>MQTX01000307.1:40936-84145 GCA_009735665.1 Angiostrongylus cantonensis
TATTATTATCAACCTCGTGTAAGCTCATCAAAGAAAGAATACAATGCTTCGAAATTTTAGGGATATTTCCGTGCTTTGGCTTTTGAGTATTCCGGAAAAGGTGTCGATGTCTCATTGGTGTGTCCATCTTTGACATTCTCGCCCAACAATGTTCTGAATGCCTTCACTTCTGATTTTAATAAGGTGGAAAGTATCAAATGCTTGTTCACCGTATTGTTTCTTGCTTTGAAAATAAAGCAGAACGGCTACTGAGCTCCTGATCGAGTTGACTTCAGATTAATGGAGAAGTGCTGTCTGAACCGACGACGGCCCACATGTCGGCGGCACGGTGTGCCCAACTGATTCTGCTGGCGGCTTCAAATAAAATTTCTGAGTGCTGGCTGAGTAAAAGGGCATCGATTTTGTTGCTATGCTACTCTAGCATGCTGTTTCCAGGATTTACAACCAAGTGGGGCAATTTCTTTTTCTAGTGTCTAACTTTTTCTCTCACCTTCTATGTTGTTCTATGAACTACCGCACTTCAATTTTCAAGTGTACAATTAACGAAATTTGTTCAAAGCTGTGATAAACATATGCCACATTTGTGGGCTACGTGAGATTCGTGATTTCTCTGTGCTACGAGTTTAGGTCTACACAAATTGTGAAGGCCAGTAAGAGGTAAAAAAAAGTATAAAGCGCTCATCGTAGATGAATCCCTAAGGAATGCGTCATTGATTGGACTTCATTAAGCTTCGTTAGGGATGACTGGATGCATATTTGGTCTACACAATGACTTGTGGTGGCCTATCGATCTAGAGAGTAATTGCTGCTATCCTCCCGAAAAAGTCTGGTATCAACTTGCCGATCGCGGAGAAATGGAAGCTTTGGTGGACCAGTGGACCTATAACCATTGTGCTACAAGCGCACCCCACGAAGTGAGAGGTGGCGAAAATAGAATTGCAAAATAGGGCATAAAAACGTTCAACGTTGATCATTTCCTTAGGTACGCACTACAAATTCTACGCCATTAAGATTCGTTGTGGTTACTGAATCCATATTTGACTCATGCAATGACTGTTCCCAGGTTCGACTATTAACCTCCGCATTGGAATATGAATGCGTAGCTTTCTTGTTCAGCAATCGCGAGGTTGTTATACAGCATACATTTACTTCCATAGAAAAACACACAATACAGTACAACACAACAGTAGATGACGTTTCGGCAGTATCGCCTTCTTCAAAGCCTGGAAGAGTATGCTGATATACAATTTATTGGGCCAAACACTTCAATAACATTTACAGTAAGACGAAAAACTTAATGGCAATTACATGATCAACAGCTTCTCGAAAATTTCTGATGTGGGGTGGCGCAGTCATCAACCATATGCGACTATAATCAGCTGTTCTAACCTTTCTCATTGGAAGTCATGTAAAAAAGGGGTGAGTTTTTCGAGAAGCTGTTGATCATATAATTGCCATGAAGTTTTTCGTCTTACTGTAAGTGTTATTGAAGTGTTTGGCCTAATAAATTGTATATCAGCATACCCTTCCAGGCTCTGAAAAAGGCGATACTGCCGAAACGTCAGCTACTGTTGCGTTGTATTGTATTGTGTGCTTTTTTATGGAAGTAAATATATGCTGTATAACAACCTCGCGATTGCTGAACAGGAAAACTGCGCATTCATGCAATGACTTTCGGCGGCTTACCAACATATTGAAACGGTATTTTTTCCAGGCTGGGCTAATACCCATTGGGAGACCCCACATGGTTAAGAGTCTTGGTTCCTCCAAGGTATGGGATCGAACTAACGATATGGTGTCTATTGTAAGGCGCCTCTAACAACTGCGCTGCACGCGTCGAGAACTGCAAAACCGCTAGAAAATATGCTTTCACCACAAGTATTCCTTATGCAATAGTTTTGATCCACTTAGTAATAATGTTGAGGGATATGTCCACAGAAGGCGACCATGCCATTGCTATAAGGGGCAGATGAATTGATAGGAGTTTCAAATCAGGGTTAAGTCGAATTGACTTCTACATTTTCTTTATAGGCAATCTTATTCACACATGCTTGTTTGTTTACACGTATCTCTGTTAGTTATGCACTGCTTATCGATTCGACCTAAAGTATGAAATCATGTGACCGGGAAGTACATAGGAGACTGTTCGATTTCTTCTTCAACAAATGAGTGGCGTGTCTAGTTCTAGAGTAGAAACCAATCATAAACCTTCTCTCTACTGCATTACTTCTACTGCCATTCGAAGCGTTAGGTAACTTTCATAGCGCTGGAAGCTCAAATAGAGTTTTCTCTAGTGTTCGATCAAGTTATTTGCCAAATGACATTAGTGATGTCGAGCATGTGTAGCACAGTGGTTGGAGGCGCCCTGAAACATATAATGGGTCGACCGCCAGTTTATTCCCTCACCATTGTCCTACCAAGTCTTCCATCCCTTCGAGGTTAGCAAATTGGTAAAAGACATTTCTGGGAGGATAAAACGCTGATTATGGGCTAATTTCGATCTGGAAAAGGCAGTATTTCAATCTCAAACGGACCAATCCAATGTGCAGATCCAGATTGTTGATAAGGCCAATTTTCAATTAACGCAAAGTAACAAAGCGAGGTTTTTATGCAGAATCCGTCTGACTTTGGTTGAGATTCCAATGGATCTCGTATATTTCATCCAAACCCATTCTGCGCTGTGACCAGTTTTATAGCTCGTAAAAAGCTTAAACCCGTGAAAATCAAATAGTTGTCCTATAACCACCAAGTGTTGGTACCTGAAAATTATAAGGTCTTGGACTTTTCGTTTCATACGGATTTATTTCTTTAATGTGCTACCTCCATTTTTTCTATCACAATTTGCAACGCTTTTAATAAGTATTGAAATTACATTGGGTACATTTTTCCACTTTTAAGGTTTATCAAAATGATGGGCATCGATCGATTAAAGCAACTCAGAACAGGCAGCAATGCGAGTGACTCTCCTGTTGGGATCGATTCGGAAGATCTAAACTGATTGGAATTGCGTTTCTTCTAGAAAGGCCATAAAACTCTACCTCCAAGTGTATTTTAACGATTCGTATTACAATGTATATATTTTATAAACGTGCTATTAGCTGTCGCTTAATAACTTATTTTTATCGAGCGAAGATTTTTCTCTTCCCAATGGTTTACCGCCTCATCGTGGCTGGGAGATTGTTTCTGAGTGTCGGGTTGCGATGTACAGCAGGGGCATTCATCTCCATAGGAAGGTCCGCCAAGCTGAGAAGGAGTCTTGCGTTTCCATCAGGAAACCCGGACAAGAGTAAACGAATACCGGGACCCACCACCGTCTTGGTATCAAACTAGTCGCGTTGCGGCATATCTCCTCCTGACCAACTAGGGCTGCGACTGCCTGTGGTGGTGGCGATCTGGGGCAGACTTGCCTTGGTTGACCTCGGCACCCCTGGAAACCAGAGGGGCTAAGCCAGCAAAACTCCGAAAATGGAGATCATGCTGGAGCCTGCATAACGAGTTAGGCCGGGCAATCCAATTATCCTAATAAGTAAAGATTTTTCTGGCGTTTAAGCAGTGTACCAAATCTTGTAAAACAACGAAATGAGTACGAAATACAAAATATTCGCAGACCTCTCTGATTATGCATGGAATAGTGGTAGAGAATTGCATCAAGTAAAATAATAGACCTAGAATCGATACAGGGGATCTGGAGAAATCGGTAACTGGATAGAGAACGAGCCGCTCCTAACCAAGGTTAATAGAGAGCGGGATTGCTGTTTCTGGAACAGCTGGAAAAAGTCGGTAAAAGAATAGGTACCAAATGAACCCACCTTTCCTATACAAAGGTGACAAGGGCGGAACGACTGTGATTCCTAAGACCTGCGAAAATCGATAAACTTATCTGTCCCGAAATGAACGAATCTTCCTTATATGCAGAGCTGACGGGAACAAGAGGTTTGTGATTTCTAAACAAGTGGAAAAAATTCGACAAATGGATGGACATATAATCGAAAGAGGTTTCCATAAGAGGGACTGGAAGGGTCGGGAGATTTGTGATTTCTAAAGCATTAGGAAATATCAGTAAGCTTACAAGTATTGATTCTAACGAAATTCATCTCCGGAGAGCTGATAGGGTCAGGACTTCTACGATCTCCAAAGGACTTGGAGAAAAAAGACGACAAAGTGGTAGATATCGATTCAAACGAATGTTCCCTAATGAAATATGAAAAGAGCGAGACGTGCTTGATTTTTAAATGGCTTAATGATGTAGCGAACTTGTTAAAGCATGTTGAACGAAAGAGCGAAACGTGCTAAGCCAAGTTAACGAGACGAATCTTTCTTTCTTTCAAGATCCATTCGTGGACAAATTGCTTTCATCTTTATTGATCCACTGACTGGTATGATGGTTCTCACTACCTTAATAACTTTGCATAACTATTGTGTTGTAGATGTTTCTGATATGAAAATGCTTGCATATGTACTGAAATCATCATTGAAAGAGGGAAATGTAAGTACTGTTAATCCTTAGTCGATAATAATGGCGTCACAATTCCTTCGGCTTTTCCGTTGGTGTAGTTCATTTGGCTCTTCTTCCTCGGTCTTAGAGTAGTTCCAAACGGACATATTCTTGATTATAAGTGAACAAATTCTTTTCAGCGAAACTATTCAAGGGAATGGCAATATTTTTTCACCGGCATCTTCTTCTTATTGCACAGTTAATGGGTTCCTTCCATACTACTTAGGTGCATCGCAATTTTTCAACGGTAAAAGCTGTGTCAACGTTTTCATTGTGGATGATAATCATGCGACTCGAGGAGCTGTTAGTAGAATCTAAATTCACCGCTGTCATTTACAACACTTTTGCAGAGCGCTGTAGTTGCTCTAGGAAAGCAATCATATTTTGCACTGGGGTCCTCATGAGAAAGTCTAATTTTCCGATAGACGACTACCTTGTGTTGTGCTTGATGGCACTTGAAATTCAAAAGTTAACGGTTTATGTCTAACGGTTGTGGCTAAGGCGTATGGATTTTCTGATCTTCTGATTTTTTCATTTTGGCGAAGTGACTTCGTCGATTATCATTACCGGAATCTCAAATTTCCTAGCTCAGTCTTATGATGAACAAGGGTAGCACAATAGTTAGAACTGCTCTGCAATAGACACGTAGACATTCGTTGGATCCCGCTCATGGACTGACCATGTCAGCCACTCGTGGGTGGTAAAACCAGTTGTGTATTAAAGAATACTTCTAAGCACTACGTTATAACACAGACCCTGGTTTTCTTCCGTTTTCCAAGTTTTTTCTCTTAAGGAATGCCTTCGAAAAAAGAGCCGCAAACAAAAAAAGAGCCTGCGGAAGGTGGTGGAGATCAGTTACAACAGTGGCGCAAACTATGTGCTAGTGAGGCTGCAGATTTGAAGAAAATTCTCGATGAATGTAATGAACGTGTGAATTCTCGTAAGCAAACAGAAGAGACATGCACTCAGGTAAGTGAATCCCGATTAGACGGATTTTCTTCATTTTTCCTCTTTTCTTTTTGTCTTTTTCTTTTCACTGGTGTGAAGAACAATCGCAGGGAGAAAGAAATTGACTTACCCTATTGGGTGAAGAAGCTGCCAGATTCGTTCATAGTTTAGAACCTAATACTCTTCACACAATAGCAGTTTGTCTAGTTGCAAAATAAAAGCAATTTTGTGGTAGTGATTTAGGCAATGTGTTTTTAAAACCGCTTCCGGAAAAAAGCCCAAGTTTACAGTCTTTTGCTAGTGCGGTACATCGTTTTCCTGTTGAAGCTCAATTGTCCAACACTTTTGCGTTGAAGCCTAATTTTCTGCCGTTACGGATATGTTGGCTTTTTCACAGTAGACAATATTTTACTAATAAGTAGGAGACAAAAAACCGCCAAAATGGGTACGCACTGAAACCAATACGCACCGGCCTCAGTGCCGTCAGGCGAACAGACTGAAATCAACGCGCATCGTCACGAAAGTGTTGAACAATAACAGAAGGAATCTGGCGTTTTTTAGTTGATTTTGATGAAAAAGGTGCTACATTACTTTTCTGTGCTAATGTCACCAACGATTTATCATCTGAAAATTAAATCTGAATCGCCCTATGAAAACTGCAATAAATGATGTTTTCTTCGGTTTGATGTTATCTTTATCCACTTTTTCGGCTTTCTTGCAGTTTGTTATTTTCCATAAAAAGTTTTGTGGAATTCTATGAAATTCCTATAAAATCAGAGTTGAGACGTATCTTGAAAACATTCCGACGGCATTCGTTAGTTTGAAGCGTGTGGTGCAGTGGTCGCAGTTGCCCCGCAACGCTCACATGGAACCGATCCCGTGCTCATGGCCAACCAGGCCTTTCATCCCTCCGTGGCCGGCAAATTGGCACCAGGCTTGTTTGGGAGAATAGCAGCAATGGCTCGATACACCGGCAGGCCACCGCGAGTCATTGCAAAGGCCATGTATGCATTCAATCACCTCCAATGATGCTTCATGTCGGAATGCATGGCGCATCCCTAAGGGATTGATCAACACCGAGAGCTTTATCCTTTTATTCTTTAGTTTTAATTCTGACGTATTATTTCAATTTGTTTTTTTCGGTTCTTTTTCAGGTGATGCTAGATTACGTGAAGAGCCTCGACAAATGCGCAATGCCGAAAGCCTTTGTCGAACTCAAATAAACAAAAGAAAAATCTGTTCTTTAGAAATGTTGTTGACGTTTTATATTCCTTCAATAAATGTTATTTGTATATTAGGCCACATCTGGTTTTTTACATTAGGAACGATACAGTAGGCGGAATAGATTTTGCTTTAAAGAAGATTTGGATGATATACAACCGTAGAATTCAGGCCGCTTTCATAAGAATATGGGAACTTATCCACCTCTTTTCATTGCTTAGCAACCGTCATCTGTAGAACTTGTAGACCTTGTGTATGGGTTAATATACTATTTGAGGTTTTAAAGTAAAAACTTTCTACTCCTCTCAGAGACAAATTGATCACGGGGCTTCCAAGAATTTCGAGTTCGTCACTCCGTGACGTCCACACGTTTTCAGCGTCTCTTGTGGATCACAGAGAGATTTGCCGCTTATTAAAATAATATTCCTTCACTGGAACGTAGTTTCCACTAGCCGATCGATTGGCGACGATGTAACAAGCCGAGTCCAAGTAGTCAACTGTTTCTGCTGAAAATCTTGTTCACTTAGGTGACTAGATTTCACGTTTCGTATAAGTGCAAACACTAATTCAATTCGTTTCGTTTTCTTGCACGCGACACCTGTTGGGGTGATAGGGGTCAGGTATGGATTTTCTCATAACGTGAAGATCTGTGCCTTTTTCTTCCCAAATGACATGCTGGATTCTGGTTAACCGTAATTTTCTCTGGAGTCCTAATTCAGCTTTGCCGTGGCATGCCTTGGTCTTCACCTGAGAAAATTGCTAGGTTTTGCGGGTCGGAAAAAACTTCTGCTGTTTTGCGAATTGGATTCCTCGAGGATGCCAGCAGATTTTGCGATTAGTCTACCGATCGCTGCATGAAGACGCAAAAAAAGAAAAGACGTCATAAAATGTGCAATTACCTGAGTTTGAAAAAACAGAACACACTTAGAGAAAATATAGCTATATATAGACAAGGGTCTAAATAGACACTTTTCACATGCCAAGTGTAGATAGCACCTCTATGGTTGAAATGTCTATAGAAATCTTCTTTATATTTTAATACATTTTTTCTGTTTTCTAAATAGGTGAAAAAGTAACCATCCTTCAAATTTATAAAAAAAATTCATATGTGGCACGAAGTATGCTACCACAGAAATAAAGCTAAAGAAGATAAATGTCTCGTTGTTAATCAATCCCTGAACGACGAGCCATGCGATAAGCTTCATCTAGCACCATTAGAGCTGATTAAATTCATATCTGGCCTATATGATGAGTCCAGAGAGTGATGCTATCCTTCCAGAGATGTTTGGTACGAATTTGCCGACCCCAGATGGATGGAAGGCTTTGTGGGCCCGTAACGCGGGATCGATCCTATGTGTATTGCAGGTGGCGTCTAACCACTGGGCTAAGCACACCTTTTACTACAAAAATGCTGCTATTAAATGCAAACAGTAGGAAATTGATGAATTTTGACGCCTGAGTCACCTTTGGTTCCATTAATGAACAAGTAAATCGAGCGGAAATCAGCTCAAACAAACTTCGTTCATTCTTGTCATGCGACTAGCGATGTTGTTCAATAGCCTGGATGCTAGGTTGATGAACAAAGCAAACGCGTGTTTTCAGTTTGACGGTTTTTTCTACGTTTTCTCTCAATGAGGTAGCGACTCCTGGCTCTCTTTGGACAATATCGTTTCGTAACCAGAGTAACATTCACCTCAGATATAGCACGCTCAACCGATGAAAGTCTTTGTTCCCAACTGATCTCCTCAGAAACCAGGTTTCGTATCCCTTATAAGCTCAATGTGTGTTCGTCAATACAAAAAAGCAAACACATGTGGAACTGTTAACGATGGCAAGGATCTTATATCGAAAGAGAGAACGTCACCGTTAAGAACAACAAGAAGTGCCAACATCTAATGGAAGATTTTTCAGTGTTTACTGAGGAGATAATAAAACCAACTATTATTGCCACTTTTTTTTATCGATTCCTCAAGTCTCATGCATGTGAATTATTGACGGATTTTGTCCTTTAGCATAGGAAACCGTTTTACTGCTCGCAATACTGGTGCTCGGGTTTATAAAGTCGTTTGAGATAAATATTCGACTGTCGAGGTCACTCAAGTGCCAAAATACCGTGTAACATTTATGAGGTAAGTACCACAATTTGCTAATTAGTATTTTCTGCATGACCGCACCTGTCTTCACCTTGATCGTCGAACGATCTTAAGCCTCCCGCAGTTACACCTCAGGTTATCCTTCTCACTTTATGGAGTTCCTCATTGGATTCCACTTGATCAAAAAACGAGGAGTGTCGTAGTATTGATTTAAGTGGCTACATGAGAAAGGTCTGTAAACGATGTGGTCAATGAATTTATTGATATGCACATGACGTCCTCTAAAGTCATTCGCTAACCTTTGGCTGCCACTAAGTTGTTTTTCGTAAGCAAATGAACATACCTTTATCATTTATAGCAGCTTCAACAGAATGTTTTAGTATGAGTGGATTCATAATGCATAAGAAATGGCCGATATGCATGTGAAGATGACGGGTTGTCTTATGCCAACGAATATCGCAATGAAAGCATCCACAAAGCCTCCCGCCAAATCTAACAAACCGCAATCCTTCAAGGACAAAGGAAGTGTTGCCGGCAAGACCTATTCGGCAAGTGCAAGGACTCCAGCAACCGTCGTACTCAGAAATTTGAGAGAACTGGAGGTCAGTGCGAATCAGGGCGCCGAGAAGCTGGAGCCGGAAGAATTGGAAGAGGTTCACGATTTTTAATTTCTATTTTTAAAAGGTGCGATTTTTGCAATACTTGTCGCCACTCAGCGATGAGAGTCTTGAAAAGTTCAACTCCAAAATTTTGAAAGGTAGAAAAGGTAGAAGTCGCGAACAAAAGTTACTAGGGAAATTTTACACTTTTCGTGTGCTTGTGATAGAAGGACGCCTTCGAGCAATAGAGCCTCAGTTTTCATATTAAAATTCCTTGACGCTCACATTCACGCAAGCCGTGTAAAATCTATTCCATAAAATATATGAAGCAATTTGAGAAAAAGGTGGAGAGCCGTCGTTTTCTAATAGTCATTGTAAGTCTGTGTATTTGCTAGATTGTCACGAAAACATTTTTGTTTCTTTCTTTTTGAACTTTGGCGTTCCGTTTGTGTTCACATGGCGTTGTGCTCACCGCTCCAGTGATGCCGCGTGATATATCTTTATTAATTTTTGCTTTGGTATCAACCTATAATAAATTTGTAATTATTTGCTTCGATAAAGGAGCGTGTGGCGCAGAGGTTGGAGGCGCCACTGTGACACACACGTGGAATCGAATCGATCTCACGCCCATGGCCAACCAAGCCTTCCATCTCTTCGGGTTCTGCAAATTGGTACCAGACTTGTCTGAGAGCATAGCAGCACTGACTCTATAAATAGTTAGGTCACTGCGAGTCATTGTAAAGGTCAGATATGCATTCAACCACCTCCAACGATAACTAATGAAGTCGAATGCATATTGCATTCCTCAGATCAGCGCCGAGAGCTTTATACCTTTTATCCTTTACTTGGATACTTGGTTGATCAGTGTTCATGACTTGCGCGAAGCCCAGCACATTTACCACTCCTTTCTTTCCCTATCGTCGTCCATGGTGGTGGTTTCATTCGAGCATGGTGGCACGTGCGAGTCTGGTACCATGATCTGTAAAATAACTGCAACAGCGGGTGCAGCTGATTGACTTCGTTTATGAACACGTCCGTCCAACGTGTAGGTGGCCATTTTTGCGCACGTTCGCATTCTCATTTACAAATTCATAAATTTATGCTATTGGAACAAAAGTAGAAATAAAAAAAACCCAAAATTTTACTGCAGATTCAAACACAGACTTAGTGCTACTACAGAAGCGGCTCTCAGCCTCCGTGTTGCATTTTTTAAGCAGCTTCATATTAGAGAATGATATGTAATGATTCTAAAAGAATCGTGACAGGGGTGGGTCCATGGAAAAGGTTCTTTCTCATAGGCTTCGAAATGACCTGCAACCGTCGATGATTTGATGATGATCCTATGAAGATGTTAACTCGTGTAGATCAGGGCTGAATGGTTGAAGAGGATGCAGCAGAGCGAGGAGCCCCTAAAACAATAACGTCGGGACCGGTCGACGGAACTGGTTAGTGAAAAGGATAAAGGACTTACAAGTGCATGCGTTCAACTCTGTTGAGATGACTGAGTGCATATTTGGTACATAAAATGATTTGCAACTTCTACTAATAGACCAAGTCAGTGTTTTTATTTTCGTAGGGAAGTCTGGCACCAATTATCTTCCTAGTGGATGATTGGATAGTTCACTCGAAACGCGACATTGAATCGATGAGGAATATGCTGCGAGGTACTTCTAACCACTGCGCTGTACGCATCCCGCTGAACCGTACAGACAGCAAAAAACTCGACAACTGTGTACAGTGCTTCCTTCAATCAACGAAAGACATTCGCTGTCGTGATATACGCCTTAAAACGGATTCTATACAACAACCAAAGATGTTTCACTACTGTCAAACCGAAGTGGCTAAACAGTGCTCTTCCTCGTGATGAACAAGGAAATAATACAACTTCTTGTACGCTTAGAAAGCTAAACATTTTACTTGTACAACGTTTTCAATCGTCTGGGTTTGCTGCTGCAGAAAAGTATTGCAAAAGAATCAACGAAGTAAATAGGGAACCGCAACGTCAGCAAACGGCGTTCGGAATCGGCAATCGGAACGGCCTAACAGCGTTGTGCAATGACATCCGAATACGGTGGAATTCGCTTGCCTTGTGGAAGTTGAGAAAATGGAGATTTGATCCTGTCCATATTCTAGAAAACTACCCCAGGGATTATTATACTTTCAAGCATCTCAAGAAGAGCTTTCGGTGAGGACTTGCAGGACTTTTCTACGGCGAAACAAATGTTGTTGAAAATGCCATCTGAAGATTCGTGGGCGCAAATGCTTATGATTTTGTCACTATGAGATAAATTAGCCCTTAACTCCATGGCAAAGGAGTATATAACTGTTATTCCTATCAACTAAGTCTTTCAATTGTTATCTAATTGAAGTTGCTAGAAGGTATGAACCAGAAATTTTGTTTCAAATATTCTAAAATACTTAACTTCGCTCTCATTATTATCGATCCATCTGTGGAAGATTTACAGAAGAACATCGTGATCTGGGAGGCTAGTCATCTATCGCATAGCACAGACCATTTAATCCGATATAACTTCTGCCTGTTTTTTCCACTCCCCAATGTCAGTTTAGTAACACGATTTTATGGAACGGTGTGATAGTTGGGCAAAATCTCGCTCATAATAATCTCTCTTCCGAATAGACCTATTTTTTAAAAGATATTGCATTTTTTAGTTAGTTGAATTACTGATGTCAGAAGTGATGTCGAAAGTCGAGACGGGAATGCTTTGCGTAGACCATATGAAGGTATATCCTTTACTTCATCGTGTTATACAGCGTTTTCATTAGTCATGGTTTCACATGGAGCCACTTTCAAGCCAACCATTTATTTACAGCAAATTTATTTATTTAATTACCTATCTGTTTAATCATTAATTTATATAATGTATTTACCTCCTCTATTTACTTAGAATACTCTTACTTTTTTTTGGATCGGGCGCTTTTAACTGTCGTTAGTTTTTCGTCGTGGTCAATGTGAGCCCTGAGAACACGTCCAAGAAGGCTTTGTAAACTATTAAATGAGAAATTCCGACGTGTTTAGCACGTGTTTAGTTCGTGTTTAGCACAATATCTGCGTTGGGTAATTTGATTCGATTGGTTACGAAGTATTTATTTATTTATATGTTTCTATTCGGAGCTAGTATAAGCTGGCGTTGTTGTTGTTGCTGCTGTTATAACAACAGCAACACCAACAACAACAACAACGACGACGACGAAGATGGCGACGGCTACGACGAAGACGATTCACGACTCACACTAACCTCGCAGTCGCTGAACAAGATCACTTCATGGGAACATATAAATAAATATATCGATTATTTATGCCAAGGTTTATATAAAATCGGTGTTTTAATTTACAAATACTAAATGTTTAGCGGGATGCCACTTTGCGACGAAGTAAACAATCGGTAATACTAGGTATTGAAATCAATTTGTAC
The DNA here is from genome assembly GCA_009735665.1 of Angiostrongylus cantonensis. Taxonomy (NCBI): domain Eukaryota; kingdom Metazoa; phylum Nematoda; class Chromadorea; order Rhabditida; family Metastrongylidae; genus Angiostrongylus; species Angiostrongylus cantonensis. The sequence goes on from MQTX01000307.1 coordinate 53,727, forward strand.
GCCTTACTCGCATGTTAGTAAAAGAGAGAGAAAAGTTTAGTACCTAGACGACTGACGAAGGAAAGTTCTAATACACCTTAACAAATTTTAGTTATGATGCTATCATACAAGGAATCAATTTGATTCATCCATTAAAGATGGCGAATTAAAAACAAATGGTCAAACCTCAAGTTCAAACGAACGGTGTTGACGACAACCGATTTTCTTAAATTCCAACTTTGTCCACTTTCAAATCTGATCCTTCTTTTTCAGGATGAATCGCATAAATCAACTGTAGGGAAAGGTGACAGTGAACGACGTCGCACGTAAAGACTAAGTTTTTCAGTTGACTTCCGTATAAAATTCGATTTCATTAGAACTATCCCATCTGCTATTATCTCATTACCATTGTCGTAGCAATTGAAAATTCTTCGCTATTTATTTGTTTATTTATTTATACACCTCGATACCTACACCATGGGCGAAACTCAGCAGTTGTGTGATTCATTTCCTTCATTTCTATCCGCCGTTCACGAATGTCGTTATGAATAGGTGCGGCTTTCACTTGAGGACTTCGTCTCTTCGTGAATGTCATTGAATATTAACACAATTTGTCCTCCCTCAAAACCCGAAAGAACTCTGGTAAAGTAGTCTCAGGTATCCCGTCGAGGGTATGGAGCGGAATTCAACAAACTATCGTGCGTCTTTGGACCAGATGACCAGATCTCTTGTTACTGTACCTGCTGTTCATGGCCTACGATTAAAAATCAAATCGAGGAAAAGTCCATCATCTATTGACCATGCAAAATTTTGGTGGTGGGTGATCGAAACAGTTGTGATCGATAATAGTGGGAATCACACCGTGAATCGACTTATTAAGTCAGCAAAGCAACATACTGCTCGAGGAAAAAGTAATAAGTCCGCATATAATTTGTCTGTGAGTAGTGCAAAGAATTATTGACGTTGTTGAAGCATAAACCCACGTTTCTGCACCATAACAGAGCGCTGGGAGGACCGTATAATCGAAGAGACGAGCGCGGACTTTTGGGTTTTTCAGTGGGCTGGTGGCTTCTTTGAGAGGCTCGAACGCGGCCCAAGCTGCTTCTTTCTTCTATCTAGTTTCTCCTTTATGTTGTTCTACATGTTCATTGATCGCCCAAGGTTGATACGTACGAGGTGGTCTCTGCAATGAGAGAACCATCCAATTCAATTTTTTCGCCTTCGCACTATGGGTTTTTCATGAACTGGGTCTTCTTTCGATTTATGCGAAGTCCGATCTTTATCTCCGCTTCGTTGAGCTCGTTGATCATCATCTCTGCTTCGGTCGGATCTTCTTTAATCTGCCAGTCACGTTTGGATAGGACTTCGTTCAAAATGTTCTCGTCATATACAGCTAGACTTTTTCCTCGTGGCCGATGAAGAGAGTTCTTTTCCAGCTTGCGGTTGAATCGAATCTTTGCGCGATGAAGGCGGTGATCGTGACCAGTACAGAATGACGGTACTACCGGTATGTCATGTAGGCACCATATGTTTGTCAGAATATGGTCGATCTCCGTATGAGTCATGCCGTTGGGAGACTCCAATGTCCAGTGGCGGCTTTCTTTCTTCTGAAAAAACGACTTTCCATGGAGAAGGCGTAACAGAAGTCCTGCGAGACGGTCGATGAAAACGCTCTATCTTTTTCTTTCTTCTTCTCTTTTTTTTATCCTCCATCGACTTTATTACCTTAATACTAAATATTCTCTTCTGGTTAGCATTATCTAGCATATCTTCTAGTTACTTATATTTGGATATTTGGATGGCCCGTCTTCACTGGTTGCGCGAGCACTAGCATAATTTCCACTTTTTCGGAGTTTCACTGGTTTAGCTATTATGGTTTCCTGGAGTGTCGAGGTCAGCCTAGCTAAACTGCCCCAGATCGTCATTACCACGAACAGTAGCCACCCTTGTGGATCAGAAGAAGATTTGACCCTATGCGACAACTATGATACCAGAACGGTGGTGGATCCTGGTTTTGGTTTACTCTTAGATGGGCTTTCTGATGGAAACGCGTGATTCCATCTCAGCACGGGAGATCCTGCTGAGGGATGTACCTTCGTACGTTGCAAGCTGAGAACCAGGAATACCTTCCAGCCGCGATAAGGAGGAAACCATTGGGAGGGTCTTCTAATTAACGGTTTTAAAAAAACATTAATTTTTTAGGAGTCTTATTTGTGGTAGAATTTTTAGTACAGCAGTTAATAAAGCCGGCAGTCAACACATCTGTTCTCTTCAGCCGCCGAATTCACAAAAGAAAACGTCCACCACAGGTGTAGAACACTATCTTTCATACTTTTCTCATTTTTGTCACTTTTTTTCCTAAACATTCCGTTTTTTGTTTTTCTGCTTCATTCAAAATAAATTGTTTTTTAGCCGTACGCAGAAGTCCGGCTAAGGCTACAGCACAATCAACCGCCAATATAACAAGACATTCAAAGCCTTCGAAGAAGAAGCCACCAGAAGTAGCATTTCACATCGATTCACATTGACCTTTTCTAGCTCAATGTTGATTTCTGAAAATCAGTCAAAGTTTAAGTTTTAAGGCTTATAAACCAATTTATTTTCATTTTTCATATTAACGTTCAATCTAAGCCGTTTTTTGGAATTAGGGAAACTTTTAGCAGTTGGCAACAAATAACTTTTGTTTTAAGGAGGAAGTAATTTCGAAGCCGCAGCCAACTGGCGAGTCAAAAAAGCAACAAAACGAAACTGTGAAGTCTTTGAAAGCTTCGTCGAAAAGGAACTCTTCAAAAGAGCTAATAAAATTAGAATCGAGAAAGTCAATCATGTTTGATAGCGGAAAGGTAGAAACACAAGTTGCACTGGAGGAAATTCCTCTTAGCAACGTCACAGATAAGGTTAAGGTAATAGCAATCTAAAAATAATTCTGGAAATCGTTCTTCGTGAGAAGGAGAAATGTTACATTTTCAGACTCTCGGGCGAGCATCAAGCAACATGGGGCTGATCGCAACTAGTGAGAAAAATGACGACTCCCCTTTCACAAAAACCATGAGCAAAGGTTTGCCCTCTTCCCTTTTCTTTTTTGAAATAAGTTGCTGATATTCTCATTAGTCGTTTGTAACTTGAGCAGACTTCAGTGAGAAACTCGTTCGTCCCTTGCTTATCCTGGCGTAGGCCGCTGGGTTCCATGTTCCCCAAGGTCACGAAAAGCTTCATAATTTTTTCCTAAGTTATTTGCGAAAAATTTTATTTACCAGGTGGGTGGTCTTTCTACTATGCTCTTGACATCTCGTTGGATCTACTTAATGTTAGTAGGTTGCTAAATGCAGCGGCTGAGTATACCAGTGTACACCAGTATACCTCTTCATGCTCTCTTGGTGCTCCACATAGGAAATGTTTTTTTGGAATCAACCGTAAACCGCCTCTGACATCTCCAATTACTTGTTTTTAATGCTTTACAAAAACCAGGGCAGCGAAACAGCCTTTATACACATATGTATAGAAAGAACAAAGGTACACATATGGAAATGTGTATACAGAATTCTTAAAACGTCTTAGATCGACCGGTGAAATAATTGCAAGAATAGCTCCCTTCCTCGAGTAGCCACTTATGCAAACTTATTCGGGATCCACAAACAGGGAACTAACATAGCTGTTCTGGGTTCCTTAAAAGAAGTACATTCGAACAGCATTTTGCTTGGGAGACAGGAGAAGAGATAAAAGTTGAACCGGCAACGTAATTTACACATGCATCTCATCGCTCACTCCATGTATGACAACTGTGACAATGACAGCCCAAGAAAGGAAAGGAGAAATACTACATAGACTTCATAAGACGTGGAAGACAATCGCCTAACTTTCTCAATGTGCGGAGTTTCTGGATTGCTGTTCCTTTACCCGGCTCGATGACGCCGTGTGCACACTGTTATCATTTTCATGGGTATGATATCTAAGTGCATGTCGACAGGTCTCGTTCTAAAATTTAGATGAAAGGAACTACACGTCACAGGTGTAAGATGTGTAGAGTACCTAACTATTTACTTGCAGTGAAACCCCGGATGTTTCACAATGGTGTAGAAATTATGTGGTAGGAAAGACAGTGGAAGATCTGCGAATGAAACCCGTCATTTGTCGCTGATTGATAGCATTTTAAAAAAAAGTAAAAAACAGAACATGTGTTCTGAATCTATCTACATCAGAGATGCAGATGGTGAGGCTCAGCCCACCTCTACCCGCCACCGCTTGTCCAAGACCGCCAAGCCTTGCGACCCCTTTCTTAAAATTATAAAGAAAAACAAATGTAGCTCAGGAATGAGGATGGACCATTGGACAATGTTTTCCATGCAAAAACCACATATGGTAAGCTATCCGTACAAACCTCACAAAACTTGCTTCACCTATTACTAACCTCAATTATAGTCAGGGTGACGAACACCTCAGAAGCATCTCAAGGGAAGCAATCGAATGCAGCAATGAAATCGATTGAACCGAAGTTGAAACCACCTACCACAAAAACCAATCCGATAGCTTCTGAAAAGAGCAAGAGTAAGTCCGCATGGCTCCTACTATTTGTGGTAGAACTTATCATGGAGGTTAAAGGATTTGCAGATATTCTTTCTCAAACAAAGGCCAAATAATACCGCTGACATAGTTCTTGACCAAAAAAATACTTTGTGTAGATGCAATCTCAATAAAAGATATCTGCAAAATTTCGGTCTACAGGTGTCTGCGGTGGGGAACGAGCGCGCTGTTACCCTTTCCGGGGGCAAACGCGTTGACCACCACACCATGCGTGTCCTTCGTTTCGCTTGTCTCTCAACTAGTTTATTCTGTGCAGATTTCATACACTATTGTCCTCTAAGTCTAGTTGGAATCAGTTTGTTTTATTAATAGAAAAAAGCAGTAGAAAAAATATAAATTTGCAAATATTTTGCTTCTCCACCTCCACTTCTGTTTGTTAAGGACCAGTACCTCCTAAGAAGATTGCTTGAACGTGGAAATGAAGCAATTTCTCTTTGATGTTGACTGAATGTATTGGTGAAGTGTGACATTTAGCTTTTCATTGAAATGCTTATCATTCTTTTGAATAAAAGTGCTTGTCGGTTGTCGCACTGGTTTGTGATAATACATCAGACATTATCTATGGTTTGCAGTATTGCAGTCTGTTGTCCGCCAACGCTTAGTTCCAGTTCTGTCTTCATGTGTGGTCTCGGTACTGTCTAATTTCAGGATCTTAGTGATGACATACGCCGTTCGCATTAAGTCGAAGATCCATGAAGTTCACCTTACAACTAAGTCATGTGTTAGCGTCAACGAGCGCAGTACTTGCTTCCTTTAGGGCTTACTCACTAGGTAGTGTTGGTTTGTCTATGTAAAGGAACCCATAGATCCTGAACATCACGACATCAACTTTGCTGTCTGTGACGGAGCTGAACGGAGGAGTTTTTAGTGTCGATCGCTGCCATCAGTAAAAACACAGATGGCTTAGTTTGCCTTAAACAACGGCTAATCAACTGCTTATTTTGTGACAAATTTTTTGCCCACGAGAATACTCAAGTGCTCATGTCGAATGAAATTTTTATCTCTTTTACCTCCTACTGAACAGGCAGCCCCAAAATCCTCGCAAAATTTGATCCAGTTGGTTTTTCAAAGAGGTTTAATTCCTCTCCTGAATAGTTGGCGCTGCTGACGGCTCAATATTGAGTGCGTGCCGTGATCAGATCAACAGGGAATACGCTTTTAAAATCTAGTGGAAAAGTACTACAATGAGCTAAAAACGCCAATGCATACCAGCAGTTGCTAATAATGGATGCACTTCCAATACCAAAAACGTGAAGTTTGCATGGTAATACGTATTCCTTCTTTGGTAAGCTTACACGAGGCTGGTTAGCATTCTTTATTCGGCTAACGTTTCGACGTCTGCGTCTTCATCATAGCCGACGATCCGAGTCGATAGTCCACGGTATACCAGTCGTCGTCGATAAACAGTCTTCTGCAGGATGAATTACTCTGGAAAAACAAATTGTTATCACCGGATAATTACTACTACCAACCATCAGTATCCTGTATGAAAGGGCATCACCAAGTATGCCTATGAGTGTGAGTATGCCTCATTCGAGAGATGGTCTGCTGAAGAAGGCTCAACTCGATGCGAAGACGAAGACGCCACATTGAGGGGAAGAATAGCCGTGGGTTATCGACTCGGATCGTTGGTTCTGATGAGGACGAAGACGTCGAAACGTCGTTAGCCGAATAAAAATTGCTTACCAAAGAGAGAATACACATTGATTACTAATGTTTAGGTTAAAGGATAGTCGATTTTGAAGTTTTGCATGCAAATGCTTACAACCACCATCAAACGTGTTTTTATGGTATTTGACCATATTTGCTCGTTGTAAATCATTTTTCAATGATTCATCGTTACCACATAGCTCTACAAAACTTTGCAAGGAGTTTCCTCCATAGATCACAATAAGAATACCTCAGATCATTAAACTGACCAAGCAAACAATGCATCATCGCCTCTTGATTCTCCTGTGCTTCACCTCAGGTTTGTTGTCCGGTTTCCCTATGACCTTATGCATTCTCTATTGTCATGCTAGGTTTGCAGTGTAAAGTTTGGCTTTTCAGCTCTCCTTCATGTGTTCAAAACTGTTCAGGCCGGTTAGTTTTATATTAGCAATAATAAGCAAATAAGCTTGTTAAATATAATTAAGATGTAGCAAATTACAAATAAATGAAAAGAAAACATTCCGTGTAAAGGCGTGATCACGAAGGACGGTGCCACCCATGAACGCCTCACAACAACAGGTGCGCTAGAGTTCTTTGTTGTCCACAGTAATAAAAAGTCACTGGACCAGGGATCTAATAAAAATATTGGCTTGTTCGGAAACTAAGGACGGATTTCAGTCTGTGTAACTAAGGTCGAAAATTTAACTTCAGAAAAGCATTGGTAATCGAAATAAAAGCCATCAAAATGTGCATGTTTTTAACATTGTTTTTAAATTTTATTCTTGTAATTTTATTTGATCCGTCTTCGCAATTACCGTGCGGACCCCAGCACTTCTGATATTCGATTCGTTTCCTCGCATCCATTGTCCACAAAGGTCTTCTAACTTTTACGTGTGACTTCTGTTGCTGCTTGAGGGCTTCATTTCATCTTGCTCGTCGTAGAATGCTGGTCTAGCAACTTTTCCTGGAGTCCTGAGTTAGCCAGGCTGGAGCTTTCCTAACTGGATTGCAGACAGTGGTTTTTTTTACCAGATAAGTCCGTTGCCAATTTTCCGACCGCGAGGGGTGAAAGGCTTGGTTGGCCCTGAGCGGAATCGAACTAGCACCGGGCTTGTGTTGACGGACATCACTACCACTGTGCTATCCGTCCCCTATAGTTTTAACAAAGAGTTACAAGTTTACTCATGGCGGTTGCGTCAAGTTCCGAACTACTAGAGAAATGTCTAAAGGTAGTTTCAACCTCTGCTTGGTTTCCGGAGCATTTCTCACATTGTCGAGATGCTTGAAAAGGCACTAAATGGTTGGAGAGGGGTCTGGAGAATCTGGTGGCTGGCGGAGCTTCGGAATTAGTTCACAGCTTCTGTAGATCGACATCTGGTTGCGCCTTATCGTTAAGTATGTTTAGTACTATTTTGCTGACTAATCAATGGATTAACCGTTGAAGTTTCAGGCGCATTTAGTAGAATTGTTGGACGCACATCTCTGTGGCAATCGTATCACGCGAATTAAGAAAGCAGTGATTGATCAAACAATCTGTAGAACAACGAAAAGTTGCCATAACCTTCTTCTGGTGCACTCTCACCCTTAGGAATCGCTGTGGAGCTTCAACGCTGTATCCGAGAAACGAATTGTCCCAGTTGAGCAGAAGAAGTGCCGACGATGCCTTAGAATGGCTAGTTCTTTGATTGTCATTCAACTCGTGTGGCATCCATTTGTCTAGTTTAATTTAAGTTTCAGTTTTCTTTAGACGCTACAAAGCAGTGCGGATTCCTACGTCTAGTTCACGAATAAGTTCTCAACAAGTTGTGTGTGTATTTGCTTCGACCAAAGCATCCACTTCGTCGACGTTAATAGCAACAAGACCGTCACGTCAAAAGTTTTCAAACTGACCTCGCTCTGTTTGTTGAATATTTCTTTGGTGCCATACTCCGCTAATGTACGCATTTTACATTACAATACAACTAAGCAAGGCGAATTGCACAAAATGGTCTACACAATGTTATACAACGGCCGAACACTCGAAAGAAAAACTATTTTGGAACATACACATACAAGTAGGGACGAGTGTGTCGCGCAGAGGAACACCTCTGAGCCACGATGAGGCGGTAAACCGTTAGGAGGCAATTTGCGAACAACCTGGCAAAATGCCGAACATCTTTTACTGCGCACAAAAACAAAAAATCCTGGAAACCTTGACGAAGTAGGAATAGGGTAATCTTAATTGGATGCTTGGACGGCCCGTCCTCACTGATTGTGCGGGCTCCAGCGTATTTTCCATTTCTTGGAGTTTTTGCCGGTTTAGGTATTGTGTTTTCACGAGTCCCTAGGTCAGCCTGGCCACATTTTTGCCGATGTTGTCACCACTACTAGCAGTTGCAGCCGTTGTGGATCATAGGGAGATTCGCCACCACTCGACTAGTTTGATACCATGGCGGAGGGCGTTCTTGGCATAGGCCTACTCTTAGCTGAGATTCCTGATGGAAACGCCGGACTCCTTTTTAGCTTAAAAGACCCTACTTGCTAGATGAATCTCTTGCTGTATATCACAGCCCAACACCCAGGAATACCTTCCAGGATGAGGCGGTAAGCCGTTAGGAGGAATAGGATGGCCACTGTCGCATATTTAAGCAGCACCTGCGAAAGACAGTAGTACTTACGGATGTCCGAAAATATCGAGTGCATTCGAGCTCATCGTTGCTTACAGCAGCAAAAAGTGCCCGAATATTCGGGTATATTAAAAGGAGAACCATCACTGCCGCATATTTCAGGAGCACCTGCGAAATACGGCAGTGCAGACGGATATCTCGAGAAGTCAGGCAAGCTACAGTTCTTTTGGTCCTACTAGTAAAAAATTTTTGATTGCGAGAATATAATAAAAGAAAAAAATTACCATCACATATTTCAGATGAGTCCACAGAAGGCAGTGAAAGCAATGAATCCGCCAAATGGCCATATTACCATCCTCATCTTCGTCATCACGGTGAGTTTGAGTACCTCACTTCTATTTACAGCATTAAAAAATGGATGCCCTTGTTACTCGTGGCATGTTGAGATTTTGGTGCAATAGTAATTTTGCAGTTTAAGACAGATGTTTTATAGAACACTTGTAAATGTGTAAAGATATGCTTACATTTGTACGTGTGTACGTCGTTGTTCAACTTTTTCTTACTGCCTGTCACTTTTTTCGCGACATGGTATTGTGCGGCGTACACCTACAATGACGTTGAGCTATTTGCAAAGCTCGGAGACTCAGACCAGCTTCGAACCCGCGATTTTACGTGTTAGAGCTCACGCATTACCCACGCCACCATCGAGGCTCTTGCTTTACCTTTCTGTTAGCCGTTTTCCACCCTAACAGTGCTACAAGGTTCTCATTTTTTAGGTTTTGAGTCTTAAATACACTGAGGCGCAGTGGTTGGAGGAGCCAATGCGGCACGCACGTGGAATCGATTTCTGCGCCCATGGCCCACGAAGCCTTCCATCCCTCCGGGGTCGGTAAATTGGTACCAGACTCGTCTGGGAGGATAGCAGCACTGGCTCGATACACCGGCAGGCCACCGCGAGTCATTGTAAAGGCCAGATATGCATTCAATCACTTCAAACGATGCTTAATGAAGGAGAATGCATGGCGCATACCTCAGGGATTGATCAACGCCGAGAACTTTATCATTTTTTTATCCTTTAAATACATTGTTTGGTATTTTGTGCATCCTACTGTTGCTCGTTGGCATAGAGTTGGGTAGAGGTATTTATTGACAGTGGGCGCTGATTGCCCTGGCTAATTTTTGGGAAGTCATCGTCGTTGGGCAAAGAGTTCCGGTTGAGACTCTTGTGAGTTTCGATAGTCGTGTCATTGGCGACGAAGTTTAGGGACCATCAGGACATAATGGAATGGTTCACAGTGTCCTGGTCGAGCCAGCTTTTGATAACTACTGCTTCCACGCTCGCTCTGCTGTTATGCAGAAATTCTGACTTGATGAAGGCTCATTTACTTCATCGAAGTAACTAGATGCGAAACAACAAGATTCTATTCTAATTCAAGACCTCACTATGATTAGAATGTAGTCTGTATTGTCGCATTTATGATGTAATAAGTATTTAAATTCATTTATACATGTTTAGGTCACAAGCACGGAAAATTTGGCATATTTTCTGGAACTTTCTGGGCTGAAAAGCTGTCTAAGTAGACGTTGTAAGACGAATAAAAATTAAACTTGCTGTTGCGCGACACGTTAAAAACACTGCGCATTTGTGGAATTTCCGAGGTAGAATAGTTTAGAATCAGGCACAGACCAGTAAACTGCAACTGCTTAATAGATAACGTACTTAGCGTGGTTTTCCGCAACTGTCGATAAATTCTTGATCAGCAGAGCATTTCTCCCAGGGTGTTGTAGGATAACTTAAAGCTTGTAGGGTAAAGATTTGTAAATTCTAAAATGCTTCTTAGTTCTGGATAACGAAACTTAATATGAGCCCTGATGGATGCTTGCTTAGATACTTGGGTGGCTCGTCCTCACTAGTTGTGTGGGCCCCAGCATAATCTCCACTTTTTTCGGAGCTTTGCTGGCTTAGGCATTGTGGTTCTTGGAGTCTCGAGGTCAGCCAGGACAAGGTCTGCTCCAGATCGTGACCATCACAGGCAGTCGCCGCCCTTGTGGAACAGATGGAGATTTGCTACCATGCGACTGGCTTCACACGTCAATATGGTGGCGGACCTTGGTACTGGTGAGCCAGGATGAAGTGGTTTTAGTTAAAAGTGGCATCCAATGGATTGTATATGAATAGGTCGTTAAGTGTTTAACATGCCTTATTTACACTATAGATATTTCGAATCTGCTGCTATAAAGATGGTTAAGACTAGCCGATGGTTTATTTGAAACCTTAAGAACAAAAGATCACTAGTTATATGAATCCAAACCCAAACAAACAGCGACAGAAAAAAGAGACACGAGAGCGAAAACTTAAAATTTATAAAAATTCAAATTCATTACAAGGAAAAGTTGTATAACTTGTTATTAGAGTTCACTGTAATCACTTGGGTCTTCTATAACCACACAAAATCGCACAGACTACTTGTGAACATTGAAAGCTTTCTCTCGAATAATTGTTTTACTAACAAATAAATTTATTACAACTGTCTCTTCATGTTTGTTTTTTTCCTTTACCAAAAAAAAAAATGGCCAGCCCACCATGATTTACCACCTCCACTTTGACAACAGGGATGTAGAACTACGATGTGCAGAAACAAATTCATTATCTAGAGGAGCCATCTAAGCTTAGAGCTTCGATTTCTGCACAAGGGACTCTAGAGAAGAATGAGTAAATCTATGTCGCAAGCCGTCGTTCACTGGCTTTGCCGTAGTAAGCTCTCTTTGAGAGAAACGAGGTAGTCCAAAAGTTAACAATTAAGAAACCAATAAATGGCTAATGTTAGTAACCTGATGTGGGGTCAGCAAAGACAACTGGTAAAATGAAAATAACTTATCAGATGTAATTGTCAACATCGTTGGTCGTTCTGTCGTCATTTCTGTAGCTGTAGGAAAGCAAAATTCTTGTTAAGAAACTGTTGCGTAGTTCATATCCTGAATAATGGTTGGTGGTTTAATCCACCAGGAACCATTATGCTGGTAGTCAACGCTCTCCTCCAGTCCACGTGAGAATACCCTAGCTCGATCATCGCCAGTAGATCTGATGAAGGGTTACGCAAATTAATAACAAAAAAATTGCGCTTATAACAGAAGGGATAGTTAGGAGGAGTATTAAAACCGAACTCAGAGGCTGGAAAGAGAAGTAGTGATCTAGAGTGTCCCGTTTAAAACAGTGAAGAAAGTAAACGCGAAATCCCAACCTAATCCTAGACCACATACCAGAGTATTTTTCCAACAGTAGCTGGTTTAAAACGAATGTCGGTCATTGCGTGCCAACGGATGTCACGTGCTCAAGCACAAGGCCACCTACTCGCGTGCCAGAATTTTTGACCAAGATCTCAGAAGAAAAACATGATTTTCTCCGACTTTCTAGAATAATTGGAGCGCATTGGATTGCTAAAAATGAGGATAATTGGGAGAATGAAGGTTAGACACGGTTACTGAAGAGAACCGAGGTTTAATGCGAATGCTTTCCCATGCTTTGCAGCCTCCACCATAAGTGCTGCTCATTTCTCTTTAAGACCTTCTTTTTCCGCGTGTCTGCATTGCTTTGCAAGTTCGGGTTGTTAGTTATTCGACTGAATCAATGTTGAGGGCCAAACCCGTGCTGAAGAGAACGCCAGTGCGCCAGACTCTACTGTCGCGTGTTCCAAGGAACAGTTCATCTTCGTTGTCATAGGAAGCGTTGAATGGATGGCATCTTCTTGCCTCAGTCAGTCCAGTGACATGATATATCCACTATCCTTCTTTCCTTGTTGGTTGATGGGCTTACACAAGGTTATTATAAATCGGTTTGGCTAGTGGGAAAACCGCGGGTGTTACGTGAATTCACCCAGAACTGCGCTTTTTTACGGGAGTGCACATTTGCTCATGCGAATTTCTTTTGGCAAGCTGAACATGAATTTATAAATATCGCTCCTTTATTATCTTTATTTTGTTCCATTTCACGCCATTTTTATTTTCTTGTTTCATTTCAGAGCGTTTTCTCCCTCTGCCTATTTCCATCTCTTTCTATAGTACTGGGTGCATGTGGTGCGGTGGTCGGAAACGTCCTGCAACACACACGTGGAGTCGATCTCTGCGCTTATGGCCCACCAAGCCTTCCATCACTTCAAGGATGGCAAAATTGGTACCAGACTTGTCTGAGAAGACAGCAACAATGATTATTACAGCGCTACGCCACCGCGGTCGGCTAGATACACAGGTTATGTCAGTAACAGGTCTGTATCCTTAACATCCGACTTTCAGCTCACTGCACACACTTGCCCTCCTATTAGTTTTCTTGGTGATCAGCTCCTTTTAACACTTTGTTGAAGGGAAACTGAAGCAGAAGCATAATACACCGTCACCTTAAGAAGGTGGATGTTGCCTTCGGAAAAAAAAGACCACCATATATGCTTGCGTATCACATTATTTCAAATTGCCCTATTTGTTGATCTTAATTTTTGAGTTTTTTTTTGGAAACTGGTCAAGTTTTATTTGAATGTTATTGAAAAACTGATTTAGTCGCATTCCTCGCACACTGTTTACTTACAGATGATTAGTCCGTAATTATTATAATTAATTTTGACAGATCTTCGAATACAGTGATTTCTTTGTTGTTAGAAAAACATAAAATTAATGAAAAACCTATGAAAAGAAGACATAATCTTGAGCCAACAGCAAACGATGAGATAAAAGTGCAATCAGACAGGGTTAGAATATTATCCTCCCAGCTTATTGATAACCCAATGTGATGTCATTGTAAACCACTTTTGTGGATGACGTTTTGGCAGAAGCGCGTTCTTCAGAACATCCATCGGGGCTAGTGTCCCAGAAGTTGTTTCTTCTTCTGATGTGGATCTTCATAGGCGTCGCACCAATCGAGTCGAGTAGGGTGGGGAACCGCACCGGTGAAGTAGTGTAATCAAACTTTTGAACTGCACGGCTCATTTCGTTGGAATGAACCACCTCACTCATCAACTCGTTAAAATATGACGATTCTTATTCTTAGTCGAATACCATCCACAACTATTTGTAATAATGGTTACAATGCTGGGTTGTAATATTGCAAGAATGGCCCACCTCCCTAGAGGACTGCTTCTTGCAATAATCTTTAAAATTTCAAAAACCCAAAAACCTTATTTTGATGGTACGAAAAAAGCGCAACACTGCCGTTTTGAAGTTTCAAGAAAAAATTACGTTCAAATAGGTTCCTAAAGTGAATGGTAACCTATACATACAGCCATAGAATGGAAGAAATTCAGCATAGCACATACAAGAAGAAGTCATGTGCGCGCTTAAGTATTCGGTAGGTATTGGAGCGCTCCAGAAGTTCACTCCACAGAAGTTCAACCTAGTTTTATCACTTGGTGATGGTTTATCGCACTATGTTATCATTTTGGAGTGCGTGGTATGTAAGTGGCGTTTGACTGACGTTTTAGTACGAAAGAGATAAGAAAAGAATACATATCACAGATCAGAAGTCTACAATTTAATTGCAGCTATTATGTGCTCAGAAATTTTGGAAGCTTCACAGATAGGAGGTCACGATGTTACTGCAGACATGACGAAAGCTCATAGAACAAATTGTCTTAACGTCACTGAATATTAGCATTTCAGAATAAATAAATAACACGACATCCATTTTTGAATCCACACGCATTAATAGCAAAGTCAACGCCGACCTTCAGATGATCTGCTACTTTCTCAAATTGCTTTGAAACCCATCAAGCATACATTTAGAAGGAGTTAGAGTTGTTTTTCAACGTTTCCTTTACAAAAACCATTTGTCGGCTATCGTTTACTAATAACTAAAAAAGCAAAAAAATTCTATTCTGGTATAATTGAGTTCGAATTGAAATCATTGCAAAGGATATCTCTGAAGCAACTCAGGAAATGCAGCCAAGTGCACCAGTGAAATCGAAGTTAGAGTTATCCCCTGGAAAAACTAAAAATCTTCCAAACATTTTATACCTAAGCATTTATTTGTAGTCGGTTTTGTAGTACATCTTCAATTTTTTTAGCTGGGTTAAAAAAGGCAAGCCTTCGGCGTTGGTCTATCCCTGAGGAATGCCCCCATGCATTCGACTTCATAAAGCATCGTCGGAGGTGATTGAATGCATATCTGGTATTTACAATGACTCTCAGTGGCCTAATGATGTATCGAGGCAGTGGTACTATTCTCCCAGACAAGTCTAGTACCAATTTGCCGACCCCGGAGGGATGGAGGGCATGCTGGGCCATGTGCGCAGGGATCGATTCCACGTGTGTGTTGTAGGGCGCCTCCGAGCACAACGCTATACGCGCTCATTTATAACTGCTGATAGATCTCAAGTGATATTTGGAGCTCGCATCTAAAGAAGAAAGCAAAAAAAAGCATCGACAACACTTTTTCTGTGACAAAAATATTTACATTTACAGCGTTGCTTCATCAAGAGAACCTGTTTACTTCGACATTTATGACTAGTTTGGTATGACGACGGTGACGAATCCTCGCACTGGTTTACTCTTAACTGGACTTTCTAGTGAAAATGCCGGATTCCTCAACTTGGGACACCCTGCCCTCCCAACGCCTTACCGCCTCATCTTGGCTGAGAGGTATTCCTAGGTGTCGGACTGCGATATACAGCGAGGGATTTATCCTCTGGCAGGATCGCTCAAGCTGCGAAGGACTCCGCCGTTTTCATGAGGAAGCCTAGGTAAGAGTAAACCAATACCGGGATCTACCACCGTTTTGGTATCAAAGTTGCATGATGGCAAATCTCCCTCTGATCCACAAGGGTTGCCAGTGCCCGCCGTGGTGACGACCTGGGGCAGACTTTTGCCAAGCTGTCCTCGGGGTTTCAGGGAACCACAATGGCTTAACCAGCAAATCTCCGAAAAATGGAGATTATGCTGTAGCCCGCACAACCAGTGAGGAAGAGCAATGCAAGTGTCCAAGTGTCAAGTGGGAGGACGTCCTCCCTTCCAGGAGGACGTAGCCTTCGTTGCACATCGTAACCCGACACCCAGAAACACCTCCCAACCACGATGAGACAGTAAACCTTTAGGAGGGCACAAAAATACAACGGAAAAGATTTTGAAGTAGAAGTTACCATTGCACAGCAATCTAAGACATCGTCGAAAAACGTCGGCTGTTGTGTGCTAATAAATGTTATATTACAATCATTAAAGCAGGTGTGGCGCAGTGGTGAGAGGCGCGGTTGCGACATGCACGTGAAATCGATCTCTGTGCCCATAGCTCATCAAGCCTTCCATCCCTCCAGGGCAGGCAAATTGGTACCAGTAGTGTCTGGGAGAATAGCAGCACTAGCTGGATACATCGGTACGCCACCGCTAGTCACTGTAAAGGCCACATGTGCATTCAATCACATCCAACAATACTTAATGAAGTCGAATGCATGGCGCGTTCCTCAAGGATTGATCAACGCCAAAAGTATTATCCTTTTATCCTTTTCACCAACATTAAGATCGTTCACTGGAAAAAAAGTGAAACAATTTTTCTTTGTTATTGACAGAGAATATTGATAAACTATGACGTTTACCTTTCATTGAAAAGCTTATCACTACCTTGAATAAAACTACTTGTTGATTTTCTGCATTGATTGCTGATAATTCATTTGAGATTACATATGATACACAGTTTCATTATGTTGTCCCGCAACGCGCTGTTTCGCTCCTATCTTCACGTGTGCTCTCGGCAACTTCAGGACTTCAGTAATGGTGCACGATGTCGTTCGCTTCAAATCAAAGATTTTCGTGAATCACCTAAGTGTTTGTCAGCGTTTTGAGCGTCAACGAGAGTTGTATTTGCTTAGAGTTCATTGATTAGGAAATGACCTTTCTTGCTTGATGGGTCGTATTGGTGCTGAGGTTCACGAAATCGCATGTGCGGTCTTTGACGGAGTTGAACGGATGAGTTTTTAGGATCTTATGGGTTGTAGAAAGACAGATGGGTTAACATCTGTTTTGTTTATTAAGCGAAGACGACGTTGGTAAAAAAGTTTTATTCGACTATTGCTTTGTCGTCTTCGCCTTCTTCAGAGCCCTATTTATCCGAAACAATGAACCATAGGTGGGCGTCCTCTCTATGTAGTTGTTTGTTGTCGCATCGAGTGGAATCACATGAAGTGCTACACCGATCTAGTGAAGACTCTCACTCGACAGTGCCTTCTCTTAGAGAACAGATGTTGATTTACTGCCGTCAATCATGAAAAGTACAGATGGCTTAGTTTCCCTTAAGCGGCCGACAATCGACTGTTTATCGCTGATGTTTGTCCCAAATAATTTTCTTCAAACAGAAAGTTCGTGCTCGCAGGAGCTCTCAAACACCTGCTCCAAATAATATTCCCTCTCTTTTATCTCTTACTTAACAGGCAGCAGCTTTGATCCATTCTGTTTTTCGAAGAGGTCGAGCTGTTTTTGTGAATAGTTGACACTGCTGAAGTTCAATATTGAGGGTGAACTGTAATTTGAGCTACAAGAGTACACCTTGAAAACCTCACAGGGCAGTAACCATTTCGAAATGCTGAGAAAGTTAATATATGACAACAGTTATCAACAGTTATTGATGACGATCACACGTCCAATATAAAAAATGAGGAGTTTGTATGGTATTGCTCACAAGCATCACTTAGTGTATTTTAATAACCTTTGCTCACTTTTGGTAAAGCATTTTCAAAGAGAACTCGTAACCACGTAGCTCTACTAAACCCTTGAAAAAAGCTTCCTTTATACATCATAATAAGAATGCTCAAAAAGTATTTAGTTGACAAAGCAGACAATGCATCAACGCTTCTTGATTTTCCTGTTTTTCACCTCAGGTTTGTCCGATTTGTCCGATTTTTACCTTAGGATAAATTCTCTATTGTCATAATTAGTTGGTAGCTTAATGCTTAGTTTTTCAGTTCTCCTTCAAGTGTTCAGAACCGTTCAATCTGGTTAGTCTTATAGTAGTAATAATAAGCATATTAAGCTGTCAAATATGTAAAGGAAGTGAGAAAATTAAAGGAATGAAAAAAAAGCATTTCAACTATTTAAGGTGTTATTGTGAAAGACAATACTACCTATCAACGTTTCGCGAGAAAAGGTGCGCTATAGCTCTTCCTTGTCCATAGTAATGAAAATCCCTGGAAACACTGACGTACTTTAAATAAGAAGATCGTTGCCGCATATTTCAGGAGCACCAGCGAAAGACAGTACTAACCAGGGACATCCCGATGCATCAGGTGCATTCGAGCTGTTTGTTCCTCCCAGTGACAAAAAAATGCCCGAATAGACGGGTGTATTGAAAATGGGAAGATCATTGCTAGATATTTCAGGAACACCTGCGAAAGAGAGCGATACCCAAGGATATCCCGAGACAATAGGTACACTCGAGAATCTTGTTGCTCCTAGTGGCGAAAAATATCCGGATGTATAGGTGTATTAAAAATGTGCAGATCACTACGACCTTTCTTTCAGATGGAACTACAGAAAGTACTGCTAACGATGAATCCGCAAATTGGCCCCATTTCCCAACCCTATACCCTCATCATCATCACGGTGTGTTTGAGTTTATTCTTCTTGAAATCCTTCTCTTTGCTTCTAGTGGTGCGTTGAAATTACGGTGCAATATTATTTTTGAAGTTCCCAGCAGCACAAGTATGTTTTGCGGTACACTCATCCATGTTTAAACACATCGTTTTCGTTTCACTTTTTTTGCTGCCTCTTAATTCCTTCGTGCCAGGGTATTATGTGAAATACAACCACGACTACTCTGAGATATTTGCAAAAATCAGAACCGCAGAAAAGCTTCGAACCTGTGATTAGCCCTTCTGGGGTTACCCAATGAACCACCGAAGCCCTTGCTTTCCCTTTCTGTCAACCTGTTTTCCGTGCTAACGGTGCTGCGATATTTTTGGTTTTTTAAGTTTTTGAATCTTATATATACCGTTTCTGTTGTGTGCGTCAATAAGTGTTTCATCAAGTTGTTTCATTGTGTAGTAAGTATTATTTTATAAGTTTAGAGCACAAGCACGGAAAATTTGGCATATTTTCTGGCACTTTCTGGGCTACACAGCTGTTTAAGTAACCACTCTGACACAAATAAAAATTAAATCTGTTGTTGTTCAGCATTATTGAAAGCTCTGCTTACATAAAGAATTTGAGTAGAAGAAATGCTTCTAAAATTGCGCACACACAAGTTTAATCACGTTTAAACACGTATAGTGTACGCTACTAAAACTGTATCTTATTTAGACTTTTAAGCAGAAAAACTGCCAAGCAATACTGGCTCGACACATTAGTCGGCAAGCCATCGCGAGTCCTTGTAAAGGCCAGATATGAATTCAATCATCTCCAACGATACCTCATGAAGTCGAATGCATGGTGCATCCCTCAGAGATTGGTCAACGCCGAGAGCTCTGTCCATTATCCTTTATCCATTAAAAGCTCAAGAACAGACAAGAAAATTGGCAGTGTTACTCAACAAGCGAAATAAAATCGAAGAAAAAAAGGCCATAAGTCCAGAATTAAATTTAGAAAAATCACATTTATTAAGAGAAGTTGCTATCACGAGGAGACATCATAGCGATCATCTACCGTTTTTACACTTCTGTTGTCACGTGAGACTTGGTTGTGAAGAATGAATATTTTTTCCTCTAATTAGTTAACGAAGCGTTGGTGAAGTTGTACCGCCTTTGGATGTTGGTTCCTCCATTACCAGTAAAGACTACCCTGTCCACATCGATTTACTACCAGCTATGGCAGGAAGGTTTTCGAACTACGAGGGGCAGCCAGAATTTGTCATTACACATTATTCGGAAGAGATATTTTACACGTTAATTGTAACACAAATGTTGTGGCGACGATTGTACATAAAAGGTTTCCTCCGCTTTAAATAATTTAAGAAGAGAAAATTTTTTTTTTTTTGGAAGGGTTGACTTCGTAGGCAAAAGATTGTTGTTGGCGAAGCCAACGGAGAGCTCTCTGCTGTGCTTGAACATGAAGGTTCGACACTACGAAGAGCTTTTTGCTACGATCACCTGTATCACCTATCACCTGTCACCTGTAGTCCCATTGGTCGTCGAGTGACTCGAGCGGGCGCCAGTAAATCCTCCATTTTTCCCTGTCCCGTGCAAGAGTAGCCCAGTGGGTGCGGCTCGCCTTAGGAACTCGTTCAGCATTACACACATTTCTTCCGTCTTCGTGAAGAACTTTGACCATCCAGTCGGCGGTTTTCTTACAGTACGTTTGACATCCAGAGGAATCCTGTCAATAACGGATCCTGTCCGTCGGCTGACGTATGTTCACACGCATTAATTGTGCGGCCCACCTTAGCCTCGATAACTCGTCGTATAGAACGGCGTCTTCCATTTCTTCGTGTTGACACAGATCACTTCTTCAAATCCTATCCCTTACTTGTGTGAAACGGTATACTCCTAGCATCGTCCTTTAGACTGCGCATTCGATAACGCTGAGTGATCTTTCATCCTTTGTTTACGCAGCGACCAGGCTTCTGACGCATACGTTAGAGCAGAAAGTACCGTTGAGTCGAAATGTGGGCACGGAGTCGGGTGTCCTTTGTCCTCTTCTCTACATCCTCGATGCTCTTTAAAGTTCCATAAGCCGCTCGTTTCCTTCTGCTCAGCTCTAGTACTCGTTCATCATAGGGATTTCCCGACTTTGATAGACGCAAATGGAGCATCGGAGAGATGCATTCCGTTGAGCGTGAATGGGGCATACGTAACCAGTCCGTTCCTCATGTGCATCGTTTTCGTGTGATTTCGTCGAAGACCAATCTTTCCGGGGGCATTACTAAAGTCGCTAAGCATTCGTTCTGCCTGGCTAATGTTTGGTGTTACAAGGATGATGCCATTAGCAAAGAGAAGGTGGTGTAATTGCTGACCGATATTAGCTGCAAAAGAAGCAGATCCGACATCTTTTAGCTGGCCTCTTCTACAGGATGTTTCCATCTACTTGGGATTTCGACCACCCTTGTCAACTTTTCAGATTTCATAAAGCACTGACATTTGATGTACATTCTCCCGGAATAACGGGCGCGTGTGGAGCAGTGGTTGGAGGCGCCGCTGCGGCACACACGTGGAATCGATTTCCGCGCCCATTGCCCACCAAGCCTTCCATTCCTCCGGGGTTGGCAAATTGGTACCAGACTTGTCTGGGAGAATAGCAGCGCTGGCTCGAAGCATCGATAGGCCACCGTGGTCACTGTTAAAGGCCAGATGTGCATTCAATCACCTCCAACGATGCTTGATGAAGTCGAATGCATGGCGCATCCCTCAGGGATTGATCAACACCGAGAGCTTTGTCGTTTGCCCTTTATCTCCTGAAGCATCTCTCGTGAACGTTTATACCAGGATGCACCATTGATAGCTATGAGTTCTGCTGCGAAGAATTTTATTTCACTCAATGGACAGTGAATTAACTGTAGAAGACCGCTTGGACAACTTTTAAATTCTTCAGACTTGTTCTTTTTCTACCACCTTTTCGACCAATTTTATCCCTTTTGTACATTCCTCCGCAATAGCTTTCCGTCCCTGACCTCGTTGCCAACTTTGTGTGGTGCGATGAAGTTGAATCCATCTCTCATTTTCATTTTTTGTTCTGGAAAGTTTTTTGGGATATACAGATTCCACTCGAAATCCTTAATTTAGAAACTATAGCATATTTGGCGTATTTTTTGTTTCGATTTCTTTTTGCCTTGATAAGCACTATTCCTATTTAGCGGCCGATCCTCCCTGAGTTGCCACTCATGAAGAGAAAGAGTTCCGTCCAGAGAATTTTTTATTGTAAACAATTTGAAGTTTTCTTCTTTGATGAAGACAAATGACTCTTCGCAGCTTTCGGCTGAATCTTCACACAGAGAACGTGGTAATCGGACCACAAGCATAATGATAGCACTAAAGCGGTGTCAAAGAAGCATAACCTTCTGCTTGGAAGTACGAAGTTGGTCTCCGCGTAAGCGCTGTCATTAGGCGATTTCTACATCTAGTTCCAGCTTCTTTTCTTTCTAGAACATAATTTTCATCTTAGCGACTGTGCTAAAGGACGGAGTGCGACCAGACGATTTTTACCCTTGTTTTTGCATCTGGTTCCATACTCGTCGCTTCGGTAATTTCTGTTTGTGATCACTCCTTTCTTGATGTTGAGGTCTGAGATTTTTTTAGAACATTGAAAGGACTTATCGTTGCAGAGTATGTGCCATATTTGGCAATAAACGTGGTCTCATTAGCTGCACGAGAATTGGTAACAGTTTCAGATATCGGGCGTGTTTCGGTGAGGAGATTGGACACGAAGAATGGTTAAACAAAGTGACAGGATCTGTGATCGGTGACGTACGTGTGAACGATGAAATCTACATCAACAACACACTTCCATGGTTAACATGAATCCTGTCTTTTTAGATGATTAACCTAGCACGAGGTTGAAGAAAACATCGTTCTGCTAACGTTTCGATGTCTTCGTCGTCTTCACACCCGGATTAATGCCACGGAAGTCCAGTTAGTCCATCGTCCTCGTTATATGAGTCTTTGTAGACGTATCGAGTCAAATCTTCTTGGTTGGAGCACTGCTTGAATGAACTACACTCACTGATGCACTTTTACACAGGATGGTTGGTTGATATACTGATGACTTGTTGCACTTTTCGTACAGGTCGATAATGACTTGTTTTCTCAGTTCATCAACTCCATACGACTACAAAGACCCACATCGCTACAATGAAAGATGTGGACGATCGACGGTGATCAGTCTGAAAAGATATATAGCGGTATTCATGATTCTATCATAGAGAAGGACGATCACGTCGAATTCGATACATGGGTTCACGGAGGTAGCATGACAGGGTGGGTGTCTGAATTTAGTGTCTGGTATTGTAGTATATGTCAACGAATAATCTGGAGGGTTGTCGTTAACGTCTAGTTTTGTTTCTGAATGTTTAAATTTCGGTGGACCCAAACTTTCGAGTGCAACTTGTTTATCTCATCTCCTTGCCTTTAGACGACAGCAACCTCTGTGCGGAGTACTGAATCCTTATTTTTCTTGTTGGTTAGAGTAGCTTTCTCTTCTTATGCGCTCAGATTCCGAGCTTCCTCCAAGCGTACAACCAATGGCTGAATGCTGTGGAGGAGATCCTTGCACCGTGTTTTGTCCAATAATGTTGGGATTTCTAGTATAAGTTTACTCAAAAAGTTCAATTTTCGGAAGCTCAAATTTACTACACAATGCGGTTGTATAGCATCTCCCACCCGCGAAGCATTCTAGACAAATTCGAAGAATTTGAAAATGAACCGCAAGAAGGATGCCTAGTTATTAGGCGAGATATCACAAGATATTGCAGACTGATTTTTCAACATGGATGGGGCCCATTACCCATCCACATGAGCTCTACACGGTTGGTCTTCAAGTGGAATACTAAGTGAAAGACCCACAGAAGACGGTGAGGATGTCAAGAAGCTACTTGGTTTCATATGCGACTGAAAATGTGCCATCGCGATTTTTCTGGTTAACCAGACTTCTCCAAACCTTGAAGATGGCAAAATCCACAGATACGTAAGCTATCGTAACCAAATAGTGCATAGTAAAAACCCTGTGTGTGCTTATGAAGAAAATAGTGAATTATTTACGAATAACTACGATTCAGAGAAGAATATTTCACCATTCGTTATCACCATCGCAGATTCCGCGCTCTATTACTACTGAAAATGCGCGCGAAATAGGCGACTACAAAGAACCTGGAATTGTTGGAGGCGCTTATAGGTTCTCTTGATTTTCCTGTTGTTCGTTTGGTTTGCCATCATTTAGCTGGTCAAGTTAGTCGTTTAGAGTTATGGAAACACTTAATCGTGCGATTGATACGTTCGTGGATGACATTTGTCAGGAAGCGATGAAGCTCAAAGGTTTTCGTGTATCGGTAGACATTCGTTCTTTCTTTATATTAATAATTAATGCGACTGTCGCATAAAGTAGTCCAGTATTTTCCACTGGATTACTAATGTCTGATGCTGTCGTGTCTTAGAACCATTTAATAGAAAATGTTGAAGTTGGTATGCACTGGGTTTTACATTCTGTGGCGTAGGAACTATTATTCATTAATTATATCTTAAGATCTCACGTTGACAAAGGTATTATCTGCGTTACAGGCGAAGAAACGAGGCTTGAAGCTGACAAAGGAAGAAATTGAGGAGAAGAAGCTTGAAGTATTGCATCTATTTCGTGCAAAATTTCAGAAAAGAACTGCTGAACGGATTCAAGATTGTGAGGGAAGTTTGTGTCACTCTACTACTTATTGATGACCCATTTAATCTTGTGTTCAGTCTTCGTAGATTTGCCTGACGAACTCCTTCTATCATGTTGTCCTCCTGTTTAGATCGAAAAGAAGCTATGCGATTTGAAAGTGTTGTCAGAACATTGTAAAAAGAAGAGTGAGGAGTTACAAGTAGCTGAAGGCTATCGCTTTATTAGCGTGAGTTTGTTTATTTCCGCTCCATATGTTGAACTCCGTGCTCATAATTTCTCATTCCTGAGAGGATGTGTGTGGCAGCACTATGCCTGCCAATGGTTTACCGCCTCATCGTGGGTAGGTGCTCCCGAGTGTCGGGGTGCGATGCATCACGTGGGGTCCATCGCCCCGGCAGGGCCGCCCTTGCTGAGAATGAGTACGACGTTTCCATCAGGAATTCCAGCTGGGAGCAAACCACAGGATCTACCACCATTCTGGTATCAAGCTAGTCGCATAACGGCAAATCTCCGTATTATTCACAAGAGCGGCGACTGCTTATGGTGGCGACGACCAGGGGCAGACTTTGGCCAAGCTGACCTCGGGATTCCAGGAAGCCACTATGGCTGAACCAGCAATGTTCCGAAAATGGAGATTATGCTGGGGTCCGCACAACCATTGAGGACGGGCCGTTCAAGTATCAAGTATCGAGCGAGCAGCAGTATGTTGTATTGCGACTCTCCGAACATTCCTTGCGTGGCTAGCAGGTTCATCAATTTTAAAAAGGCTTTTTCATGAAACGACGCAAAGTATAGGTTCCGTCGAGAACAGCTTGAAGCTCTTGATCCGTTATTTGTAATACCAGCAGACTTCTGAGGGGATGCAGAGCAGTGCTGTTTTCTCCTAAGGTAGCCCATCCTCTTTTATTCCTTTCTGCTTAATTAATGATTCTGCATAATGGATATTTGTTAGTACCAACTTATTCTTGGATTAGGATGCAGAGATATGAGATTAGCTCAATTTTAGATGATTCGTAGCCTAAATGAGCTTCCGATTTCTGCTCATATCTTATCATTCTTGTGGTCGCGTCTCACACTCTACTTACTTGGATAGTCCATCTTCACAAGTTGTGCGGACCCCAGAAAAATTTCCATTTTTCAGAGTTTTGCTAGTTTAGCCATAGTGGTTCCCTGTAGTCCCGAAGCCAGCCTAGCCAAAGTCTGCCCCAGGTCGTCACTACTCCAGGCAGACGCAGCCCCTTGTGGATCAGAGCGAGATTAGCCATCATGCGACTAGTTTGGTACCGCAGCGGTGACGAATCGAGGAACACCTCCAAGCCATGATGAGGTGATAAACGTAGGAGTGGGCAAAGATTTGATTTTTTGTAATGTAGAAAAGTAGTATTAGGCTGGTGCGGGAGTTACTTTCCAAGTGTAGAAACACGTTGTTGGTATCCAACCACCATCGTCATAAGTTGGAAATCACACATTGTTTGCCACCTTCTGCGGAAAATTACTGGATGAAGTGGAATATATTTGGTTGGTGCGGGATATTCTATGGAGTCTAAACACAGAACAGAAAGGTGTCAACTTTTGAAACATGGAATGATAACGTGCCACATGAACATCTTGAAGCGGGTTTGTCTCAACTTGTCGAGTCCTATCAAACTTCATGTGTTTTAATAAAACAGTCGTCTAGCGCGTGTGAGCACGTTCAGTTCGTCTCCGTTGCTCCTTATCGACATCGTATCGATGCCTTTGTGATGACTGAAGAACGCTTTTAAATTCTGGCGTTCCCATCAACAACCTTTACGTACCTCAGGGTGGAACGAAATGGAAGAGCCAATTGGCTTGGCAATTGTGTTCCATGGAGTCCAGGCTTCAGCCTGGCCAAAGTCTCCACCAGGTCGTCACCTCCAAAGCCAATCGCTGCCCTTGTGGAACAGAGGGAGATTTTCCACCATGTGACTGGTTTGATGGCATGACGGTGGTGGATGCCGGTACTGGTTTATTCTTAGCTAGACTTCTTGATCGAAACGCCGGATTCCTTGTCAGCTTGATAAACCCTGCGGAGTGATGAATCACCGCTCTGCATTGCACCTCGACACCCAGGAACACCTCTCAGTTACGATGAAGCGGCAAACCACTGGGAGGGTTCCACATCCTGATGTAGCAAAAAAGGAATTGCGGAAAATAAAAGTGAAAGCATTTTTGCTCTATATTTCATTGCTCCGTTAAACGTAGAGCAGGGCAGTAATCGGATAAAGTCTATTTTGGAAATAAGTTGTACCTTAATCATTTTGAAATTTCAAAATCTCTTAGACATAATTGTCACTCGTTACCTTTATTTTATATGCTGCAAGCTTCCTTTTCTTTTTAGCTGTGTCACCTGTGTTCCTATTGATCAGTCAGCTGATCGAATCCATCGATCGAATAAAGTCCCTATT
Source organism: Angiostrongylus cantonensis (assembly GCA_009735665.1). Taxonomy (NCBI): domain Eukaryota; kingdom Metazoa; phylum Nematoda; class Chromadorea; order Rhabditida; family Metastrongylidae; genus Angiostrongylus; species Angiostrongylus cantonensis. Next base: position 80,230 of record MQTX01000307.1, read on the forward strand.
AGTGTGTGATTAGTGTGGTTTGCTGTTATTCTGTTCTGTTTAATGCAAACCACTAACAAACGAGCACTATCCATCAATTTTGCTAAGACATATTTTATCTGGACAACCTCGTTTTCGACATGTCGTCGTACATGACGGTATCATCAGTTATTGTTTATCAACGAAATTTGGCTCTCCAGGTTCTCTCTTTGACTTGCATGTTACACGGGAATCCCAAACCAACTTCATAATTGCATGCTCGATAACTTTAATCGCACCTAAATTATGTCCAAATAGTGTCGAAGTTGTTCAGTTGTATGTCAACTTGACGGCGCATGTAGCACAGTGGTCGGAGATGCTCTGCAGTACCTATAGGATCGATCTCCGCTCCCGCGGCTCACTCACCAAGTCTTCCATCGTTCCGTGGTCAGCAAATAGCTGCCAGACTTATTTGAAAGGATAGCAGCACTGGCTCGATATATCGGTAGGACACCGCGAGTCATTGTAATGGCCAGATATACATTCAATCCCCTTCAACAATAATTAATGAAGTCGAATGAATTGTGCATCCTTCAGGGATTGATCAGTGCCAAGACTTTTATCCCTTTTTATGTCAATTTGAAAAGAACTGCGGAATAGAGGAGACAGTGATAACGGGGTTTTTATTGTCATCAAATAATCAACATTCTTGTATTCTTGCTAAACGCATTGGAAGATGCCCTTTCCATTGAAGGTGACTAGGCTGAAAAAATGAAGGAATAAAGTGCGTTGCACTGATCAGTGTGTGAGAGATGCGCAATGAATTCGATTTGATCATGCATCCTAAAGGTGTTTGGATGATACATAGCTGGTCTATACAACGACTTGCGGTGGGTTACCGATATGTCAAATCGATGTTTTTTTTTTCGTCCTGCAAAAAAGTGGTGCTGATTTCATGATATCGAAGGAGTGGAAAGTTCGGTGGAATCATGGCGCTTTAGCGAACCACCGATCGATCAGTTGTGTATTGCTGGCACCTCTAACCACAGCACTACATGCACTCCGTTAGTGACCCATATGGACCATATCGCGTCCACCTGGCACTGTTTTGTTTACGTTCAGTTGAAGACCGATATTTTTATTCTGTCCAGCATTCTTTCGTCCTAGTGTTTTCAGAACGAATGGCGTTTTGAGAACGATTCAGGGGCGATGATAACGTAGGCCCAGTTATCACTCCTCTGTGTTTGCTATCATTCTTTGCCGTAAGCATCTACAATCCATTTTTCGCATAGCGTTTTTAAGAGGAACACGGAATAGTTTTGGAGATATATCATTGTCTTTCTATCCTTAACATTTTGAACAAGTCGTGAACACCTAGGGTCCGGCGCCTTAATTGGCATTGCTATCGTATTTATTTAATACCAATCTTTTCGCTTGCTAAAGCGAATTTCCTGAGCAGTTATGAGGGATCTGTGTTAGATTTTGGTCTACAAACAGAGAAGACTTAGAAAGTATTTGACATTTTTATTCGGAAGCTCAACTAGGAGTAAAGCAACACCACCATCGTTGTAACGTAGAAGTTGTAAGGTAGCAAATTTTCTTCTAATCGTCATCTACAAGGATCAGCTATCGTCTGTGATAACTTGAGAAGACTTCGGCTTGATTATTCTCACAGCTTCAAGTGCTTACTGTTATGCGCCCATCATCTATCATCTCGACTCATAGGCGGTCCTATCCCTTCGTTTGACCAATTTTCGTTTCAAATCTCGACGTTGAAATAGGCTTACTATCACCAGCTTCAGCTCACGAATCTATGTAGTCACCGAGACTGAGACCTCCTTCGTGATTTCATAATTTTGTACTTGATGTGATCACTGTCTTTATGTTAAGTTTTGATTTAGTTATAAGCTGAAAAAGAACTCTTATCATCGTCCAACAAGAACGAACCAAATTGTGCATTATAAGAGTATTCTCACTGAAATCCTCTTTAATGGATACGTATAGCAGATAAAGGAGGACACCACCGAAAACTACATACTGCTTGTTCCACTTTTGCCGAATTCGCCTGAGTTCTGCAAGCAAGAACTTCGGGCCGCATCACCATCACCACTGAGGAGCTGACTGAAAAGGCGAGGGTTTGATCCTACTGCAACACGCCTAGCATAGGTGATAATAAATGTCAGTTGGAGAACTTCATGGAGGTAGCTAAAAAAAAAGTTATTTGAAGAAGTATGGTCTGTACCTGTGGAAGGATAATGTTGCGTTATAAACACTAATTAACGAAGATGGAACTACTAAACGAAGGGAACGAAAGTGGGACTTGGAACCACATCCTGCTATGATATGAATTAAACCCTATGTGGACAAATCGATCGGTCTTGATGTGCACGTAGAGTCGCGTTTGGATTTCTCAAAGAAGCCGCAGGCTGGGTAGCTGACTCAAGACCTTACACAACACTTATTTTCTCAACGCAATGCTCCTCTCAGCGTTCTTTTATGACGCGTTAATTGCCCGATCTTGGAAGATCGCGTCCTACTGCGCGATGTCTTGTTTGTCTAATCATTTCACTGTTTGATATGTGAGCCTTCACTTATAAAACACGTCTTTTGAGTTCCATAAAACCTAAAAAATAAAGTCGGAGTTTCATCGTCGTGAAGTGCGTGCATTCGTATTGTAGTGTAAACATCCATAGATTCTAGTGGTTTTTTACTAGGGTGTCCGGAAATTCCTTCGTTATTCCTGTTTAAAGTGGCAAATGCCAGCTTAAGCAGACTTTGTCAATTGAAATAGAAACCAACTGGGATCTACACTTTTTTTCAATGAGAAACAGTTCTATTCTGGCTATTTAAAACTCTGGAGTTCTAAAGTGGTGAAGTCGTAGAAAACAGTTTCGGCTTCGATTTGAATTCTGAAGCATTTCTTCCACAGAACGCTATCTGTTCATATTTGGGACCGTTTGCGCTGCGGTGCGCTACATCTGATTCTGGAGTTTAAAACTGGGTCTGTTGACATCTGAAAATCCAGCTTTTGTCAAAAGTACAATAATTAAGGTTTGCATTGATGTGTATAGCTTTCGATACAAAACTATTGCTAAAACCAACGTAGGAGTGTTGAAATTACATCATTTTCCGAACAAGGTGATTCTTGAATTGATAATGTTCAAGTATGAGCTGTTTTTGTTCAAATTTTACGGGTGCACTTATTTTGGGCTTTTTTGAGTGGAAAACAATTCACACCGTGCTCTAAATGTTGAATTTTGTCTATGTATACTGATGTGACGTTTTAAGCCTGAGGCAACCATGGAAGGTTCAATGCATCCCGTCGCTACCGCCTTTAATACCTCATTGTGTTTACTAGCTGAAAAACTCAAGGGAGATATAGAGGTATACTGCTTCCTAAGTGAACAAGTTCGCAACTGTATATCATCAATATTTTATGCTGTTACATTTCAGACCGCTACTGAGTCACTGAGGCAGGCTAGGGAACAAGTTCAGACATTAGCTCAATTATCGGAGTCAATGATGGAGAAAGGTAGGAGTAGTTTTGCGCATTCATTCTGAACAGAATATGAAAAAAAGCTTCCCATTTCTAGAGAAAAGTAAATGCCGATGATCTGTGCCGGCTGTTTCGGTTCTTTCGAGAACTGCCTGGAAGGATTTTTCTTTCTTATTTTGCTTTTATTTGCAACTACTGTGTTTAAGGTATTAAACTTCAAATTCTTCACATGGATAATGATTCCCTTCTTTTTTGTATGAACTGGTTTCTTCGTTACGAGCATTTTGTTTTTTTAACTTTTTGACGTGAGCTCGCTGCATGTCAGCTGCGATTGATCTCTAGACAGTAACTAGAAGTTTATATGGTTAATTTAGGGTGTGGTAATGTAGTTTGGTTCATTTATGAGAACCGTCCGACTCAAATTTGTTGTAACATTGTATTACTATATATATGTATATATGT
>MQTX01000307.1:84234-218535 GCA_009735665.1 Angiostrongylus cantonensis
ATAAAGTCTTAAGCCTCTGTAGCTAAGCCTAATTGTCAGATTTCTGTTGATTAGATGAATTTCGATATAAATATACAACAATGATACATAAATGGAAAGGGTCTCGGCGTTGATCAATCCTTGGGGGATCCGCCATGCATTCGACTTCATTAAGTATCGTTGGAGGTAAGTGAATGCATATCTGGCCTTTACAATGACTCGCGGTGGCCGGCCGATGTATCGAGCCAGTGCTACTATCCTCCCAGACAAGTCTGGTACCAATTTGCCGACCCCGGAGAGATGGAAGGCTTGGTGGGCCATGGGCGCACTTCACGTGCGCGCCGCAGTTACACCTCCAACCACTGCGCCACACGCGCCCTTTGAAAGATTAACTACAGTAATTGGCCATCATGCGTAATCCGTGATTTTACCTCTTTATATGGTGTTTCGAGAGGCGTGTGAGAACCCGTTGGGTTTGATATGCGCCGCAGAAGTGCTTGTTTCGTGGATTCTTTCTGTTCTTACTAGAAATACGGCATCTAGTAACTCATCAACATGCACACGTCATGGTTTGAATTTACAAATACTATAAATGTTGTTGAGGGCGCAGTGGTCAGAGGCACTGTGACACACACATGGGATCGATCCCGCACTCATGGCTCACCAAGCTTTCCATCCCTCCGGCCTCGGCAAATTGGTACCAGACCTGTCTGGGAGGAGAGCAGCACTGGGTCGATACATTGGTAGGCCACTTCGAGTCGTTGTAAATGTCAACTATGCATTCAGTAACATCCAACGATGCTTGATGAAGTCGAATACGTGGCGCATCCCTCAGTGATTAACCAACACGGAGAGTCTTATCCTTTTCTATTTATTACCACAGTTCACTCTCCAAACATGTTGTCATCAGCGTCACGGAGTTCCAACAAGTGGTTGTCACCGGACAATCACTGCTATCGATAAATACCGCCCTGTATAAAAGAGCATTTGCGGATGAGTATGGCTGTTTCGAGGGGATGCTCCACTGTGAAAGATCCGGCTCGATGCGCGACGAAGACGCCACCTTGAGAACACGAAGACTTGTGGACCACTGACTCGGTTCATCGACTCTGATGAAGACAAAACCGTCGAAATGTTAGCCGAATAAACATCTTTATCAGCCTCGTGTTAGCTCAACAATATAAGCACATGTGCATTATACGGCACAATTTTCTGAAACGAAAGTGTATGAGAATTATTAGGTTTCCAAAAGCAACAAACAGGAAGAATTTGGCACTTAGTACGCACAGTTGTCCTGTCATTCGAAAGAATGGTGCCGACCACCATTTATTTAACGTCCTGACTGATTGAAATATTTTTGCGTTTGAGTGATTCTACAGCGAAGATGAACCCAAAGCTGTTCATTGCAGTCTGATATCCTAGGAACGCTCTTGCAACGGTGAGACGAGGAAGCGGTCGTCCAGTCAAACTCAAAAAATCAACAAAGCACATAAATGTACTGCAAAAGACTTCAAACTTCATAGATTTGTAACAGCCTTGTCGGCAGAATATTAATGAGTAGTCTCGTTCGTCTTGATAAGGTCCTAGTGAAAAAGCGAGGAGAACACGAAAAATCGATGTTTATCGATTGGAAACAATACGTGATAATTCAAATTACAATTCCAACGACGAATGAAAGAAATTCCATCCTTTCCAAATACCGTGATTTTTCAAAATCTGACCCTCCATCGATATTTACACTACTTCTGTTCACCGTCTGTCACGATCGGTAGTGATCGATGGGTAGAACAACGTACCAGGATGTGAACAGTTTGTGACACGTGTTTCAACGTATCCCGTATGCAGAATTTGGCACCGATCTCATTTAGATCGGCATATTGCCGCTGACCACCATTTATCAATTATGTCGACCTATTTCGTTAGGTTCTTTAGTCATATTCTTGGATTTTTTTTTTCTATCATTTGAACAACATGAGGAAACCAGTGAAGTGCTACCATAGCTGAGTACTTTTACTCACAAGGGTCAGTGTGATAGCCGTATCGGCTCCCTTGTCCATTTTTCGTTTTTCGATGTCCTTCATTGTTGAGAATGTGACTACTTAGAAACATTGGTGTCGGACACTGCGTTAACAAAAGGGCGCGTGTGGCGCCATGGTCGGAGGCGCCTGCAACGCACACGTGGAATCGATCGCCCCCATGGCCCATCGAGCCTTCCATCGCTGCGGTTTTGGCAAATTAGTAGCAGGCTTGTCTGGAAGGATAGCAGCACTGCCTCGATACATCGGTAGGCCACCGCGAGTCATTGTGAACACCAAATATGCATTCGATCACCTCCAAACGACGCTTAATGCAGTCGAATGCATGGCGCATCCGTTAGGAATACCCTTTATTTTATCCTTTTGCTGCGCTATCAAGCAACTATGGGCGGAACGAAAAGTGAAAAGCATCAGCGAAAGAGTGAGAATTTTCCGCATTGGGGTATAAAAGGCATAAATCTCGTGCAAAAGTAAACTGTACATGTTTGGGAATAAAAACACTCGACGGAGTAAGATAAGACGTATAAAAATGAATCAGTAAGAGCGGACAGCTGCAAATCAAGAAATGAAGCAAAGGAACAGAGCAGTACTGAACTTCATCCACATACTTGCGAAGAGAAAAACTGCTTAGATATTAAGCTTGCTGATGGTGTGGATCTATAGAATTAGCTGGAAGACAAGCGAAAGGAAAGACCAGCATGGTGTAGTGGTGAACGGGTTACTCCCCGGATAGGACAATAAGGCGTTCGTTCCCCGCCGCAGACACTTGAGGCCCTGAGTTTCACAAATATCTCAGCACCATTGTGGTTGTATTTCGCATAACATCCTGCCGTAAAAATTCTAATAGGCAGAAAATAAAATACAGTACATTGTGGTATCTCAGCATCATTATGGTTGTGCTTGACGCAATACCGTGCAGTGAAAAAGTAATAGGAAGCGAATAAAATGTTAAGCACTGTAACTAGCACATACCAGGCTTGTCGAGGAAGATAGCAGCAGTGACTGTTGCATCTGTAGCACACTTCGGACCGTTGTATAAGCCAGATATGCACTGAGTCAGCCCTAATGATGCTTGGTGAAGTGGGATGCATAGCTTATCTTTAAGAATGGATTAGTGTTCGCACCTCCATCTCCTACTATTGCAAAGACGTTTCTTTTTGGCGTTGACGAGGATAAAAATTTTAATATAAATCCGAAAAGAAAAAAAAAATCAGACTGTCAAGCTATCTAGGGCGCCATTAATGCCACAGAAAAACGGTGTCTACCTCCAAATGTGGACAAAAGCATAGCGGGAACGATTTTGATATTAAAGTCACTAGCCTCGCACAGGATGCAAAAATACCAATGCGCCAACTTCTAGGGGCTTTTTGTATAAATACCAGCACACTAGAATGAATAGCAGAGGGGAATACCCAGACATAACACGTGATCTCGCCCCGTACCTCATACTAATACTAAAAAATTATACTACATTAAAACCAAACATTCCCTCAATAACCTTAAACAATGAAATTAAAATGGAAAATCCGAAACAACCAACCTAAATTAACATCAGATATAATATACTGAACCGAACCAAAAGCCACTAAACCATCTGCAACATAATAAAAAGATGAAAATAAACCAGTTAACAATTGAAAAACCAAAATTATTCCCAACATTCTACCATAATTTCAACCTAAAATTAACCTCTTTCTCCTGGGTAAAGTAACCACTAAAGAACTAAAAAAAACTCTTAAAATTCTGTCTATTCAACATTCTCTTCATCTTAACCTCTTCAAAGTCACATTTTATAATTAAACTAAAAGTGTCTGTAACTTAACCCCTTTACACCAAAAATAAAAATTCTTACTAAACTAAATTACAAAAATGTTCACCTTTCTGATCCGTAATCAAACATAGACTATCTATTTAACATTCTTCACCTAAAAAACTCTACCTTATCAAGATAACATAATAAATATTTACTAAAGATGATAAAACAATTTTTCTACAACAACACTATTATTATTAAAGGAAAACTATAAATCATCCCAACAACACTATACTTACCAAATAATAATTTTTTAACCCTTAAAAACACTAACCAAAAACTTAGAGATAAAACTCTTAAAAACATTAAAAATATAATTACAATTACATAAATACCAAAACCCTTCAAAAATTTCATCAATAAAATAATCTTAACAAAAAAACCAACCCTAAAAGGCATATTTATAAATACTAACACCAATTCTCAACTAAACCCCACCAAACCTTCATTCTTATCAAACTTATAAATCAAAAATATTATTAAAATCAAATAATAAAAAAACAAATATAATACATTATAAAAAGACATTACTAAACCTAATACAACTCACCTAAAAGATTCAACAGTAAAAATCAATAATAATTTCTTAAAAGACTTTAATATAAACAATTGAAACAAACACACTAATAACCCCATTAATAAAAAATAAACTATATCCAAATAAAACAACTGCAAAAATACCAATAAAAAAGGCAACTTATGAATCGTTAAAAATTTTAGGATTAGGATTAGGATGCAGAGATATGAGATTCGCTCAATTTTAGATGATTCGTAGCCTAAATGAGCTTCCGATTTCTGCTCATATCTTATCATCCTTGTGGCAGTGTAGAAACACGTTGTTAGTATCCAGCCACCATCGTCGTAAGTTGGAAATCACACATTGTTTGCCACCTTCTGCGGAAAATTACTGGATGAAGTGGAATATATTTGGTTGGTGCGGGATATTCTATGGAGTCTAAACACAGAACAGAAAGGTGTCAACTTTTGAAACATGGAATGATAACGTGCCATATGTACATCTTGAAGCGGGTTTGTCTCAACTTGTCGAGTCCTATCAAACTTTATGTGTTTTAAAACTCAGTCGTCTAGCGCGTGCGAGCACATTCAGTTCGTCTCCGTTGCTCCTTATCGACATCGTATCGATGCCTTTGTGATGACTGAAGAATGCTTTTAAATTCTGGCGTTCCCATCAACAACCTTTACGTACCTCAAGGTGGAACGAAATGGAAGAGCCGCACGCGACCTAGAGGGTCGCATAGAAGCACATTATGTCCATGCTATTACAGTAAAAAATGGTCCTTTCTATGTTTCACTCAAAAGTTGCGCGTGCTTCTAGAACAAGCTCATCACTGAGCCAGAAAATATCTCGGATAATCGTGGTGCTCACCATTTCCTGCATTGACTAATTTGATTTTGAAATTCTTCCAACGTCATCCCATTATTTCCTATGAATATTCATTCGATGACGTACATAAAAGGATAAAAAGTAAAGCTCTCGTCGCTCATTAATCCTAGGATTGCGCCATGTATTCGAGTTCACCGAGCGTATTTAGAAGTGCTCTAAAACATACCTGTCCAATAAAGATCTGACCTGAGGTGGACTACTGATGTGTCGAGTCACTGCAGCCATCCTCCCGGATAAGTCCTGCACCATTTTTTTGAACTCGAAAGAACGGAAAGTTTGGCGAGCCAACGGCTCTGGATCGAATCAGTACGTTTCCACCAGCCACTCGATGACGGTGATCAAACTTTTACCTTCTTAGAAAGCATGACAAATCGACGTTTCCCAGATGCTCGTGACCCATCGTGTTTCAAAGCATGTTTTGCACAAAAAGCTCATTTATTTTATAGTTTTCAGAACGAAAGTACATGGGAGTAGCACATTGTTTTACGAAAATATTTCCGAAAACATGATCCTTCAAAAGCTGCGTGGGAGAGCGAGGAATTTTTGACATGTTCGTAACGTGAGCCATGTTTCTATAGCAATAGAAAAAGCGTTGGGTCAGAAAGATGGAAACGCGATGTGGGTCTGTCTGTAGATCATTCGCTTCTCTGAGGGCTCCGAATGTACTCTAAGCTGCTCTTCTCCTATACAACAGCCTTCTTATTTCATTTAACATAATCGTTGAATGCCCTCAGCGCATGTTTATTTCTAGCATTCAATTGGTAGATGGTTTCCTTGTCATCCTCTACTTTAACGTTTATCGGCGCTTTAATCATTTTGTCCAACGAGCGAACACCAAGAAAGCATGCTCTTACAAAGGGCTAGAAGTAGTCTGCTTGACCTGTTATGCTCTCTTGGAGTTTCTCTAAAGTCTGTTTGCCGGTTGGCAGCAATAATTTTTTAGTCACATTTTCAGCACACGTGTAAGGGTTTTTTTAAGCCAATCTGCCAGTTGCAGCTTGCATACAAACACAAATGTATAAGTAAACACCCGTAATATGAAGAGACAAGTAATTCAGATGCGGCTGAGGTACATTCCCCAATGTGGGACACCGCTTGCATCTTAAAGAAGAACATATTCATTTGTTAACCCTTTTAGCTGTCAACCTAACTACGAGTGACAAGAGCATGAAAGTAATCAGCCGAAGGTTCCGCCGTATGACAGAGAGCGATGAACCCTCTCTACCTCATTAGCGCGAAAGTGGGCAGAGAATGTGATGTCGTTCACATAAACTCGATGCCTATTTCGGAATTTGAGTAGCACTCCTTTCCTTTCCGGTCTTATTAAATCCCGTTCTCTGTGGCGCAGTATGTTCCTAACGGATTATCGAAACGTAAAATTTCACATTCACTGGCGTTCTTGTAGTGTTGTCGTTGCCTTTCTGGTTTTCGATTTTATGATATGATAGAAAAAATCATTAAAATAAGTGCACCACTACCAATCTCCACAGGATCCTCAATCGGACCAAACGATTACAATAACTTGTTTTCATGATTTCAACTGACCAAACAACGAAACTTTTGTTGTGAAGACGCTACGCGAGCAGTTCGTCAGAAAGTTACGTTTAGGTTCTTGGGGGAATGGCTATCCGAAGTCATTCACCCAAGAACCTAAACGTGCCACTTAAGTCACCTGTGAACGAGTTCACGTTTTCCTTTACCGTTTTGCTGAATTACTACAAAGCTTGATATGTTTCGTTTTTCATTTATGTTCTTTTTATCCCTTTATTGAACACTATAGCCTCCACCACATTTTATCAGTTCAAGTTTTCAGTTTTAAGAGATGATAAAGGTTAAGCAAATCTTTCGACGTTGACCGACTTCTAAGTGATGTGCTGTGTAAGATTTCATGAGGCATCATTAGAAAAGCTAAAATGTATATCTGGCCTATGAAACGACTTAAGCCTACTAATAAATTGATGCAGTGCTTATATCTCTCCAGAAAAGTCTTGTACCAATTTATCAATCCAGCAAGGATAGAAGTCTTGCTTAGTTTGGATTGGGGACAGAGCTAAAGACCACGAATGCATTGCAGGGTACCTTTGTTCACTGTGCTACACGCTCCCTATGAAATTACATTTGCTGACGAATCAGTGAAAGCTGATCACATTGGAAAACCTGTTCATTGAAAAAATGGCCAAGCCAGGAATCTTCTAAAAGAAAAACTAAAGAGTTAAATGAATTCAATATTAGTCGTATTTTCATCATCTTTGTGGCTCTGCTGCAAAATCGGATTTAACTTACACTTTTCTGTGTCTGGAACGACTTTGCTTGTACTGCTTTCCCTTTGAAGGTAGTGCATACCAACAAAAATCAAAGGTTTCTATATTTTTTATGCATTTTTTTAATCCTCATCTCTTGTAAAGAATTTTTGAGAATTTATGGTCTAGTTAAACAAAGAGAAAAACATTGACAGTGATGATGTGAAAATGCAAAAGAACGAAGAGTGACTGGATCTGAACCGGTTCTCCAGAAATCGAGACGTCAATTTTGGGCAACAGGATCGCATTCCAACCAACTAGCATTTTTCTGAAATAAATCGTCTGTTTTTCCTGAGATGTTGCTAGAAGGTTCAATCTCATGTATCAAGTGCACTAACGGTCCTCTCTTCTATGTCATCGATGAATCAGATTCTTAGCTGCCTTATCGTAAGATTATTTTGCATGCTCAGGAGTCAGTTAGGGCCAATCGCCAACCAAAGGCGACACTGAGCTATTCTTCGGTACCACTCTCCATAAGCGACAGAAGGAAGTATTAATATCCCAGCGATAGCGTCGTGCAAACAGTGTGCTGTTCTTGGTTATAAAAATCTGATAGAGCTAGTTGAGAGAGATGCGAAACGGCGAACCCGCATGGTGTGGTGGTGAGCGCGTTGGCCTCCAGTGGGGGTAATGGCGCGTTCATTCCTCACCGAAGACACCTGCGGTCCGGAGTTTTGCAAATATCACAGCAACATTGTGGTTGCATAACACATAATATCACGCGGTGAAGAATTGAAATAGGCAGTAAATGAAAAGTTGACATTGTTCTTAGCTATGATTCAAGCTAGTTTTTTTCTGGTATCTATCAAGTTATTTGATAATTAAAAGAAAAATAACAGAGCGTTCGAAGTTCACCAATTGCTTAGGGATAAGCTGTACCCTGGACTCAATTTTGCCAATGTATCAAGTCGGTTTTTTTTCACTCTCCCAGACAAGTGGGGCACCATTCCAATAATCCCGTACGGATCGGAGCTCGGTCTAGCCGCAGCGCCAGATTGAACCAATGCCAAATTGCTTGCTGCAACGTACTGCTGAAGGCTACGCTTTCCGTGACCAATTTGATCATTGGCAGGATTAAAAGAGATATTCAAGGTGACTATCTCTGCGATGCACACCGATCGTGAAAAAAACTTAGTTGCTAGTGAACAAATTCTTCGATTTGAAACGACCGGTGATTGCCTACGGTGCCAAACTGAGAACGCACTTGCATACTCTTTCAAAAACCCCATGGTCAGAGGAAAACATGTCAACATAACAAAACATTCAACTAAGTTCTTAGGAGCAACAAGATTTTTTTGAAAACAAACTTCAAATTTATCAACTCTATTCACTCACTCATCTCTTCTTCGACGATCTTCTGATCTCTCACAAATGTATACGCAGCTGCGAAAAATGAAGCAGTGCTAATGACGAGAAGAAAATTAGGAAGATAGAATGACGCCACCAACGAAGTGAAATTTCCGTACGGTGAAGTATCATCGCCACGAATTGCATCCGATATCTTAAACGTCGTTGACGAGAAGATCAATATTCGAAATTCTAATATAGATATGGAATTGAGCCTTTGTGAGAATTTAGGTGAAAAATATAGATTGATTTCAGTAATGTAAGACAAAAAGTCAGTTTTCTGCCAGAGAACAAAGAAAGGGTACAGCTTTCGAGTTGACCCATTTATTAAGAACGCAGGTTTGAAAGGAATTGATTTAATGCATATTAGACCCATACAATAACTGGTTTTATAAATCAGTGTTTTCCAAACACACTTGCACTATTAATTTGCCATTTCCTGAGGCATAGGGGTTTGAGATCGAAACAAAAGACCACATGTGTGTTGCAAAGTACCCTTTGCCGCTACGCTAAACTCTCCTCGGTGGCACATTATTGCAAGTATAAAAACGGATTTTGCACTTTTAGTCCAGTTTTATCACTAATTAACCACCGCGAACTTGTTTGCTAAGGTATCTATTCCGTGATATTATGGTCTTAACCCTAGTAAGGACACCGAAGCTAATGATGCTCGACGTCTGTACAAGAATAATACTATTTCAGGAATTTACCATATTTCGATTGCCCATGATTGAAAACTAACGGATGGATTGTGCGATAATATCTTTAGGACGCGCTGCTCTCTTAGTCTTTGGGCTGTTATGTAAAGCTTGAACAAACAGAGTGCGGCGTTGAGTATTTTTGAGCGGTGCGCTATGAACTCGACGTCGTTAGGCATCGTTATAGGTGAGTAATTCTTTTTCAATTTCTCTCGAAAATAAAGTTTTACTTACCATTCCTAGTACGTATGGTCCTGAGGCGTCTCCAAAAAGATGGGAAATTAAAGTTTGCCATGAAACCGCCGCATTTCGTCGAGTTGGTACTACCACCTCCTAAACCACTTCATCCATCAAAGTACACTTTTTAAACAAAATTGTCGAGGCAAAAACAAAACAGAGAAAGGAGCACCGCATTTTTTGTTTGTTCTACACTTCCATGCAATGTATTCCATTATCGTTAAAATACTTGAATAACCCTTTCCATTTAAATAATTCGCAACCTTATCCTAGCAACAGAGCTTGCTAGGCGATAAATTGTGACGTTCAAGAAACTCTTATCCCACCAGCAGGGTCAACGTAAAGTCCCAAATTTCTATCCAGATGCCTAATCGGAAAAAAGTAAGATCCTGAAGTAGTACACGAGGTTGTCTCTACAAAACAGTAAAAATGAATAACATTTTATCACAACCATGACGTTTTGAGTGGCTTAAGAAAAATCTAATTGAATCAGGCAGCATTCTGTAGAGATAGGAAACCTACAAATACTAGGTGGCAAGTGGTTAATCATAGGAGATGAGGTGTTGGAAGCGATTTGCTCAAGCATCGGAAGGGGGGAGGGGGACATCTTTACACGAAAAAAGAGAACGCGAGCAGTCATATTGTTTCTTGATGAATGTGTGAAGTCCTATGGTCCTATCTCTAGATGCCTCTAGTGTCTAGTGATTGATTGACGTTTGACGGATTGTTGACTCGATCTTGAGGCCTTGGATTCTTGGAATAACTCTTCTAAACCGTTCACAATTGATTACCACACGAAGTCGATGGTGTTCATGTACGGGCAAGAACTCATTGCGGAGAATTTTGGCACCTGGTTGCTGACCATAGAGAGGTAGAATGTAAACCAGACGTGACAATGAACCAAAGACCTTACGTGAACTGCACAATATCATTTACTACTGTTCTGCCTGCACTGGGAAAGTTACAAAAGCATCCATTAAAGTTTAATATTTTCTAGTAAAAAGCATGAGGTGAAGTTTTAAGTGGTAGAGGTTACCTTGCGCATCAAGTGAAACAGGGAAAGAAATATAGGAGACGAAAAAAAGAAAAAAAGGTTGAGACCGCGCAGCTCACCATCAGCATATTAACATTTGTCGCCCAGTTAAAACATGTTGAAGTAATGCAAATAAACATCAGCACCTAAACAATTACATTACAAAACCTTTAACGATCTGCCTTTATAAAGAAAAGCTGAGAAACATCACTAATTCACACAAAATTCTTAAAACGTCGGAATTTTGAACTACCATAAGTTTCTTCAAACAGACTAAACCCTTCTTTCCTAGAGACTGCTTAAATCATCAGTTAGTAAAAATTTGAAAATTTTTTACTTATTCTCACGACAGAACACCACATGTTCTTTGTGCCACAGTAGTTTCTGTATTCGATTCGTTGCCTCACAACCTCCATTCAAATTTTTCGGATTACTACCTTCGGATGTAGGTAAATGTTGGTTGGGTCAATTCTTCCACGAATTCTGGGATAGCCGCGCTACGCCGTTCCCCGATTTCCATCACAGGCACGTGCATTCTGTTTCGGATTAAAGGGAACCAGCCGATTCAGAGGAGTCTTCTACCAATCTCCAGATGGGCTTGACAAACCGGAGCCTGGCTGAACCAGGACATTACTTGCACTGGACGGCATCATTACCACTAATTTGTATTAATAGTAACCATTATATTATAAAGACATTGTTAGCATAATACTTGCAACTCTACTGACGCTTCATTCGTAAAGAGTAATGAGTATGTAACTGTGAATTATGAAAGTCAATATGAAATACTCACCCATGTGGCCGCCATATTGTATGGAATTTCGCGAAGAGCGAAGTATAAGGAAGGAATGCTAATAAGAGCACCTAAGCCACAAACAATTGCATCAGATCGAACGGTCTTCACGGAACGGAACGGACCAACGCCTTCATGTAACCACTGAAACAGAACAATAACCGTAACTAACACCACTTTGTCATACCAACTTTTTAAATACTAACGATTAGTGAGGCAAATCTAATGTATTGGTTAAGGTGTTCTGTAGTGAATACAGGATCTCTCGTTCGGTTTCGCACACCGTGCCAATTAAACCCTCCCTTTCCCAGAGTAGACAAAATGGTAGCAGACTGTTTTGAGGAAATAAAAAGCAATGACATGATGCACTCATAGGCCAGCGCATGTCACTACATAGCTGAAGTATGCATTCAGCCACCTTTACGATACTCAATGTTGTCGAAGCTGTGGTTAATATCTACGAATTGATCAACATACAGCGGCTCACCCACTTTACTTCTATTTGGTTTTTCAAGTGGCCTTTAGAGAGTGATTTGTCCGTAAGAAGGCTACCGCTATGGTTTGCGATTCTCAACTTGAAACCCGTCTCTGGTTTTCACTTATTGCTGATACAGCATGTAAGTGCTTTTTTCTTCTGTATATTTTCATTTTCTCCATGGTAAGATTCCGAGCCCTGGAAAATCTAACCGTCCATCCCTTAGAAGGCATCAATTATATCCTAGACGTTTGGAAAAAAACACTGACTTGCAGCACCCGCCGGCTCACCCAGCTGCTAGTATTATCCAAATACGCATTCAAGCTCACCTCTACGACGATTCTATAGAGTGAAATGGCTCGCGCATCCCCTAGGTATTGGTAAGCCCCTAGCGCTTTAACTACCAGAGCAACTTTCATAGCCGGTAAAGGCCGTTATAAGTGCAAGTAATATTTCCAACATGTTCCAACATCATGCAATAGAATCCCATCGAAAGATTTCTCTTCCTGTTGATTCGATAGCATTGAAATGCTTGATGTACGCAATCGTGTGATAGAACACCCCTTTTTTTCACCTTTGTTTACAAAGTAAACGAGTTTTCCTTAATGATCTTTCCGTTCCCTCTATTTATCTTCTCATGGTTTTTGCAAGAATTGCATAATCGTTTTTACTGTGCCAAAATCGGCATTGATTTTTCAGGCCATAGTACTGTTCGGTTATTGAATCTTTTGATTATGCGGAAGGAAACAATGCCAGTGCCAAAAACTTGGGTTTTCCCTCTTTTTTACACGGAAGTATTAGATACTGATGCAGTGGAAGCAAAAGGGATAATGTAGTGGCACAATACCTACTTGTAGATGATTTCTCTCTGAGTGTGAATCGGAATGAAGCAAACCGATTTCCATCTATATTCTCTCAAAACGACGATGATTTCTAGCATTGTTTACTTCCACCTAGACTCCTATTTTACTTTTTATTTTACCTGATCCATCATATTTGATGAGCAAATCTCAGTTCTTCTCGAATTCGGTTCGTTTTTCTTACATTCATCGCCCACAATGGTCTTCAAACATTTCGGGCATTCTCTCAGCCGCTGTTTGAGGGTTCCGCTCACTTTATGAATGCTGTAGAATGTTAGTTCAGCCGTTTCTGTTTTCAATCTTGAAGGTAGGTAGGCGGAGGCGCTGTCTCATGGACTGATGGAGATGACTGGAGAGCGGACCGAGCTAACGCTTTTGCTCCCTGGTCGCCGGCATCACTAACCACTGCCCTAACCTCACCTTCTCCATTTAGATTTCAGTACAAAAATGTCAAATTTCATTCCGACGTGGAGACCAACACTACTTGAGCAGCCAACTTTTGGGTATACGTCGCAGTTCAACGACCGAGCATACTGTGTCCTCACAGAGTTGTAGAAAATTATAGAAACATCTATGGTCATCAGATGCTGCTAACAAATAACACAAGGGAGAGCCCACCTGAGAAAGAATCGACCCGACAGTAACACCAACTAATCCGCCAATACAGGTGATAGCACCAAAAATCAAATTCACCCTGAAATTGTCAGGATTGTTTCCCAATAGCGATAGCTATTGTAGAAATTGGAGAGAGAAAATTAAAATATCATGAAAAGTACCTTTTATTGAAAAATTTAGAACTCAAGTAATTGTGTTAAAAATGGATAGAGGAAAGCACAATGGCTAAAGTTTTTGTGCAATAAGCTTACCATAGCCCTTGCTTAACTAAACTGCCGAAGCCTCACTATTATGCAAAAACAATAGAAGAAGAAAAAGGGAAAATACAGTTAAGCTTCTGGATGAGCAATTTTAACCGCAATACTGTTAAGGTATTGGTAAACTGGCGGTCTCATCAGTTCTCGTGGTAGGACTCTAGTGAATGACTGAACGCAATCTTATAGAACCATTCTTCCTTGAAGTTCCTTCCAGACATTTCTCCCTTAGAGTCCTACATCTCCATAACGTTTCGAAAATTGAATAATGATTTTAAAAATGGCGGTGCATCCTTCACTCTGCTACTAAGCTTGAAAGCGTTCATAAAAATAGGGCAGCTTTCTTCTTGAAATTTTAGTAGACAAGAAGACCAGTGTATTAACCAACTGTGCTTTTGTGTCCGGATCCAGCTGATCGGTACTGTTTAGCCCTCGCTCGTGAGCGTAATTGTGTTCGATTGCTGTTGGTACCCACCATGACATCGTGCCAACCATGAAGATCATCGCTGTATAGCCGGCCGTTGAAAACACGTACGTCGCACTGAAATGTCAAGCGATAGCTAGAAGCGATGTCAAGTTGTTTTCATTTTCATAAATGTATTTCTCGTCGGACACATAATGCCCTACAGAAAGGCAATTCAGTATATTTCACATCTGTTCTACCTTTTGATATTTATTAATTTACATGATCTGTAAATCTTAGCACTTCCTCCATTTGGCCAAGTGTCTTACCACTACAACGGTCTCCGATGTTTGGAACATTCGGCTCACACTTGAGGATCTTGACTATTTCATGAATGTCCTTAGCTGTTGGTCTAGTTTAATCTACTTGAAATGCTGCGATACCTCACTAGAAAGTCCTCGCCGGAAGCATTTGCCGAATTTTTTAGATAAGAAAGAGCATTTCCCATAGAATTCTGGTACCACATTTCCGACACCGTAGAGGAAGTAGGTTTGTTTGGCCCGACGTCGAAGAGCCGATTGTGATTTCATTACGAAGCTTCCTTATCCACCGCGATTCCCATGTCCCTTTACCATGTAGATGTTTTAGGTTTCACATATTCGCTTTACTTTCTTCCCTGATAGCTTAGCGCTTTATCGTAGTACGTGAAATTCTGGTTACCAAGAATTTGTTTGGCATTGGCATTGGTGTTTCCATCTTGGAGGCCGACTTTGAGTAAATCTATGCACTAGAAAAGCATGATGAGTTACTCGCAGTCAACATCACGACAAAAGAGTAATAACGAAAATAATCTATCAAACATGTGAAAATAACAATACAGATAATTTTTCTCTCCACAAAACCTACTTTCCTGCCAGGCTTTTAAGATCTTCAAAGTAACTGGTGCGGATCTTTTTAGGACCATGGACTGGACGTTCTGCTCCCCCTCGTGCCGGTTCCTTGACGAAGACGATTATTAAAAAAAGGCACACAACACCTAAAAGTGATAATTTGACGGTGGTAGAGGCAAGAAAATTAGAACTTAAACGAGTGAAATAAACACACCGCTACTGTTTTTCACAAACGGTTAAAGATAGGAAAAAGCAGGTACTAACAAAAATTTTCACATCATATTTTGAAAGGGACGCATGTGACGCAGTGGTCAAAGGCGCCCTGCAACACACACATGTAATTGATCACCGCGCCCGCGGCCCACCAAGTCTTCCATCCCTCCAGGGTCGGAAAATTGGTACCAGACTTGTCTAGGAGAATAGCAGCGTTGGATCGACACATCGGTAGGCCATCGCGAGTCATTGTAAAGGTCAGATATGCATTCAGTCACCTCCAACGATACTTAATGAAGTCCAATGCGTGGCGCATCACTCAGAGACTGATCAACGTCGAGAGTTTTTTATTTTTAGTTTCAAAAATTTAGTGGCACAGAATAAATGGATAAATACTTTTCTCACGCCGCGCTAGCTTTTGTTTTGCCTTCGATACGGTGGATTTTTAAAAATCAATGCATTAATACAAAATAACAATGGTGGATGAAATGCAGTAGTTTACGCTCTGCAGTATATACATGGTTCTTGGTTCGATCATGCACCATGGGCATCCCAAGGTTTTTATTCCTGTGGGTTCGGCAACTGATAGCAGTGTTGTCTGGTAAAAGCAGGAACACTGACTTAGGTCTGCAACCCCTTTCCCACCCCAAAGATCGTTAAGAAGCCTGATGAGCATTTAATCAATTCCACGATACTTAGCGTGTCGAAAGAACGTCACATTCCTACGAAATTGATCATTGCTATATATTTTCCTGCCTTTATTCTTTGATGTAATAATATAAAGCTGGCAGCCAGTAACTCGTGACAACTAACCCAGTACTGCTGTTATTCGTATTCCCCAGCGCCAATCACCAGTCATTGCTGCCACTGATGAGCCAACCATAAATCCAAAGCCACTGAAACCCACTGTCGAAGGATTAAAGCGTAAGAAACTTTATAGATCCAATAGGTCTTTTAGATATGCAACCGCTAAAATCGTGTGCCATCTGGATATCGATTACACCCGATAGTGAATTTAAGAGTAAGGTGACTCTGGTGCTAAAGGACCGGCTATGAATTATCACTAAAGCTTTAGTAAAGTTACTGTAGAGGAAAAGCTACCATGAAACTAGGTGTGACTCGTGATTCTCGAGTTGGAGAACACACTGTGAAAACGAATTACTGACTGTGTTAAAGTAATTATTTTTGCTCCAAGAATGGGACATATTCTTGGTATGGTGGGCATCTTTCTTTTCCGCGCCAAATGAAAGACATTGTTATCGAGAGACATTCAGAGCCAATAAGTGCCCCTGGACCAAATAAATAGTTTCGGTTTTGTAGCGATTATTAATTAATCAATTTTAAGTGCAAGGACATCACCAGTAATGGAAAGGTGACTCAAAACCGCTTCAGGCAATGCGCCTTTTTCCAGTTTTACTCGCTCTGGATGCAGCCAAGGGAGAGGTCAAAGTGAAAGCTTAAATTTCTGATTTGTCCATCGTTGGTCGGTGTTTAGAAAATTGTGGTATACAAAAAATTAAGCATAATTTCTAAGAATTAACAACTGATCCATTTAATTTTCGTAGAGGCACTTTCATTCACAAGACTCTAACCTTCCACATGGAATCGCAAAATAGAAGAACATCAGCATGCGACTTCGATTCGTTCCGGTGAACATGTCTGCGATAATCGAAGGCGAAACCACAGCGTACGACGCTTCTCCGATTCCAACCATTCCACGCAAAAACATGAACAGCCAGAACATCTTAAAAATATTACTTTAATATTTCTAGTCCAACTCGTCTTTCTGTATTTCTGCTTATCGATCTGCTTTATCCGTAATAATTGATGTTTCGCGATAGCCCCTTCATTTTTCCCGGTGTACGCAATTTCTTTTCTTTTCTCTTGTTCGAGAAAGATGAAACCATCAAGGAAAAAGATGTGAAAAAACTCCATGGAGGAAAGAACCAACTGTGATTGGAAAACTAACGCTGGCTTGAACAAATGTCGATGCGAATACAGAGAATACCCATATCGCTATTCCAACTACCATAATCCATTTTCGAACGTATCTAAAGTGACTTCATCAATTTCACCAACGAGTAAAGTGTAAAGCGTAAACTCAATTTCAGAAAAGCAAGTGCAGTGTAGTGGTCACAGGTGCTTTGCAGTAGTAACGTGCTCTTGGTTCTATCTCACCCTTCTGCGCTGTCAATCCCTCATCTCTCTGATATTGGTAAACTGCTACAATATTTCTATAGGAAATGGAAAATAAAATACCAACTTGATAGATAGTCGGACACTCGCAAGTCATTCACAACCTACTCGTATGGGTCAAATATGCATTGAAACACCTCAGCGATGCGATGAGTGGAGTTCAATGTATGGCGAACCGGTAAGGGTTTGAGCAACGTTGGACAATCTGTGCTATAAGCTTATCGCTTACCTATCACCTAAAAATCCACAAACTGGTGAACTAATCATAAAAAATGCAATAAATATCGTTTGTAAAAGACCGCCGTGGGCATCATTTATGCCATAAAAACCTTGGAGACTCGTCAATACTCCTGAAAAGCTAGGTTATTTGTCTAACTGTCCAATTCTATCTAAAATTTGTAGATTACTCCTATCACTTGATAAAAGTAAGTGGGCGTTTGTTCCCTAATAAGAACGGTTCTTTGCAGAAAAAGGAGCTGGGACAAGGAGATGACTGACCTGCTATAGTGTATCGATCCATGTAGTTAAGAACATTTATGACGAATAAAATAACAATATTTAAAACCATCCTGTGCTTCTAAATAACTTTAATTTAAGAAAAAAGGTATGTAACAACTATCAGACGCCGCATTTTTTTTTTTTTGAAAAGAGTTGGATATTGAACTATCTTTATTACGATAGCACCATAACACGAATTTTAGGCTAGAATAGCACCTTTCCTTTTTCGTGGTCTTACTTTCGAAGGAAAGTTTTCGATAAAAGGTAAACCACCGAAGAAGCGGTCATGCCTCTCATCTAACTCTGACCCCAACGAATTTAAAACTGTGCCATTTTTTCGGATTCGAGAATCTCAACAGTTTACAAACTTATAAAAGAGAATTATGGCACTCTTTCAGAAATAGTATTCCCTGACTTTTACAATGCAATTGCTATAACGGACCGTATTGGTGACGTTTTCGGGGGCGTCACCTAGTGTAGCTGATTGGGACCCGGCTTTTTCATCGGTTCCACCGCTGGGGGTGGAAGGCTGAAAGTCAAGATACAAAATTAAAACCATTAAAGGGTTGTTCATATAGAATAAGTGAAAATTTCTCATTAGGAAAAATCTGCGGCCTCTAATGAATTCTGGTCTAACCAATAAAGTTTAGTATGCATAAAGGTGAGATTCGTTAACCTGAGGTTAACAGGCTGACCCGCTTTTTGCCAACGCATGTATTGAAGACAATGCGTGGAATTGCAAATGGTTGTATGTTCGAGTAGTATAAATGAGTACATCAAATAGTAATGTATTTTCTAAGAGTGTAATGGACATGAACGATAGGGAGGATGAGGATAATTGGCAGATGCATCGAAATAAACCTTCTGTTCCGATGTCGTCGAGTATTTTTCGGTCTGCTTATTGGAAGACGGCTTGTTATCGCCATCATTAATATTTTCGTGGTTTTCCTGGTCACTCATACCTAAATATTTAGCTAGTCAGTGTGGTATGAAAGTTAAGAGGTGCGAAAATGACAACAAAATAAGGCAGCTTTTTGAAAACGAGTAACAGAGATGAGAAAAGTCGTTGTGGAATTGCAATGTAGCCTTTCGTGCTAGTTAAGGTTTGGTAAGTTCAAATTGCGTCATTAGCACTTAGTGAATGAGGTTCAGCGGCCACAAAAATCTTGGTCCGACCCCACCGCGGGCCAAGTGGGCACCTATAGCACCGAAGTCGGAAAATAGGTATGAAATTTGTCCGCGATCTACTACCTTCAATACACAGAAACTTCATATTGCCTGTGATGAAGAGTTTCGAACGCCCTAGCAAACGTCTTAGAATCACAGGCACCATCCATTCGAATAGAATTCGACGACATTCAGATGACCGAAAGTCTCAAACGGCCAATTGAACCCACGCACAAAATTCGAAGACCTTCGTAGGTGACGACGAATGGGAGAAAACGAACCGGGCAGTGCAAGAATAAAAAATAAATAAAATAAATAAAAGTTGTCAATGAAAGATTATCGTCGAATCATGATCCAATTAAAAAATTTGTTATCCTACTTCAAGCTCACTATCGAAAGTAGTTTGACCATTCAATTCTTACATCGCCCTCGAGCGGTCGATCACTTCTTTACTCCACCTTACATGTTTAAATCCGCTATAAATATCAGGCCTAAATCAATCGGTAGGGCCGGTGATCGGAAGGAACTGCATTCGATACAAAGTTTTCTCCAAGCCCACATCGTGACGATGACCTGAAAACACCTTAGGAAATTTACCTCGAGACTCCAGTGAAAAACAAGTTTCCAATCGAGCACTAGACCAGCCTCAATAGCTCACACTGTGTGCTCTCCACTATAGCGGCAGCTCGTGAGACAGTCGGGAAGAGGCGACAAAATCTCAGTTCGGGTAACACGCCACTGAAACCGGACCTAACGAACACGCCCACGACACGCTATGAAGAATGTTTCTTGCAGCGCATCTTTGATGCCGGAACACACCTCAGACGTCAATTTCTATCCTGTTGTTAAGGCAGGAGACTGCATCAAAGTCCATGTGATCCCCTTACAACATACGAAACATGCTAATCACAAGACATGAACTTCGTCAGCCATTGATAAAACGTCTTATAATAATATTTTACTAACGTAGGTTTTCGATCGACCCTCGATTACTCATTTTTTTCCATGTGTACAGCCCACATGTTATAAGAAGGTAGGTTTCATCAACTACTACTCACCGACCGGTGCAGATGAAAAGTACGAAATAAATGTGTTTTACCATGAACTAACTGATGGAGGTAGTCAAGAATGATAACTCCTTTTACACATTTGTTGAGGCAGCCTTCAATGCCAGAATGAAAATAGCTAGCAAAAAACCAAATATGGGCCCTGCAATAGGAGAGGAGAAATAGGATGAGAACCATGTTGCTAATCAATAGTCCACACATTTCTACAGCGGAAATTGATCTTTTTGGTAAAGAAGAGTTTTTTCGCTGGATGTTAGAGTTACCTACGAGTAGTACACATAAGTTACTCAACAAAACCTTCACAGTCAGAAAGTGGTGCACTCTTGACAGATCAATTGCGAGGATTCGATTTAGTTATAAACTAGGAAAGAATTGACGTCATGTAACGATGAAGAAAAAGCTGAGCTATACACGGTAGAGAACGTTCTAAAGAAATCGAATTCATACACGATTGGCAGATTAAGATAGAACCAACCGAAGGCTACGACCTGCTTTTCGAAGGATTTAAAGCGTTACGAATTGGCGTCACTTTCTCAAATAAGAGGACAAATAAGATAAGAATAAGATAAATAATAAGACATTGCATCTCCACCACCACTAAGAAGTTTCTACAACAATCTTAGCACGTTGATAACAAAGACCACCTGAATAAGATTTTTGCCGAAGGATCTAAATTAAGACAGGCATAAGAAACGTTTTCTTTTGTAGTTCTACATCACGGTGGAAGGTGGAGGTGATTCCATTTTCGGTGATTAGGGCTAACAGCAGATCATCTTATATTATATTCGCAATGAATCCTGTTGCACTTTTCAAACTGGTTCCTTTTTGCATCGCTTTAAACAGCTGCGCAAACTTTTTTCACAAAAGTTTCTTTTTTAACAACTTTTCCGTTCTACAATCCCCATCACGGAAGACGAAACCCCCGAAGAAGAAAATCACTTGGAAATGTTTTCCACAAATTTCGAGTTGCAAGAAAGATAATGGACGCACAGCTTCAGGACTAGATAGCATCTTTGCTGACATCCTTAGAGGTGTAAACCAGGCTACGAGCATTTTCTACAAGTCAAATGATATCTTGTCTAGAAAAGGAAAAAAGTTTATAAGCCAGTGAGGACATTGGACTTTGTCAAGCTATCCACAGGAGCACAAGAGATAAGCGAAGGAATCTGTTTAACTGTTGTCGGATATTTTTAACCTATTATTTACTGCCTACTTTTTTAATGTTAGGGTATATTGCGAAATATAACTCTATACTATATACTTCCCGGAAAAGACAATAGCGCGTTCATTCTCCACCACAGACACCTGCAGTCCAAAGTTTTGCAAATGTTTCAGCATCATTGAAGTTATATTATCGGATATGCTTCTTGAATGCACTCCACAAGCTGTTTACGAAGACTTCCCTATCAAGCATTTGAAGAACTCTGTATAAAGCACAGCCATTTGTGCAGTCGGGAGTCCGACACTGAAAACCGTCCATTGCCATAAAAGCTTTTGGGGATTACCAATACCCATTGCTCCATGTTTCAGTGAGTATAGAGAACCTCTCGGTCGCGTGGAAGTGGATCCGGCATGCACAAGAACTCTAGTTAGCTGTTGTCCTGATCGCACCCCTAAAGTTACCACGTTCACAACAGCAGGAGTTTATCATGATCTCGCCAAAGATGCGCAGTGCTTTACTGCAGTGAAAAGCGAAGTCGCTCAATTATTATGAGAAAGGTATATGCATTAATGGTAAACCCTTAACAAATCTTTGTTTTTCTGACGACGTAGTCTTGTATTCGAAACCCACCAACAAGGCAAAGACGATAATCAATGAGCTCAACAAAATGGGACGACAAAATGAACAATGCGTAACTCGGAAAAAGATCCGCTTCGTGAGGAACCCACTTTTCGAAGGTGAACAAATCAAACTGGATGTTTCTTTAACTGTAGAGACTACCTCGTACATTCTCCTCAGAAGTTCATTGAACGTTCAGAACAACATGAATGAGAAATTATACAGACGGACAAGAGTAGCATAGTTCGCGAAACTACCCACCATTTAATGGACGCGAAATTACGCGCTGACTTTTTGAACACAAATGTTATGGAGCAGAGCTGTGGGCTTATACTCCAACCACGTGAAGAATCCAGAACACCACTTATTGAACGCGCAGACGATTCCTTCTAAAGTATAGCTGGCCCACACTGCGTATCCTTAAACGGTCTCTTAAAATATAGTCGGTTAACACCCTCATCAGAATGAAAAGTTTGGGTCTTCGAAATCTCTCCCACTATGAAATTTCAAAATATTACGCATCAATAGAGAAATACAGATGGCCAGTCTTTAGAGAAAAAGACGAATGAAGGATGTACAAAAAAAACTGCACATTTAACTCCGAGAGGATGCAAATGTCTTATGAAGCACTTCACTTCAGACGGACGTGTTTGTAACTAAAACCAATCTGTTCCATTGGTAGCTTCGAACGTTTAAGGAACAACGGTATGCTACTGGCGCACATTACCGTACTCGAAGAGAGTTACCATGCTCGAGGAAAGCCACCACCACCTCGACCACTGGGTAAAGAAACGAATGGAAAATATTCAAGGGCCTTATTACTCCTGAGGACAACTGTCCACTTGTCCGAGTAAGTAAATGCATACTGTCTGAAGTGTTAAAGTTAATAAATAGTTCGTATAAACATTAGACACGTCATTGTTTTTCCAACTAAAAGTGGTCTTTCGATCAGGCGCGACCTCTTCCTACTACGTGGAATGATTCGTGGACAGCGATCCAAGGTGACCATACACTTGCCCTGGGATGTAGATGGTAAATTCAGCAAACCACCTTCTCCTCTCTGAGAGTCGGGCTCTTTTGTATACACGAAATCACATCCATGCACACGTGAGCAGTTGTGCTTTCGTACACGTTGATTTGGTCCTGGACGATAGTTCGGCCAGAATCCTGCAACCAAATAAGTAGGAATTGCTTTACTAATACGAAAGCTGATTCGGAGTTATCATTAACGTCTACTCAGTTATCCCTCGCGCGAGCTCGCTACACCAAGTGTGGGGTTTTTTATATTACATTACATTAGACCCCGCTAGGCTGTTCAATCACTATTCTCTCACCAAGATAACAAAGCTAAAAAAAAGTGTGAACAACATGGTGCTTTTCATCGTAGCACGACTTATCGAGTAGTCTTTTCTTATCGACAGAAAAACAGAAGCAATAACCAAATTATGAATGGAAGTGGATAAACAATGTAATCTTACCGTGCTATCGGACCAATGAATGTCGCTCAATCGTCGCTCAGAATTCACGAAAATTTGCAAGTGGGCTACCCTAAACTCGAAATATGGTCTTCGATAAGATTGATGAGAAGAAAGCCAGTATGTGAATAACATACTCCATGTTACACGTCGTTTTTTTTTCAATAAATGAAGGATAAAGGATGAAGCTGTCGGCTTAAACAATCCGTGAGAGATAAGCCACGCATTTGACTTTACTAGGAACCGTTAGAGGTGACTGAATACATGCTTGGCTTTACAACTACATGCGGTGGCCTACCAATGCATCGAGCTAGTGTTGCTATCCTTCCTTCCAGACACGTCTGGCCCCAATTTGTCGATTTCGGAGGGTTGGAAGACGTAGTGAGCTTGGAGCGAGGGATCGAGCCCATGTATTGAACGGGGCCTCTAACCACTACTCTACATGGGACGCTTATTTTGTCAATACTGGTATTTATCTAACATTTGTTTTCTACTTCAAACAGTGGTAACTTTCTCAAGAGCGATCAACTGTCAACTTCGATATTTCGCCGTTTTTTTCTTTTGTTGACCAAGCGCCAGATTGCTACTTCACTTTCTCTTCACGGTAATTGACGTTTCAGCAAATATCGTCTTCTTCAAAGGCCGAAAGGGTCACGCTGGCTTCAACCTAATCAACAAAATGCCTCAGTCACTCCAACAGAAAAACTACAAAGCCTATTTTTTAACCGCACATGAAACAAAACATCTTCCCCCATATTTTTCAATCTCTGTGATTCTTCAAGCCTTATTATCACGCCTTATCTCACTCAATATCAATATTTCAGGCTGTTAATTTAACGTCGCAGGGACGCATTACCCAACCACGTGAACTCTGTACTGTTACTGCCTACATAGAAAATGTCTCAGTGAAAGACACAGAAAACGGTGAGTTCTTGGAGAAGCGATTCTGTTTACAATGCGATTTCAATATTAGGTTCGAGGTTTTCCTTTTTAGGTCATAGAGATATTTGGCCGACTAAACTGGAACCAAGTTGTTTTTTCCGGGCGCTGAAGAAAGCGATATCCGCCATGATGTCAGCCAGTATTGAATAAATAGTGTGGTAGAAATCTCGTATTAAAGAGAACCCCGAGTTATGCCTTTGATTCTGTGCTAATCCCAAAACGCGTTTTGAAATGCATCCCTGTTGTATCACACCCCTCACGTTGACTTGCTTAAATGTATTTTTTCTATTGAGCACACATTCTCCTTTTGTGACAGATTTTCTTTTACGACGTCTGCAGTTTCTGAATTTCGTTATTCTTACCTTCCCTATGAAGGATCCGAACTATTCGGCCAATGCAACTATTCTGGTGACGAGCAATCATTGAAGAGCAGTACAAGACGCAAAGTAGTAGTGAACCTTATAAGGAAGAAAGGAGAAAGAATAAATGAGTGTAGAACTGCAGCTAAATTCACTGTGACCTACAAACCGATCAATAAGTATGTAACAAATGAGCCTTTATTCTAACCATCAAGTTTCGCTTATAATTATTTTGTGAAGTTTACAAAATCAATTTTTCCTAAGGCATTTTTATTCCGTTGTGCAGTGAATAGAACATAAAATCAAAAGCTTTACAGAAACTCATCACCAGGCACAATTTCTGTTGAGACGCTAAGCTAATGTGAAGATTTCAGTCACATAGAGAATTTCGAAATGATTACGTATGTTTGGAACAATTCTGTTGAAAACATTGAAAGAGCTAGCTCAGAAACAAGCGAAAGGTCCCACATGGTGTCGTGGTGAACGCGTTCGCCCCCGGAAGGAGTAATAGTGCGTTCGTTCCCCACTGCAGACACCTGCGGTGCAGCGTTTTGTAAATATCTCAGCAACATTGTGTTTGAGTCACACCAAAAGATTTTTTCATCAGTTCGATAAAATACCTCTAAAGGTGAGAATATTTCCATGGCGGTGTTCGTATTTAAGCTGAGAGTATTGTAGAAGCTATAGAACATCAGAAAATTCTCACATTGGGTAATTTTGTGATTTGTATGTTTAAAAAAAAAGAGAGTTTAAGCCACAATTTTTAAGTCGACTCCCATTTAACTATCGGGCCATCGACCCAGATCATCGGCTCTAACGTAGACGAAGACGTCGAAAGGTTAGTCGAAGAAAAGTTATTTATCAACGTCGTGTAAGCTCAACAATTTAAAAGATGTTGATTAGTTTAAGCTACGTAAATTGATGATGATAGCAGATCAGCCAATATATAGCAGCGTTCACTCGTCCTAGTCGCTTGTCAGCAGAATCCTCAGTGTGCCCAACGGGTTTCACTGACATGAAGAAGATGGCAATTCTCAAAGAAGAAGAAGCCAAAAGCAAGAACTTTTTTGCTTCCAACCGTGTAGAATTTCTTCAGAAACTGAGAAGAAAACTCTGCACAAAAAAAATGGTTTTCTCCATCTAAATCGATTTTTTCCTTATGGTTTTATCCATTATCACACATCTAGCATTTGTGAACTAAATGGTGCACACCACTCCCACGGATCTCCCTCATGTGAGGGATGTCGAACCGATTAGTCACGAGTCTATGTGGCGCGTCCCCACGTGGCGGATAGGGTGTTAATCCACCAAAAGCGACCTTTGCTTCCCTGAGAGGCAGATGGATCTAGGCGATGGACTCATTGTTTCTGCTGCGCCGATTTTGATGGACTCTTTGCTTCTGCTGCGCCGATTTTGACACATATTTTATGTATTTGCCAGGCGTATTCATGAATGCGGGTGTGGGTGCGTTCTCGCTTTATGCGAATTGTATTCTACGAGTCAATTCGGCCAAAAGCCTATAATCAATTGACAGGAAAGTATATGTGAGGTGGTCAGGAGTCGCCTTCAAAAAATAAGCTCCATGTCCATTCTGGGAGAGCCTAGCAAGCTACCCGTGAGTATACCCGGCCTCCACGTTAAGAGCCCAGCAAGATATACGTGGATATCAAAATGCTAAACACAGTGGAAAAAAATGGCCTCATTCCCCTGACCTCGAAAAAGCCCTAATATCGCAGCGTTGAGCAGGACGAGTACGGAGAAGCTGCTAAAATCTCCGGCTCAATGGAAGCTGCCTGGATCACGAGGAACTATGGTGACGATCTGTACGTACAATGCACGTACACTTGCATCCAAGTCCTCGATAGAAGACCTGCTCATGCAAGCAAGAATGATGAAGAAAGACGTCATCGGTATGGTCGAGACGAGACGATGCCACCCATTCAACGCCGTCTATGACACAGGAGAGGAACTGGTCCTCGGAACATGCGACAGTAGAGGCGTAGGCGGTGTCGGCGTTCTCGTCAACACGAGTTTGTCCATGAACATCGATTCATTCGAACAGCTTACAACCCGAATCGGACGCTTACGATTAAAAAGATGTGGATCAACACCGGCTTTGACAATCTTCGCCGTTTACGCGCCAACATCAAACTATGATGAAGGACAAGTCGAAGCGTTCTACATGGACTTGGAGAGGTTCTACAGAGAAGACCATACATTCTTCAAGGTCATCATTGAAGATCCCAATGCTAAGATCGGACCAAGAAGATCGTCTGAGAAACGTCACATTGGGACCCACGGATTAGAATAGAACCAACAGGGTGAGCGGTTCACTGAGTTTATCATGGCGACCAAGACCATCCATGGTAACTCGCAATTCCAAAATCGCCACCCTCAACGCTGGGCGTTGGAATCTCCCAATGGAGAGTACCATAACGAAACAGACCACATCATAGTGAATAGAAAGTTTTGCCTAACCGATGTCGCTGTTATCCCAAAATTCTGCGCAGGATCAGACCACCGTCTCCTTCGTGCAGGATTCTATTTCTCGCGGAAAGGAGAAAAAGCCGCTAAATTCAAAAACCGAGGTCCGAGAACCATCACAAACTGGGACTTATTCAACTCATTAGCCGGATGTTGGGAAGATGCCGCTGTCGATAACATCGACGAGGAGTACGACCGGCTCATTCAACATCTTCACTATAAAAAAAAGCTATAAAAGCTTAGCGCTATAAAAGCCTAGCGCTATAAAAGCTGAGTGTTCAAAAGCTACCAAGAGACATCTGTCTCCAGAAACTCGCGAGCTGATGCGCCAGAGTGGAATCGCACGAGCTGCAGGCAACCGCGAGCTAACGTCCGAACTTGCAAAACAATGCAAACAGGCGATGAAATAAGATCTTAAAGAGAGAAGAGCAGGAGTAATGGTCGAAGCTGCAGAGGCTGGCAAAAGCATTCGAAAAGCCCGTCGAAGCTTCGCCAATTATAAGACCAAGATGATTGAACTCCGACGCCCGGACGGAACAATAACAGCGTCCAGAAAGGCAGTGGAGAAAATCATCGACGAATACTACTCAGATTTCTTCGACAGCCGCGTCCACCTCCCGTCATATAAAGTAAAAGAGGATGGATATGTTGCACCACCTGTTCTCCCTTCCGAAATCCGACATGCCATTTCGTCAGTGAAAAATCGAACAGTACCAGTTCCAGACATGATTAGATCAGAACATTCGAAGAACCTTCCGCCAGCCTCATAAACACACTGGTTCGGCTCTTCACACGTTACCTGTATTGATTCAGGTCCCTACTCAGTGGGAGACTAGCAAGACCGCGTTATTGTTCGAGAAGGGTGACCTACACGATATCGGCAACTACCGCCTAATCTGCTTGCTGTCTGTCGTCTACAAACACTTCACTCGAGCCATTCTAAACAGGAGTTTCGAGAATGATTTAGTGCGACCGACCACATCATGCGATAACAAGCCTCATTGAAGTATCGCGAGAGTACAAAAGTCCGCTCTGTCTCACTTCCATCGATTTACAGAAGGCCTCCGATTCATTTGAGATAGAAGCATTCATGAAAGCCCTCGGTAGTCAAGGAGTCCCTACTGAGTACGTAAAGATTCTTCGTGAGCTGTACAAAAATTTCACGAA
This sequence comes from Angiostrongylus cantonensis, assembly GCA_009735665.1. NCBI lineage: Eukaryota > Metazoa > Nematoda > Chromadorea > Rhabditida > Metastrongylidae > Angiostrongylus > Angiostrongylus cantonensis. The sequence continues at coordinate 112,721 of MQTX01000307.1, forward strand.
CAAAATTTCACCATTCTACAACGGTATTAACGTTGACGTCAAAATAGGAGTTAGGGAAGGCGATATAATCTGGCCAAAATTTTTTACTGCTAACCTCCAGAACGTTATGCATTGGAATGGGATAACATGGGAGTGGAAATCGATGGTCAGCAGTTACATAATCTTCGCTTTGGTGATGACATCATCCTTATAACACCAAGCATTAGCCAAGCGGAACGTATGCCTACGGACTTTGATAAAGCGCACGGAAAGATTGCTCTTCGACTAATTCTCACGAAAACGATGTTTGTGAAGAACGGATTGGTTTCGTTTGCCCCATTTACGCTCAAAGGTGGGGAAATCAATATGATGAACGACTTAGCTCCAGAGCCGAGCAGAAGGAAGCGAACGGCTTGGGGAGCTTTCAAGAGTATCGAGGTTGTCGTGAAGAGAACAAAGAACACCTGACTCTGTTCTCACCATTTCGACTCAAGGTTTTTTCCTGCCCTAACGTATGCATCAGAAACCTGGTCGCTGCCTTAACAGGGTGAAAGATCACTCAGCGTTGTCGAACGCGCAGTCGAAAGGGCGATGCTAGGAGTATCCCGTTTCACACAAGTAAGGGATGGGATCCGATGCTCAGACCTGCGTCAACGATCAAAAATCAAAGATGCCGCCCTGTACGTCAAACAGTCGGAGATAAGGTGGGCCGGACACGTAATGTGTATGAACTAGTGGACAAGAGCCATTAGTGACTGGATTCCTCGGGATGTCAAACGTACTGCAGAAAGACCACCGACTCGATGGTCAGAGTTCTTAACGACGAGCCGAAAGAAAGATGTGATGTTCGACGAGTCCCCAGCAAGAAGAACCCACTGGGCTACTCTTGCACGCGACAAGGAAAAATGGAGGATTTGCTGACGCCCGCTCGAGTCACTCGACGATCAAGAGGGCTATGGGCGATACAGGTGATTCAGGTGATGATGCACATAGGGCGTGTGTGGCGCAGTGGTCTGAGGCACCCCGCAACACACACGCGGAATCGATCCCTGCCCCATGGCTCGCCACGCCTTCCATCTTTTCGTTGTCGAAAAATTGGTACCAGAATTATCTGAAAGAATAATTGCACTGGCTCGACACATCGGCAGGCCTCCGCGAGCCATTGTAAAGGCCAGATATGCATTCAATCACCTCCAAACAGTGCTTGCTCAAGTCGAATGCGTGGCGCATCCCTTAGGAATTGACCAATGTCTAGAGCCTTGTCCTTTTTTATCCTTTGTGATGCACACACATGAACATAGTCTTAAAATTTATTCATTATGTTTTTATAATATTTATATTTATATACACATATAGGCACAGCCATGAACTCCCGTACAATAAAATCACATTTTGGTTGACTCTTGGAATAAAACGGGTGATTTGGGTAAATACGGTGAATGCGACGGAGGTGGCAAAGAAAAAACCATGTTGTCTTCGCCACCAGAGGCTGTTGAGTACAGTGAAGCTGACGAAACTTTCAAACGAGCAGTGCTAAACTTTGCTGCTAACAAGCCTGAAAGAGGACATAAAATGCGGATTGTTTACGTTGAAGTAAGAGTGATGTAGTACTTTTAAAAGAGCTGCTTTTTTTTTTTGCTTAACTGTGTTATTTTTCAGTGTTCCTGAAGGTAGTGGAAGATTTCCACTCAACGATTTTTAAGGAAATGAAAGATAAGGTGATATTCCATTAGTTGTCTACCTCAGCTATCTCCATTGTGAGAGTGTGTTCATCCTAAGATACTTCCTTATTTGGATACTTAAACGACCGGTCCTACTGATTGTGCGGCCTCTAGCACATTCTCCATTTTTTGGAGTTTTACTGGCTTGGCAATTGTGTTTCACTGAAGTCCAGGGCTCAGCTTGGCCAGTCTCCACCAGGTCGTCACAACCAAAGCCAATCGCTGCCCTTGTGGAACAGAGGGAGATTTTCCACCATGTGACTAGTTTGATGGCATGACGGTGGTGGATCCCGGTATTGGTTCATTCTTAGTTGGGCTCCTGATGGAAACGCCGAAGTCTTTCTCAGTGTGGGAGACCCTGCCACGAAGATCAAACTCCCCACTATACATCGCACCCCGACACCTAGAAACACCTCCCAGCCACTCTGCGGCAAACCGTTGGGAAGTCCTAAGATACTGCCAAAATTAAACACCTTTTACGAGTATGAACACCAATGCTTGTGTTTCGTTGGTGTTCCTGATTTGATGGAGGTGTGGTGTTTTAAGCCAAAAAATTCGCAAATATCACAAACTCCCACTCGGAGATCATGACAAGGAGATAAGATATAAATTGAAAAAACACTCAGCAGCGACTTTCTACAAATGGTCGATAACTATCGGCTGCCAACGCTCGAACAGCCAGTACTTGGTGTTGAGTTGCCACTAAATGATGGCCAGATTCAACTCTGTACGGTCTGACGCGTGCGCACTGAGCTGCCTTGTTGACGTCTTTCAGCCAAACGCTGTTTTTGCCTCTAGTTCTTTTCTACAAAGTAGTGAGAGGAGTGGACTAGATCCCCACCACACCGGTGTGTGCATACCTTGTCGCTACAAGCCCATACATGACACATGTGCATAATTCTATCTAGAAAAACTGCCAGGACAAGATGAAATGACGATAGACATCGAGCAGATGAATGGCCGTGCAAAATATCTTTGCGGTTTGTACGTAGTTGCAAGAGAAAAACTGTCGAAAATACTTCGAGTCAGTCTCTTCTATCGACGAAATCAGGATATAGGCTATCATCGTTCTCTTCAGCACCTACACACGCACTGCTGCAGAACAGACCAGCGCTCCTTGTATGGCTCTGAAAGATTTCTTTCCCGATAACCGTCTTGTCAAATTTCACGACTTCAAATTTGTACATCGACTCATATCATCAAATAGGTGAGTGGAGAAAGCGTCCTGTCTCGGCCTGAACGATCGGCATGAGTGACCGATCGAAACAGCGATTACAACGCAGATCGCAACAAAGTAATCATGGGGCAGATTTGGAAAATAGGAAAAACGAAAGTGCTTAAGTATTTTTTTTATTATCTGATTATATGAGTATGAGTCAAAAAATATCACAATTTTAAGCTTCACGTTCTAAGCGCTCACCCATTTCGTGTTGAAAAATCCGATGATCCCTTACGAATGTATAAGCAGCAACGGCGAAAATAAGCCCGCTGGCCACGAGCAGTGCGTCAGGAAGATAGAACGATGTAAGTAAAGACTGGAAATGTCCACGAGGTGTATCGTCTTTGCCACGAATGGTGTCCGAGATCTTTAAAACTATCGATAACAATTCAAATTTGAAACGAAACAGAGTTAGCTAGCTGAAAATCACAAGAAATTTGCATGTCCTGAAAAAGTAAAGATCCTGGATATCACAGCATTAATGGTGTCGTTCAACGTGCGCAAAGCTCTGGTTCGACATCGATCAGTGGCCACTTGGCCTCTTTCCTTCGGGAGCGAGATAATCAGCACTAGACTTGTAGGAAAAGCTTCCCAAGATAAGCAAAAAGCCAGCGGATGCTTTTACTCAATATCTGGGAACGCCATAGCAAAGTTATTTTAGGAACCCAGAAAAACTAAGTTGGAGAATCCACATGAAAAATCCTATGAGCTTCGTGGAATATAATTGGAAGGACACGAAACGAATGCGGAAACTCTTGAGATCCCATGACATATATGATCCCGAACCGTTTAACATTGAAATAAAAATAAATAAAGGATAAGTAAAGGTTAGTTCTATCACCGTCAAGTGTAAAATCTTGGCAAAGATCTTTTTACAATATGTTATAAACCTATGTAGTAAGGCTAAAAATTTGAGCTATAAAACAACAACTTCAACTTCACATATTTTAAAAAAATTAATGAAGCTCAACATGGTTAAAAGCTTTCCTGTGCCAAAGGTTTCAAGGTCATTGCCTTCTTCATAGTAGCAACGACTGGAATTGGGTAGCCATGATGTCATATAAACTTACTGAGAAACCAAGCTATTTTAAGGCTACAATTAAAGGATAAGGGATGAAGGGTTCAGCGCCGATTATTCTTACACGGATGTGCAATGCATTCGTATCAATCATATTATCGTAGAATAAAATACTGCACATATAGCTTATACATTTCACCCAAACAAATCTGGTACCGATTTTTCAACACTAACCTCCAAATGCATTGGGGAATTGGTTTAAACTGGAAAGAAAATTGAACTAACCACAAGTGCCTATAACCGTACAGTAAAAAGACTTCAATTCTTCCGTAATGGACAAAATCGTTAACCAGTACTAAATCTTGCGTATTTGTAAACTTATCAACAGTCGCGGGATAGGGTGCGTGTGGCGCAGTGGTCACAGGCACCCTGCAACGCACACGTGGAATCGATTCTTGCGCCCATGGCCCACCAATCCCTCCATCTCACTGGGTCGGCAAATTAGTACGACTCGTCTGAGAGGATAGCAGCACTAGCCTGATACATCGGTAGGTCACTGCGAGTCATTATAAAGGCCAGATATGCATTCAATCACCTCCAAACGATGCTTAATGAAGCCGGTTGATTCAGGGATTGATCAACGCCGAGAGTTTTAACCTCTATTTATCGTTTTATCACCATTCAAGGAAAACTATGCGTAAACTAGCCATTTCAAACAGGTAAAACACAAATATGACATCGATCATCGATAGAAATGAAGCATTTTAGCGTAAAAACTTTACTACTCCGAAAGTTCCTTCAAGTGACAGTTGATGGAAGGCTGAGGAAAATCGTAAGCGAAGGAAGAAAATTTCAATAAGACATGACCCTCCTCGAAATCAAATCAATTTTAATCTAAACTCTTTTGTCGTAAAGCTCTAAATAGGTTTGAATCATCGTCTCAGAGCAAGATTTTTTTTTCCAGGGAAATAAAAAGGGCGCGAATTAGAGAGGCTAAATCGCCCAGCCGCGCCAAGATAACTATCTAGAATAATAACTAGAAATTAAACATAAACTATAAGGAGTTAAAACTTTTCATCAAGAAGCCTGGTTTAGAACAAGGCTATATTGAACTGGTCCTCGGCTAGAGAGAGCGTTGTTGTGAAATGGTAACACTCAAAACCCTAGTTCTGCAAGGGTGGGTCAATCAGGAATGGTTGCCCAACTAACATTATAGTGATTGAAAAGACATGATTCGTAAAAGATATGCACCACCAATTTTTTCGATAGGAACTGTGTTCTTCTCAAAAATAGTCCTTCTCCATGGCATGCAAGCAGTTTTTCCTTATGAGACGAATACAGTGAGCTTACCATTCCCATTATGTACGGTCCAGAAGCATCTCCCAAAAGATGAGAAATTAAAATTTGCCACGAATTGGCTGTATTTCGACGATTCGGAACCACGACGTTCTAAACAAGGGCAGTTGTTACGCCAGCATAGAAATGGTATAAATAATAATGAAACAAAACGATAAATAATAAAGCGTATGGTGCTAATGAATTTCAGAGAGGTGCATTCAACTCCATTCGTAACATCGTAGAGCTGATTTTTATACGTTTGCCTTGCACTGGTGGATAACCACCAAGAGCACACTCTTTTCTTACCTACGAGACTAGCCTGGCATTAATTTTTTGAAGGATAAGGGATAATGAAAGATTTGGTCATACATGGATGTGGCACTAATAAGTGTCTATTGCAGTATACCAACCGCTGCGCTATACGATAAACTTTGGAGAAATTCTGCTATTTAATTCCTTCCTATTCGCTCCGTCCTTACACCCTTCCCCTTATATATTTTTGGCACCTGTCTATAAAGCTATATCTTTTTCACCTGAGAAAAGTTCACGCAAGCAGGATTTTTCGAACCACTTACATTAAAAACTCTGCAAAAAGAATGATGATTGTCCTAACGCATTGTAAAGTCCGAAGACAGCCTTTAATCAAAAAAATATGCTGAAGAGTTATGAATACCTTAACTTAATTATAGAGCATATAGTTAAACTCAGTGAATGGCGACGTTCTCACAAATATATCTTACTGTTTGCGTACCCGTCCCAACGGTTTACCGCCTCAGAGTGGCGGGGAGGTGTTACTGGACGTCGCGCTGCGATGTGCAGCGGGGGATTCGTCCTTCGAGAATGACTTCTCAAGCTGAGAAGGAGCCCTATGTTTCCACCAAGAAGCTTAGCTAAGAGTAAACCAAATCTCCCTCTAATCCACAAAGGCAGCGACTGCCTGTGGTGGTGACGACCTAGGGGAGACTTTGGCCAAGCTGGTCTCGGGAATCCAGTGAGCCACAATGGATAAACCAGTAAAACTCCAGCAAAACGGAAACTGTGCTGCGGTCCGCACAATCGGTGAGGACGGGTACTCCAAGCTTTCAAGTTCTCAGGTAAGTTTGCGTACCAGATTAATTAAGCGTGAAAATCAAGAAGAAAATGATAACAAACGAGTGAAAAGGAAAGCTTAAATCCTGGAACTCACCATTAGCATATTAACATTTGTGGCCCAATTAAAACACGTTGCAGTAATACAAATGAAAATCAGCACCTAAAGATTCTCATTGAAGAATATTTCAAAAATGTCTGTTTGTGTAGAAGAAATTACTCGAAAGAGCTCATTTGCACTTAAATTGTTCTAAAGAGTCCTCAGCGCTTTAATACTTCTCGCCTATGAGAAGTTCCTACAAAAAATCTGGCAACTAAAAAGTTATTTATTGTAAAATAGCTCCAAAGTTTTTGGTGGGGTCGACACAAGTTTTTGTTTTATGTTTAGTACCCATAAGTGAAAACAAATCATTCAGGAAGAGAATAACAGAGAAGGCCGCTTATTCCTTGAATCCTTCTAGATCACAAGCAAGTATGTGGTCGCGTTAAGACCATGTCGCGGTGATCTGGTGTAACGATCTGTAAGTAGCCCTATGACAATTGACTAGAGATCCCGCCTATTAGTATGGTGCGTGGTATGCACTTAAACAATCCGAGCTGAAGTTCCCATTCTTCAATTTCGCTACACGCTACAAGACTTGTCAGCAGGCTATTAAGTGTTCCGGCTCTGAAAAGCTCTAGTTGATGAAGAATTGTCGTCAGCTTTCAAGAAACCACCTCCGTTGCAAAGGGAATTACGGTCAAGTGATAATTTCTCCAATTAAAATGCATTAATAATATTAAAAGTAATGCTGTAATATGTCAAAAAAGAACTTTGAAATAAGATGTAAAAGTTAATAAAAGACTGATCCTCAAACGTAACGTGAGAACAATGACAAAAACGGGGCCAATTTTTCCATCGATGAAAACTTATACGAGTTTTAGGGCGTTTCTTGGTCTTTTCCAGATGACCTAAGTAGAAGCTACCACCAGCGATGACGCCGTAAACTCTTGTTATTAGGATATTCACATGGCTCTATTTAAGGAAGAAAAAAATTACAAAAGAACCCACCCATGCTGCATCCATATTGTGGGGAATTTCGTGAAGAGCAAAATATAGCGTTGGAACACCTATGAAAGCACCGACACTGCAAATAATCGCGTCCGAACGAACTGTTTTCACGCACCGAAACGGACCGAGACCGTCGTGGAGCCACTAAAGAGTACGGAGTGACAAGTATGACTACAGTTTGTTAATTTCTGTATTCTAATAATATTTATGGTCGTGCAAGGTAGTGATTAGAGGTGCAAATTGGCTTCTGTTTCAATCCTATGCCATCGCTAATGCAAGCTTCTCATCTTTATGGTGTCAGGAAACTGGTACCAGATTCGTATGCGAAAAACTCCTTCCGACCTAAATAAGCCGGTGACGGTCACAACAAAGCAGCCCGAACTGAGAAGCTCGACATTTCCATTCGGAAACGCAACTTGGACTAAACCAGTGCCTAAATTCACCGCTGTCCTGTTAACAAAGTAGTCACAAGGTGGGAAGCATTCTACCGATACACAGAGGACAGCGACTGGATGAATCTATTCGAAATCCTGCACTAGCTTCACTAAACCTACCCAGTTCTCCACTACAAAGGCAATGGCCGATATTCTTGGGTCAAACGGTACTTGTTCCAGAGATACATGGTACTAATCACAGGATCCTTAAGGGATACGTGGCTTGTCTGGCTCAGGACCGAACTGAACAAGGAAACATGCGTGTATTTCACCTATAATACCATCGTAAAGCACCTACAACTCCTATGCTTCCTGCATCGCCGATACATTTTTATAGAGAATAAAAATGTACCTGTGATATAATCGATCCAATAGCGACACCAGATATTCCACCAATACACGTTAGAGCACCAAAAACCAAATTCACACTGAAATTGCTAATGTGGATTTACACAGCATGCGCTAGATACTGAAGATATATTGAAAAGACGTAATGAATAGGTATTCTTTGTTTGATGAGCTTACACGAGGTTGATAATAACATTTATTATCGGCATTTAGACGAAGACGTCGAAACGTTAGCCGATAATAAATGTTATTATCAACCTCGTGTAAGCTCATCAAACAAAGAATACGTATTGATTAAGCACACCGAGGTTCAAGGAAAGTCGGTTTCGAAGTATTGATACGCTCTGTGCTAGCTGATAACAACACCGACTTCTGCACGATGTGCGCAATGATACATGTCCGGAAGAAAAACAAGTAGTTATCAACGGACATTATCATTATATTCACCATCAGCATCGTGTATAAAAGGGCATCACTGAAGGAGTGTGCCTCATTCGAGGAGATGGAACGCTGAAGAAGACCTGACTCGACACGAAGGCGAAGACGCCGCATCGAGACGAACAAGAAGCGTGAACCATCGACTCGGATCATCGGCTCTGATGAAGACGAAGACGTCGAAACGTTAGCCGATAATAAATGTTATTATCAACCTCGTGTAAGCTCATCAAACAAAGAATACGTATTGATTAAGCACACCGAGGTTCAAGGAAAGTCGGTTTCGAAGTAATGAATAGGCTTCCTACATGGTTAAAATAGAAACAAAGCTTGAATAAAACGTTTTTAAAAAAATGACAGGAAAGTATACGGGAGACGGTTAGGAGTCGCCTCCAACAAATAAGCTCCATCTCCACTTTGGGAGAACACGCGCTGTACGTGGGTATCAAAATGCTAAACACAGTAAAAAAACGAGCCTTCCCCTGACCCCGAAAGAGCCACCAATTTTTCAGCGTTGGGTAGGACGAGCACGGAGAGGCCGCTAAAATCTCAAGGCCAATGGAAGCTGCCTAGATCACGAAGAACTATGGTGACGATCTGTACCTACAATGCACGTACACTTGCATCCGAGTCCTCGATAGAAGACTTGCCCATGCAAGCAAAAATGATAAGGTACGACGTCATCGGTCTGGCCGAGACGAGACGATGCCACCCATTCAACGCCGTCTATGACACTGGCGAAGAACTGTTCTTCAGAACATGCGACAGTAGAGGAGTAGGCGGTGTCGGCGCTCTCCTCAAGACGAGTTTGACCATGAACATCGATTAATTCGAAGAACTTACAACCCGAACTGAACGTTTACGATTGAAAAAATATGGATCAATACCAGCTTTGACAATCTTCGTCGTTTAGGCGCCGACGTCAAATTATGACGAAGAAGAAGTCGAAGCGTTCTATATGGACTAGGAGAAGTTCTACAGAGAAGACCATACATTCTTCAAGGTCTTCATTGGAAATTTCAATGACAATATTGGACCAAGGAGAACGTTTGAGAAACGTCACATTGGGACCCACGGATTAGAACAGAACGAACAGGGTGAGCGGTTCTCTGATTTTATCATGGCGACCAAGTGCATCCATGGTAACTCGCAATTCCAGAATCGCCACCCTCAACGCTGGGCGTTGGAATCTCCCAATGGAGAGTACCATAAAGAAACAGACCACATCACAGTGAATAGAAAGTTTTGCCTAACAGATGTCGCTGTTGTCGCAAAATTCTACACGGGATCAGACCACCGTCTCCTTCGTGCAAGATTTTATTTCTCGCGGAAAGGAGAAAAAGCCGCTAAATTCAAAAACCGAGGTCCGAGAACCATCACAAACTGGGACTTATTCAACTCATCAGCCGGATGTTGGGAAGATGCCGCTGTCGGTAACAATGACGTGGAATACGAAATGCTCATTTAACATATTCATGTAAGCGCCATGAAAGCTGAGAGTTCGAAAGACACCAAAAGAAGTCTGTCTCCAGAAACACTCGAGCTCATACGATAGCGTGGAATCGCACGAGCTACAGGCAATCGCGAACTAACGTCTGAACTTGCGAAACAATGTAGACAGGCGATGAAAGAAGATCTTAAAGAGAGAACAGCAGCAGTAATGGCTGAAGCTGCAGAGACTGAGAAAAGCATTTTCAAAGCCCACCGAAGCTTCGTCAATTACAAGACCAAAATGATTGCACTCCGACGCCCAGACGGATCAATAACGGCGTCCAAAAAGGCAATGGAGAAAGTCATCCATGAAAACTACTCAGATCTCTTCGATAGCCTCTAAAAGAGGATGGATATGTTGCACCACCGGTTCTCCCTTCCCAAATCCGACATGCCATTTCATCAGTGAGAAATCGAACAGCATCAGGCTCGGACAGGATAAACCCAGAACACCTGAAGAACCTTCCACCTGCCCTCGTAAACACACTGGTTCGGCTCTTCACATGTTACCTGTCTGAATTACGGCCCCTACTCAGCGGAAGATTAGCAAGACAGTGTTGTTGTTTAAGAAGGGTGACCTACACGATGTAGGCAACTATCGCCCAATCCACTTGTTGTCTGCCGTCTACAAACTTTTCACTCGAGTTATCTTAAATAGGATTGACAGAACATGGACGAAGGACATCCATGTGAGCAAGCAGGGTTTCGAAAAGGATTTAGTACGATGGACCACATTCATACGACAAAAAGGCTCATTGAAGTATCGCGAGAGTACAAAAGCCCGCTCTGCTTCACGTTCATCGACTTAGAGAAGGCCTTTGACTCAATTGAGCTAGAAGCAATCATAGAAACCCTTGGTAGTCAAGGAGTCCCTACTCAGTACATAAAGATTCTTCGTGAGCTGTACAAAAATTTTACAACTAACAGTGACGTCAAAAGATGAGTTTGGTAAGGCGATACAATCTCGCCAAAATTATTTACAGCCACCCTCCAGAACGTCATGCCAACATTGGAATGGGATAATATGGGAGTGAAAATCGATGGTCGGCAGTTACACCATCTTCGCTTTGCTGACGAGATAGTTTTTATAACACTAAACATTAGCCAAGCCGAACGTATGCTTGCCGACATTGATAAAACCTGTGAAAAGATTGGTCTTCGACTAAATCTCACAAAACCGATGTTCCAAAGCAACGCTTTGGTTTCATACGGCCCATTCCCTCTCAACGGAAGGAATATCTCCGAATGATCCTGTTATGTCTATCCATATCGGTAAATCAATATGATGAACGACTTAGTTCCAGAGCTGAGCAGAAGGAAACGAGTGGCTTACGGAACTTCCAAGAGAGTCGAGGATGTAGTGAAGAGGACAAAGAACAACTGACTCCGTTCTCACCTTTTCGACTCAACGGTACTTTCTGCCCTAATGTGTGTGTCAGAAACCTGGTCGCTGCGTAAACAGGGTGAAAGATCACTCAGCGTTGTCGAACGCGCAGTCGAAAGGGCGATGCTAGGGGTTACCGTTGCACACAAGTAAGGGATGGGATCCGATGCTCAGACCTGGGTCAACGATCAAAAATCAAAGATGCCGTTCTGTACGCCAAACAGTCGAAGATAAGGTGGGCCGGACACGTAATGTGTATGAATGACAACCGATGGACAAGAGCCATTAGTGACTGAATTCCTCGGGATGTCAAACTTACTACAGGAAGACCACCGACCCGATGGTCAGAGTTCTTAACGACGAGCCGAAAAGAAAGATATGATGCTCGACGAGTCCCTAGAGCGATCAGAATCCACTGGGCTACTCTTGCAAGCGACTAGGAAAAATGGAAGATTTACTGGAGCCCGCTCGAATCACTCGATGATCAACGGGACTACAGGTGATATAGGTGATACAGGTGTTCTTTATAGTGAATCCGCAAAAATCCGTCCTCTAAAATTTCGGAGCACTATTGATTGATATCGTATAACAGGTTGTGAAACATAAAACGAAAAATGAACATTGCAAAAAAAGGAGGGGAACAGCGAAATACACTTGTTCAAAAAAGCTCGTCGGATTGGCCGTTTCTCCTAGGGATGTCGCTTTTCTGTATAAAATATAGGAGCTGGATAAGAAACGAACAAATAAAATGCAAGAAAAGGATTTTTCAAGCGTTTTTCATAGGTAGGTAAACCAGTGAGAAACTTACTGCGCTTTCGTTTCAGGATTCAGTTGTTCCGTACTGTTCAGTCCTCTATTGTAAGCATAGTTATGTTCGATTGCTGTTGGTACCCACCATGTTAATGTACCAACCACAAAAACAATCGCTGTATAGCCGAATGTGGAGAAAATGTAAGTCGGGCTAAAATGGTCATAGTTTCTTTCACTGTTGTTTCAGAAATGATTTTGTTATACTCTAGACTACCTTTTTAAACTGTTCATTTCATACCGAAAGCAGAAGAAAAAACCACGACAGTAGCAATGTTTCCTTGAGGCGTTTTACCCAGAAACGCTAAAAGGATCCTCCACCGTGCCAAAATTATTTCACTCTTACGTAATCATTGAAGTTTGTAGACCTTGGTGGTAATTTAAGAAACATCATTAAAAGCCCCATTTTTTTTATCCTGTCTGGCTTTCGCCCGCTTTTCTCTTAACATCAAAAGGCACATTCTTGTATTGCTTAGGATACTTTTGTTAGAGATACATTTAGACCTTTTTTATCCCACCGTGCGCAATGAATCAGAGTCAACTCATGTCGATCAAGGTGTTCCGTTGAAAGACGAAGCATTTTTCTCATCCCATTTTTCTCTATTTCCAATGATTTTGATAGAAAATACCGCATCCTTCATATACACTCATCCTATGTGTTTCTCTATGCACCTTTTCATGCTCTTGGAAGATTTCAAGTTCTTTTGATGATGATTCCGAAGCGTAAAACGTCATCTACCAACCGGTTACGACAAACTTTCGGCATCTGATTTTTAACTTATATTAAGACTGCCACTTACTATAGCCACTATTCTTCAGAAGAGCTACCTGGTCGATGTATACGATACTCGCTTTCTTAAGAGGCCACTATCGCATTTAAATTCTTCTATCTAGATCTCAGTTTAATTTCATTCCTTCCTTATATTAACACAATGATATTCCGAACGATCTCTCAAGAGCTGAGAAGTATTTCTATCATTCTGATTACAGTGAAGTACCTCGTTTATCATTGTGGAGGAGTTTTACTTGACAATATTACTTGGATTATTTTCCAAAAATTGGAAGAACTAGCAAGTGGTACGTCAATTTACCCTTCTTTATAGCTTATACATATACGACTTTTACTCTAAGTAGTCTTGATACAAGCACTTCTTTTTCCATTTACTGATTCAACGAGTTTTGTTAACTAGTAAAAGATCTAGCGCCAAAATACTCAGAAAAGTAGCTGTAAAGAGTTTAAGATTAGATAGCTTACATTCCAAGAGGCGTCGTCCTTGGAGGTCTATTCTTTGTACTTAAGAATTTATGATTAAACTACCAGCCGAATGAGTGATTTCGCTCGCCACGACAGACTGTTGATTGCGAGGAGAGTACGCACAAAATTGCTACCAGACTTGTGCGGAAACAACTCACTCCTGGTAATCCAAGGCCGAACGCTCCAGCCTGTTATCCCAAGTTTTCAGGAAGAAATAATTCGACCAACAAAGAATGGCATGCATAAAGATATTTAAACTCTTCAATCAATGGTAGATCTCATTAGGGGAAAAGTTTTAAGACCTTTGTGAATAATGAGTGCAAGGAAACGAGTCGATTGCAGGATGTGCTGGGATCAGCACCGTGAATATGAAGACAGGTCTGTGCTGTTGAAGTGTTTGACCTAGTAAGTTGCGTATTAGTGTACCCTTCCAGGCTCTGAAGAAGGCGATTCTGCCGAAACGTCAGCTACGATTGTGTTGTATGCGTGTTATGGTATGGAAGTAAACGTATGCTGTTTAGCAACCTCGCGACTGCTGAGAGAGAAAACGACGAATTCATAATGAAGACAGGTCGTTAAAAAATTAACAGACGAGTTCCATAGACGTTCTTCTGTTCTGTTCAGTGATATTTGAATTTCGGTAAAACTCACTTCAATAGCAGTCGTTTGAGATCCTCAGAATAAGTGGTACGGATCAGTTCAGCCCCAAAAACACCACCTTTCCGTTCTGCAGCGCCTCGTACTGGTTCTTCGATAAAAACAATTATCATTGCAAGGCACACAACACCTAAAACTGGCAAGGTTCAACAAAAAAAAACGTACAAAATAGCGAAAATGAAAAAGAAAAAGAAGGAAGAAGAGAGAAAAGTGAACGCTATAAAAAAGATCCCAATCATGTTTTTCGTTAAGAAGAACGACTTAAAATTTAAAAAAGATGACAGCAAAAGAGTGACACGAAAATATAAACAAAAACAACTTTATCACGTGTCTAAATGTTTTTCGTCTAGTTCTTGCCGATAAAATGATATAAGGATCCTAAATCAGGTGGTACGGCTTCCAAAGTGTATGGCGCAGCGACTACAGAAGCTCCGCTATATGCACTTCGTCGTCAATTCGAGCCCGCTCCCCGAGACTACCAAACCTTTTTTTTCTCTCCGTGGTCGGATCAGCAAAGTGGAACCGCACTTGTATGCAAGAATAGAAAGTGCTCATTGGATAAAAGATGGACTCAGTAGCCTCTATGAATGGTTCCGAAGGCGTGCCAACAAAATATCGAGAAAATTGATCGATGCTCCGTATTTTAACATCCATACTTTCATGAAGGACCGTGTGGGGCAGTGGTTGGAGGAGCCACTGCGACACACATGTGTAATTCATACATTCTCAAAAAGTAGATGTCCTAGGTATCTCATTAATATCTTATGTACCTCATGAGCACACACATGGGACCGATCCTCTCACCCGTGGCTCACCAAGCTTTCCATTCCTCTGGGGTGGGGAGATTGGTACCAGAGCTGTCTGAGAGGACAGCAGCACTGGTTCGATACATCGCTAGCCCGCCGCGAATCATTGAAAAGGCCATATATGCATTCAGTCACCTCCAACGATACTGAGTCGCATGCATGGCTCATCCTTCAGGAATTGAACAACGCTAAGAGCTTTTATCCATATATTTCCATAATATCCATTCCAAAGCACGACTGCTTCAAACAACATCCGCACTAATGACGAAGTCATAGTTAAAATTTGAAAAAGCAAAAATTTGAAACAAAAACTCACCCGCGGTGTTTCCAACTTCAAACTTCTCCTCAAACTATAAACCTACCTACAGGACTCATTGGTAGAACAATGTAAAGCTAATGATTAAAAAAATTATAGTAACAGACCTAATATTGCTGTTATTCGGACACCCCAACGCCAATCACCAGTAAGTGCTGCAACTGTTGAGCCGACCATGAATCCACAACCACTGAAAAAACTACGGGATGAAAATACTAAGGAGAATAAAGGCACGTTAATGAGCATTGCCCTGGATATTTTACCTACAGTAACCCAGTGCTTCATTGCCATACATTGTAACCACAATGAGACTCAAAAACTCCAAAATCTAACGCATGCGAGGTATACTGTGTTTGACACTTATCGTCTTAAAAAGGCATTAAACACAGTCTTAAAAGGGTTTTCTCAATTCCTTATCTATTGTATTAGTCCATCAGCACATGGAAGTTTGTTTCATGAAGAGCACAGATGTCTCGAATACTTTCAAAGGAATTTTATGATTCTTTAGTTCCACATTAATTTTATTAGAAAAGAGCAATTCACCACTTTAAATACGTTCGGAAATATCCATCAGCACCAGAAAACTCTTATTTCTAAGAAAAACACAAATGTGTGGACCAAATGATGTGTATGAAATCCAGTAGGCTTCGCTTAGAGATGACCACAACAAGGTCATTTTACTTTTTCTTCTTCCTTTTCTTCCTCATGGAGGAAATGTATTGATTCTTACGAATTTGCTAGAATAGACACTGTGCACTAATCGTTAAGATGAAAGCATCAACACCAATGAGAAATAATTTGAGCCAATTCGGGACTCATTTTTGAGGAAACTAAGAGCTTATCTTTAAGAAAAAAAAATCCCCCACGCCCTGTAGATGACACTTGCGAGCTTTGCTTTTCAATTTCATTGATGTATAAAATAATTGACGACCAATGTGCTGTTTTCCAAATTAGCAAATAGCAGCTTATCAAACAGTATAACAGATCGGCAACGATACGTCTCCTGCACTGATTGAAGATTGGACAACATGAATAATAAACGATTCTTACTCCTCACGGCTGCTTAGATTATGCCTCACAGTTCTTTTATTGTTGATATTGTGGTGTCGTCCGTGAAAGGCTATTCTCTACCCCAAATAAGGGATAAACAGCTGCTTTTCGGACACATTTATTTGTCTGATTGAGATTGCTGATCGTCACAAAGAGATTGTAGCTGCTGAAGAGAGTGTTAAGATAACAGAGTTCGACATTTCAGGAAATGTTCTCGTCACAATAAGATGGCAGATTTTTCACAACCCTTAAAACACATCTAATTCTACGGCAGATTGATATTCAGCACTATCAAAGCTTCCGCATATATCATAAAAGGCTAGACGTTCACAAAGTGCGTATTCATCGATCTGATCCAATAAAGTACGTTCTGTGTCTCGACACCTGTGAAGTCTCTGTCCATTCTCAATCCAGTGATACCAGTGATACTGTATCCTCAAATGTGATTCTGGAGGGGATCCATGTTTGCCTAGATTCTGGAGAAACATTCCTTAGTCCATATGAATTCTCCTGACATGTAGACCATTTGCAAAGTTTCTTAAAACATAAACGTCGGTGCACAACTTGTCATGTCTATTATAAGGCATTGCTGGCCAAAAGGAGAGGAGTTAACAAATGTTGTTTAATCATGAGTCATGGTGTGACATTGGATATTTATCTGGAGGCAGAGACGAACGAATCTTTTCATCTCTCTCACGACTTTCCCTTTTTCTTGTTCGCATGTGCTCATCTTGTTTGCAGCCAGATCCCAAATACCAGTGATAAGTATTTTACAAAAATTCACAAGTCCGCTTAATTAAAACATAAGCCGTTGTTCCATCACGGACCTATTCTTTACCGACCATCTCGTGTTTATGAGATACTACAACATTCGACCATTCGCCCTTGTCCTCATTTTGATCACATTTGTACTTTCCTTCCGATTGGTCCCTCTTCGACAACACGGGTGATGTCAAACGAAATCCATTACTTTTTTCGTGTCTTCAATATTTTCAGCTTCAGTCTCAATGATGAAGATGAATTTCTCTACGAGTTTCCTTTCCGTTGCAATCACTATGACAAGTCACAGCTAACTATGCAATCGAGAGACATTACAAATGTATGAAGTAGCGAAATATGCTCAATAAATACTGCTGAACCGAACACCAATCGGCCGCAACATTATAATTGGATAATGGACCTTTTTTCCATGGTACACAAGATTTCAGTAGATTCAAAAAACGAGCATAGAAGAATGTAAAAATCCACAGATGCCAAAAGGGGGCACAAAACAACAGAACTGTACAATGAAGAACCCAGAAAGGACGCTATCTTTTTGGGGTGGGGCAAAGTGGACGATACGATTCACATTTGATTCGCACTGTGCGCTCTGAAACATTAAATGTGGCATTTGAAATGTGCTAATTTTAGGTAATGCGCTAGGCTACTTCACTTTCTTTACAATATGGAAGTATCAGGACTTCCTTTCGGTTATGGTGCTAAATATTTCGCAAACTTGGGGCAGATTGATATATTCAACATTCCTCTTCTGAAGACATCAAATCCCATCGAAACACTTAGATTGGGCACTCAATAGCGAGATTCTCTTACCTTCCACAAGGTATCGCAAAGTAGAACAACATGAGCATTCGACTTCGATTCGCGCCAGTAAACATGTCAGCAATGATCGACGGTGAAATCACAGCATACGATGCTTCTCCAATGCCGACCATTCCACGAAACAACATAAACAACCAGAACATCTTAAACATATGCGTAACGATAACCGAAAAGTAAAAGCAGTAAACAAAAATAGTGATATTAAAAACACGATGAAAAAAGTCTCGAAGAACGATGAACGAACATTCGCTGGAACAAATGTCGATGCAAACACAGCCAGTACCCATACCGCTATTCCAACTACCATAATCCATTTTCGAACATATCTAAAGTGACGTCATCAGATTGATTGTGCAGTACTCATGTAAATTAAAGTGTACTGCATACCTATCACCTAAAAATCCACAAATTGGTGAAGCAACCATAAAAAATGCCATAAACATTGTTTGTAAGAGGCCAGCATAGGCATCATCAATATGGTAGTAATTTTGAACATTTGTTAACACTCCTAAAAAAAACATTTTTATTTAAAATTTATTCAAAAAATAACAAAGGAAGAAAAACATTTGCTTACAATGTTAACTTTTTATTAGCTGCCTATTACTACCTGTAATATCCAGCAAATAAATCGCACTAATCGATAGAAAACTAGTTAAGAGATAAGGGAAACGAAGGACCCGCATGGTGTGGTGGTGAATGCGTTAACCCCCAGAAAGGCTAATAGCGCGTTCGCTCCTCACCGCAGACACCTGCGATCCGGAGTTTTGCAAATATCTCAACGTCATTACGGTTGTGTCTTACCTACAGTTTTCATTATGAGTTCTACAGTATGATTCATACAGTGCGCTTCAGAATACGTATTGATTTTTTCGTAAAAAGAGAACAAAGAAAGTTTTTAAATTTTTCCCGCCTAGGATTATTTTCGAAATTTACAGTGTAATAATGTACTGGTAACGTGACTGACCTGCTACTGTATATCTATCCATATAATTGAGAAGATTTATAACAAATAATATAGCAATACTGAAGTAAGACCTGGTACTCTAAACAAAATTGATTAGTGACAGCAACCAAAAAAAACTAAGAGAGAAAATCAGGAAGAAACACCAACAAGTTTCTATTATGAAAGCCACCTTTATGCTCTCGTTTTGGCAAATTTTCAATAGAGAAATGGTACCGTGAACTAGGGAAAGCATAGGTAACATCACATCGTTTTCCATTACAGATCTACGATACGTTCAGATTTCATTCATTTAGGAAAAAAAGACAAATTAAGCAAATTTGTTTCTGAGAAATCCATCCATAAATAGGAACATTGGCAAGCGCTTTGTCTAGTGCGGATATGGTACTGAGTAATTTGTGAGGGAAAAACACGGTCAAGACCGAAAAATCGCTACAGTAATTACTTTTTTATCGATTAGAGAACAATAAAGACATGCGTGGCGCAGTGGTCAGAGGAGCCCTGTAACACACCGATCATTACGCTCATGGCCCACCAATCCCTCCATCGCACTGGGTCGGCAAATTCGTAATCGACTTGCACGGAAGAATAGTAGCATTGGCTCGATACATCGGCAGGCCACCGCGAGTCATTATAAAGGCCAGATATGCATTCAATCTCCAATCACCTCTCCAAACGATGCTTGATGAAGTCGAATGCACAGCTCATCCCTCAGGTATTGATCAATGCCGAAAGCTTTATCCCTTGATGGAACAAAAAAGAATAGTCACAGATAGAGCAAGGAAATATCTTAGTACGAGCGAATTACCGGATCCTTGCTAGAGGTGATTTTTCAGAGCGGATAAGACCATACCTTAAACTCGGATAACGATTTTTCTTTATGAAATGGTGACATTCCCGACTTATCGAGACCTTCATATATCCGTCGTTCGCTCATAGGTAGATGTTATCTTTAAAAAACAATTCCGGTACCAGTTTCAATGACAAAAAAAAGGGCTAAACGCAAAAAAATTTAGACTAAAACACTGATGAGCTGAAAGAAAGCTGCAATAAAGAGACAAATATGGAAGAAAATAATTGAAAGCGGATACGAACATTGAGGTGGAGAGGAAGAAGCAAAAGGTAAATACGGATGATTGACCTTCGTGAATAAAAAACGTATAGCGAATAGGATGGAAATCTTGAATTTGTACTGAATGAAGCTCGTCGCCATCTACACATTATGTATACTGCATAATTCAGGCTCGCTGCTATTATAAAAGAATTTGCTAACGCGTCTAGTAAAACGATTCAGGAAGTCTTTCTGTTGATTGATTGGGATCTGAGTGCGTTGATAATGCGGTTCCTTTTGCCAAATGACAGGGAAAGAGGACACCATGAAAGGAACTTCTCATGCTAACTCACGCGAATTCTTAGGAAAAGTATGCAGTTGATTTCTTTCTGCTCTGCTATGTATTTGAAGCTCTTTAGACATCCCGATGTTTTTAGTTCTATTTCGCACCAAAGAATGCGTGTAACTAAGTGGTTAGAAGTGCACGGTAGGGCACGGGGTCCCCGGTTCGACCTTACGTCAGGAGTCAACTGAAACCTTCATCTATCTATGAGTGGAAGACTGGCACTAAACTTGTCTGGACGAAACAAATTACTGACCTGGTGCATTGACAGAATCCTGGTATCATTTTTGGACCAATTGTACATTGTACGTGATAAATTCGATATCTTCTGTTATGCTTACTGAAATACCGCGTGCAGTGAATCACGCAAAGATTGATGAAAGAAAAAAGCTCTGTCCTTCATTCATTTTGTTCCATAAAGATTTAAATGGAAGGATGAACTTGTAAACAATTCTAGGCAAGTTTTCAATCCAGCGACATGTCTCAAAGTTCCATCTGAAATTCTTTACTGAAACGATTCAATCAGTCCACATGCACTGTTCGTGGTAAATAGATCTCGATTGACGCGTCAGAGCAGTTGTTGTCACCATGCGAGTCGCTGTCGTTCTGGAACAATCCTACTTGTGAAGTACTGGGCATCCTTTCGATCTACAAGGGTCGGTAAGTGAACACAGCAAAAGTCTGTATGTCGTTAGGAATAGAAGGAAGAATATTTAGGTGGAAACTCAGATGTGTGCATGAATTCGACAAGATGGCGATTGCAAGACATGGAAACAAATGGACGATATGCTAGAGCCAGCCCCTCAAATGAAAACAAGTCGTCTACGCAACTAATTTCTTCTTGTTAGCACTGTCGCTACTATCGAGTCCCATTGAAACAATTCTACTCTCCTCAATCGAGGAAATCTGATCGATTGCTTACCATCGGAGATCATTAAGGAGAATGTCCTTCATCGTAATGAGAATGACCTTCTCCGAAATTCACAAACCAGACGCCATCGCCTATCGACAGGGCAATATATTTAGTACATGAAGACACCTGCTTCGTTTGAAAAAAGCTAAACAAAATATCCGGAAACCCACAATGACATTCGTCAGAGACTTTTTTGTGAAAACGATGAAATCCACGGACTACTTCAAAATTAACACAAATCAGAGCAGAAGAAAGTGAGGTACTAAATGGTATATAGCTCAAAAACAAATCAAATCAATCGGTCAAATCAATCAAAAATCGAAATTAAATATCTTCATCTAAATAGCTGACTTTCCTTTTTTAAGAAAACGTGAATCGATCGAATGGTTCAATTAATATTGCGATGCATCAAATAATCAATAAGAACGCTTGTGAAAACCTTAATGTTTCAGTTTTGAAAACAGTTCCACATGAAAACAAAGTGGCTCATTACGTTAACTTTTTATTTGCTGCCTACTGCAATTTTTCACGGCAAGGCATTGTGTGAAATGCTACCGCAATGATACTGAGATCCCTGCAAAACTCCGGAACGCAAGTGTCTGCGGTGGTGATGAAACTCCACTATTGCACACTCCCGGGGCTAATGTGTTCACCACCACACGATGCCGATCCTTCGCTTCGCCTTTCTCTCAGCTAGTAGCTTTATCAATGTCACCAGAAAACATCACTATGGTTCACTGCTTTGAAAGCAAACGTTTTTTCGTAGGACGGAACTAGTGGGCCGAATGGCAGGTGGTCATTCAGTAAAACGTAGCCTTAGAGGCGGTTGAAGAAATGTTTGAAGCGCAACACCCTTTTCACTGCTAAAACTGGTTTTTCATTGCAGTGGACGATGCCGTGACGTTTCCTTGATCAAACATTAAAATTCAGGGTGTGACCTATGGTTGATATCGATCCTGGTCTAGTTCTTTAGCGTCCAGATTGTACTGAACATCTCGCATGCCGGTTATTACTAACGGCTATCCTCACTACTTTTCAACGCTCCGGGAGAATCGAGTACAGCAGTTCACTTTTCTTAGATCCCAACTAATCGGCATAAATGCAATGGATAAAGGTTCAAGACTTTGTCAGTGAACCAACGAAAATCAAAACTACAAGCCCAACCCTGAAAAGGTAAAAATCGAAACGAGAAAGTTGCAAGTTAGAAGAGAAAGCAAAAAGATAATGATCAGTACAATTTAGTAACTCTATCTCAAGCCATTGTTCAAATGGGAATCTTGCTAGTGGTGGAAGAACTTAGTGAATCTCGGCACGTATGTACATTCCGCAAGAAAGTGCATGTGTAATTTGAAGTATTCACCAACCGGAAGTTAACGTAGTCAGTAATGATGACAAATCACTGCTCATTTTTAAATACAAGGAGAAAGCAATGCGCACCTTAACCTCGATGAAATTGAAACAAAAAACAAAAGAAGAAACAAAAGAAAACAAAAGAAACAAATAACAAACATTCTGCCCAATGAATAGATGGAGGAACTCAAATGTAGTACGGAAAATCATCATCACTACTGGAAAACAAAAGCTCACATTGCAGCGTATTCTTACTGGAAACCCTCCATTTCTATGTGAAGCATATATGAGCTTTGATCCACTTAAAAACGAAAAAGAAATGGGATATGGTCGAATTTATGATGAATCCTAGAACAACTACCATCGTAGAACTATGTTACTAACGAACTAGTGGCGGAACCTATCAGGCAGAAAACTTTGATGATACGATCGTTCAGTTATATCATAAATCGATTAAAGCACATATACTATCGCAAACGGGTTCTCTACTTGCCGAAAACAAGGCCGTTCACGGTTGATGATCCGACCGAATCGTTAGAGACGAGACGATTTCATTCGAAGAGAATCTTTCATGTAGTGCTGATCCATAGGATTTACAATATCTATTGAAGAAATGGTTCGTTTCCTCCTTTGTTGTCCGTGTAATCCTCTTTTTTATCCTAAATTCTAAGCAGTTGAATGTGATATGACTAGGCGGAAATATGACGGGTGCGCACCCATGTTTTCTACTCACTCCTAAATGATTCTGCAAAAGCGCTCTATTATTATCACATGCCCGCTAGAAGTTGGAAAAGAAGGCTAGAAGTCATTTTGAGTGGCCAAACGTGAGCTTCTTTCCTTTATTCTAATTCTGCTAAATCCATAGTACTTACTTCATTTCACAACGATATTAACGCTGACGTCAAAAGAGGAGTTAGGCAAGGCGATACCATCTCGCCAAAATTATTTACCACCACCCTCCAGAATGTCATGCGAACATTGGAATGAGATAATATGGGAGTCAAAATCGATGGCAGACAGTTACATCATCTTCGCTTTGCTGATGATATCGTCCTTATAGCACCAGACATTAGCCAAGCGGAAAGAATGATTGCCGATTTCGACAAGGCCAAGGGAAAGAATGGTCTTCGACTAAATCTCACAAAAACGATGTCCCAAAAGAACGGATTGGTTTCATATGCCCCATTCACGCTCAACGGAAAGAATGCCTCCGAATGCTCCAGTTATGCCGATCCAGGTCGGGAAATAAATATGATGAACGACTTAGTGCCAGAACTGTGCAGAAGGAAGCGAGCGGCTTGGCGAGCTTTCAAGACCATCGAGGATGTAGTAAAGAGGACAAAGAACACCCGACTTCGTGTCCACCCTCTCGACTCAACGGTACTTTTTGCCCTAACGTGTGCGTCAGAAACCTGGTCACTGCTTAAGCAGGATGAAAGATCACCCAGCGTTATCGAACGCGCAGTCAAGAGGACGATACTAGGAGTATTCCGTTTTGCACAAGTAAGAAATGGGATGCGAAACTCCGAACAGCGTCAACGATCAAAAATCAAAGATGCCGTTCTGTACGCTAAACAGTCGAGGATAAGGTGGGCCAGAGACGTAATGCCTATGAATTACAACCGATGGACAAAAGCTGTTAGTGACTGGATTCCTCGAGATGTCAAACGTAATGCAGGAAGACCACCGGCCCGATGGTCTTTATTGTTCACGAAAAGCCTAGGGGAAAGTATGAGGCCCGACGAGCCCCTAGAGCGAGCAGAATCCACTGGGCTACTCTTGCAAGCGACTGGGAAAAATGGAAGGTTTACTGGCGCCAGCTCTAGTCAATCGATGATCAACGGGACGACAAGTGATACAGGTGATACTTCATCTGTGCTATGCTTTGAATTCAAAGATGTTATTCATGTAATGGGTTGTAACCGAAATAGTCGATGCAGAAATCCGTAGCTGGATAATGGGTACCAGTTTTAGGACGCTGGTACAATGAAACAATCCCGTTGGATTCTTATGGGCTAGGACCTTGTATACTTAAAGGATAAAGGATAAAGCTCTCGGCGTTGATCAATCCCTGAGGGATACTCCATGCATTCGACTTCATTAAGTATCGTTGGAGGTAATTGAATGCATATCTGGCCTTTACAATGACTCGCAGTGGCCTGCCGATGTATCGAGCCAATGCTGCTATCCTCCCAGACAGGTCTGGTACTAATTTTTCGACAACGAAGAGATGGAAGGCTTGGCGAGCCATGGGCCAATTCCACGTGCGCGTCGCAGTGGCGCCTCCAACCACTGCGCCACACGCGCCCTTTTGTATACTTGCATTCACTTATTTAGATACCTAGATAAGCCGTGTTTACATGCCTTGCCGATCCTCTACCTCATCTATCAACTGTCATCCATTGTGATGGCTTCCTTTCATTTTATCACTGGCTCGCACAGTGTTGGCTGAGCGTGGTTTTCCAAGGAAAAAAAGATACCTCTGCTAAAGGTTAAAATAATGTTTCCACGGCTGGCATTATTTTGAACGATATCGATTTTTGAACTGGCCCTGATCCTGCGATTATTCTCCGCCCGAAGACCATGTAACATGCCGGTTCTTACTAGTACATGCGACTTGTGAAAATCCGAGTCAATTTGTCAATTAAAGTTGGTGATAGGTTGGTCAAATGTTCGGGTATTCTCTTGCTGTGATGTAGAACAGTGATGTTGCTCTTTTTTCGGTAGGATCTTCTGTTTTCATTCCTTTGCAAAGTTTCAACAGCCTGTTATATCTTTCCAAGTAATGCAGTTTCACATAAACATTAACTCGACCGTTCTTTGACAGTGCCATCTCGTGGTGACCTTTAATGTTTCCACTATATTTGTACTTCTGCAAAAATTTTGGGCATGATGATCCTACTCGTCACTGATTTCCTTGACAATGCGTCTGCACTAGGGTTTCGTTTTTGAATTTAGCTTCTTGCTTAAGTTTATTCGAAAAGTAGACCCTTGTGTTGAAGTGTTGATCATATCACTTGCTGAACTTTTGAAGCTGTGATAACAGTGGACACAAGCTTCGCTTTATCATAGCGTAGCCGATTTTGTCATGACGCTGTGCACTATGGAATTTGCACGTCCAACTATAAAAGAAGCGAGGGTACTTGCAACCGTTAGTTACTATGCCTGAACTCGGCTATCGATATGACTCCCACCCTCTCCGTTCTAGTCCATGGTTGCCAATGTAAAGTTGTCTTGACTTTTCCTCTCTCCATACGACTAATCACGTTGTTGCTGTGTAAGAAACTTATTTCAACTAAACTTCGCTCTTGTTATTTTCTAGCTCCCTAGTTGTTTTCAGATAATTCTGCATAGAATCACTGATAAAAGGTTCAACTAAAATTTAGCCACTAGCGCAAAGCCTCTTCGATGGAGGCGCCTCTAACACTCTCAGTGTTATCAGTAGAAATTGTATTCCATCTATTCTAAGGATTAAAACAAAAGATAAAGCATCTAGCATATGTCAATCTACCAGAATTCATCGTATATTCGACTCCATTCGTAGTATAATAAAAGGTGGCTGAATGCATACTTGGTCCGTACATTGGCAAAGGCCTTCCGATGCACGAAGTCAGTGCTTACTGTAATCCTAAACAAGTCTGGTACCAACCTGCCGACCAAGGAGAATAGGAGTGATGAAGGGTCTGGCTTGCCGAGAAGTGAGATTGGATCAGTGACCATGTGTGCTTTTACTGCGCTTCTAATCTGTCATCAACGTGCCCAGTTTTCCTATATCACAGGATTGTCTCTATAAAGAAGCATAGTGAGATTTCTTAACAAGTTTTTTGGCCACGTATGGAAGAATGTTGTGGTAAAACATCGCTTAATGTCGAAAATCGACATTTGACCGTATCCCATCTACTGTTTTTGAATGGAAACTAGTTATGCAATTTCACAACCATTATTAAGGGCTAAACGGCGCGTGTAGCGCAATGGTCGAAGGCGGATTGCAACAGACACATGGAATCGAATCACGCCCATGGCCCACCAAGCATTCAATCCCGCTGGGTCAGGGAATTGACACCAGACTTGTCTAGGAAAATATCAGCA
This sequence comes from Angiostrongylus cantonensis, assembly GCA_009735665.1. Taxonomy (NCBI): domain Eukaryota; kingdom Metazoa; phylum Nematoda; class Chromadorea; order Rhabditida; family Metastrongylidae; genus Angiostrongylus; species Angiostrongylus cantonensis. The sequence goes on from MQTX01000307.1 coordinate 139,425, forward strand.
CTGGCCTGATACATTGGTAAGCCACCGTGAGTTATTGTAAAGGCCAGATATGCATTTAATCACCTCCAAATGATGCTTAATAAAGTTCAATGCATGGCGAATACCTCAGGGATTGATCAACGCCGAGAGTTCTATCCTTTTACCCTTTACTTACCGCTAGACCATAGACAGTAATGCTAAATTTATTTTCATTTTTTCACATGACCCGTGTAGCATATCTACTGCACGGTTCCCAGCAGCTCTAGCATTGGATTCGTTTTCTCTCATCCATCTTCCATGAATGTCCTCAAGCTTTTGCATGTGTGTTAAGCTGCTGCTCGAGGTTTTTTGCGTTCATTATATCTTTGAATACTGGTGGAAACGATTCTCCTTGGATTTTTGAAACGGACGGCGCTCCCATATTTACTGGAGGCAATCATTTCTTACACGACAAGTCTAGTATAAATTTTCCAACGCCGCATGGATGGGAGGAGTGGTGAGCTCGGCGTGGGGTGAGTCAGTACTATGCTCATAATGAATGGTATGAATGCTACTATTGTGCTATGAACCCTCTAATTTTGAAATGCCTCGCAAAAATTTCCGAAAAGGAAACTGCTTTCTCTATTTGAATGGAAAAATCTTAGGATTTTTTGCATTGTTTGGAACTATTTGTTTGAAAAAAAAATGAGAGGAAAGATACCACACATCGATTTTAATGTACGTTGAGGAAATCAGGTCATTCTTAACTTAAGGAGTTGTGAAAAGTATACAGTAAAGCAATTGGCTTATCAAAACGTCCAATATCCTGCGAATGTGAAATTCCGATATTAAGACCTTAAGACATTTATCACCAATTTCCGCATCAATAAATATCACACGACAATAGTTTTTTTTTCAAAAAGTTCATAAAATCAACTATGGACACGCCGGTTACGTGAAGCACCAAGACTGAATAGATGTTCTCAAATGAAATCAATCATAATCACGAAAATTGCCGTCATTTGCAGTCGATAGCTATATTTTCCATTGACGGAACACTCCGAAGCACTAGTTAGCTCACAACTATCCTCAATAATCATCGTTTCTCCAAATGAGGCCTACAATGTCGATTTATCCAACGAACCGCTTCAATCGTTCGGTCGATCGATATTTGTGGAATGAACCGAATCGTGATAGTTGATGAGGATATCAGATGAACTCTTCACATCAGGATAAATGCTAGCTATGCTATTACTGAAAAATCCGAAAGACTAGAGGTTTAAATTTAAAGTTAGGAGAAATACTACTTCGGCCACCTAATAGTGGTGATAATTTCACACCATCTCCATATTCTACAAATAAACCTAGAGTCTGCTTTACGAAGCATATTTCTTCTAAGGAAAAAACACGAATTGCTTTAAGCGTCGTTTTTATGACAAAGTAAATCTGACAGTGGAAAAACGAAATATAATGGACATAATAGGATCGGCTGAATGTAAGCGGAACCTATCAACAACTAGCTTACGTAAATTTTTGCCTGATAAGACAATGGCGCTGGTGTCACGCCATTTCACTTGTGACTTTTCTTTCTTGTGAAATTAGAGCATTCTAATGAAAAAAGGACTGTTTCTAAAATATAGACATAAAATTTAAAAAGGATAAAGCTCTCGGAGTTCACCAATCACTGAGGGATGCCCAGTGCATTCGGCTTCATTAAGCATCGTTTACAGATGATTGGATGCATATCTTTTCTTTACAATGACTCACGGTGGCCTACCGATACATAGAGCCAGTGCCGCTATCCTCCTAAACAAGTCTGGTATCAATTTGCCGACCCCGGAGGGATGGAAGGCTTGGTGAGCTACAGGGGCGGGATCGTTCCCATGTGTTTGCTGCAGGGCGACTACGATCACTGCGCCGCAAACGCCACAGCAGATGAAACTTATGAAAGCTTTTCAACCGTTTTTGGTTCAACATAGATTTAACAGAACTAAAATACATTTTAAAAAACTTAAAAAATACAGTTCAACGCAAACGGAGGTGACCAAGAAAAATACAGATTCCAAATTAGGAGTGAAAATCGATGATTAACAGTCATTATAGTGATTGGTGATGAAAGAGAACCTTTAAAGAAGAGAAGAAAGAACCACAGAGGTTTACCTAACAATTCCCATACAGTTCCTTTCCGAAAACCGAAAAGAACGCAAATCAGCTAAAGAAGGCATTTCTAAAGTCGATGACTTTAACATAATAAGATTCCTTCCATTCCTCCATCAAATGGTCGTCTATTGATGAATGAAACAAACGAGTTATTCACCAGGCGGAATCAATTTCCGATTGGTGAACAAAAATTACAACTGTTCTCAAAGGTATTTGTGAAAAAAGAACGTTTTTCAAATCAGTAAAAACAAGAAGTGATTGCAACTATAGAAGAAATCACATAAAACAACCTAAAGAGAAGGCTAAGCTTGATATCAAAGCAGTGGATGGTTCTCAACTAGAAAGCCCTGTGCGCTGCGATTGATGGCCTCTCAGAAAGGAGTGCTGTTTGGCATCGTTATCGTTGTATCCCACATCACACCCTAATGTCCTACTGTAATGTGCAAGAAATCGTACATCGTGAAATACAACCATAACGATGTTGGGATATTCGCAAAGGGTAAGCGTGGTTCGATCTGGTCACACGTCCAAGTTTTGGTAATCTCTTAACATCGTTGTGGTTGTATCCCACATCATACGCTGTCGTGAAAAATTGTAGTAGGCAGCAAATAAAAGGGTGACATTATGGAATCGTACATTCTTCAATAAAGTCGCCCAGACTGAAAAGAACTTCCACACTTTCGCCTCGAAAACCAGCTAAGAGTGCACTTGTGCCAAAAGCAGGCCATAGAATAGCCATCGCCTCGGAGTAAATCCACTCCCAGGGTGAAAAACAGTCTTCCACTACCAACTACTAAACGTTTCCATCCGCCGCAGAATGTTTTTCTTTCCGTCCGTTGAACAAACATGTCTGGCAATAATGCAATTTAGTTAGGTCGCCGATGACAGCACAACAATTACTAGCTTTCCGACCATATAAAAACATTTTATTTGACACTAATTCGTACTTGTTACTGTAGAAAAACATTTTTGATGACCTTGCGACATGGTCATATCATTTCCAGAATATCGTAATCAAAGCCGTATAATTCACTAGTTCTGCGTTCCCGAAATACTCAATGTGATAGCGTTATCTTGATTGCTTATTTCTCACCAGTTCATGGCTACATCACAATCAAGGTATCTTCCGTGGTTTCAGACTGCAATGTGCTGAAGGTTCTCATCACCTCAGCAAAGTGCTCTGTGCTGAAAATAAGTATGATAGTTCCTAATACTCAGCTAAGAAGTATGCCAATGCCAGTAGTCACCACCATCATGACGGCAACCTAGACCAGGCGAAAATCTTTCTACATTCAAAAAATGTTGGCGATATCTCCTGTACTGACGGCTTACAAACATACTGGAAATATTATCTTCAGATCTAAGAAAAAAAGCCGTGCTATCCAAAAAAGTATTAGCTAAGTAGAAAGGGAAAAAGAAACAACAACATTAATTGACGGTCTTGCCGATACCCACTTTTTTCTCTCCGGTTTTCACTGATAATCTTTCTTATTTCACCTGCATCACCTTCAGAACCCTGGAAAACTCAAATAGCGCGACAGTGATTTGAACATCGTTCAAAATTCTAGGGTAGAGCTAAATTTTCGTTATTTATTGCAATACATTCAAGTCAGGTTGTTTTTAAAGATCAAAAGAAACAGATTTTAAACGAATCAACTCACTTACAGTATAGGTAGCCATAGGATAAAAATAGTAAAGATGCTGTCCTTCACTTGAAATGTGGATGTGAAATGCTTATTTAAGCACGTAAATCGCTCATCATCACCAAGAATAGTGCAGTAACTAACACATATTCTGCATGATTGGTTGTCCTCTAGTCGAAAAGGTTTTCTTTCCTTCACCCAAGGTAGTAGTGTTAGGGATTTCCCTACTTGCCACTACTGCAGGCTCACGTCGGCCACTGTGGCTTAGGGGTGATCTTTCTCGCGACTTGGTTGCTATCATGGCATCGTCCACTAGCAGAGCTAGGTGTCAAGACAGTAATATCAAGCTACGCCTAAGTATGTGTGATCCTGCTGTAGGAATCAACTAACCGCTCTGCGTCACAGTTCGACATTCAAGGACACCTCGTTCCTACAAAGACAGGTGCTAGACCGCTGGCAGTGTCGACGTCAGATAGAAATAAGTAATCAAGACGGGGATATTTAAGGATGGGATAAGAAATATTCCAAGAATACGGACCTAGATAGGAAACTGAGCAGCTATGCATCAAAAGTTGGGGTAACTTTGCGAGATGATTAAAAATGTTTTTCTCCATTAAGAAGTACAATTAAATGTTTTTCGATGATTATAAAACTACTAATCGGTGCAGTAACATCGACGGCCTATCAGATGTTTCGTGTTGACAGACGTTATATCTATTAACAAGTAAAGAAAAACACTCTTCTGCAGGAGAAAGTGCTTAGCTGCCAGTCGTCGAGGTAGAGATGCTCTGCAACGCACACGTGCCCACTATCTCTTATTCTTTTGATAAGCTAACACGAGGTTGTCATAAAATTCTACTGAGACTAATTTTCCGACGTTTCGCCTTCCTCTGGGCCGAGCTTATTTGATAACAGTGTGTATAGTAGTCGTTTTTGGCCACGATAGCCTTCATACTCGTGTCAAGACGAATCCACTAAAATGAAGAACTCCACAAATGAGGTAACCTCACACGCGTTATCCAACGTTCGACCCACTGCTTTGACCTAAACAAGCCCTCTATCCATATAGGCTCGTGAAATTGGTAGCACACTTTACCTGGAGTCATGGAGGAACTGGCTTTGTTGCATCAGTAGGGAATCGCAGCTTACACTATAGGCTAAATATGCGTGGCTTCAGGTCTATGACACTACGAATGGAATCGAATGCATGGCGTATTTCTAATATTTCTAATGGACTGGTAAAAGCCAAACGCTTCACCTTTTTCGCACTCTCTTCCTCAATACTTTATATCAGTAATTCTTAGAACCACAACTACATGAATTCAGAAATACGAAGGAGACCAAAACACCCTAGTGACGAAAGTTCACACAAAAACAATTGCTGCGGATATTCGACTGGAATCATCGCAGCTCTCAAAAACGCGAAGGTGCCAAAACGTTACTCACAAAAAAAAAAAAAAATAGACCGACGTAATGAAACCATAACAATAAACTACGATACAATTGCATAACGATGCTTTCGAACCATTAAATCTCTAATGTTAGCAAATAGTAGTTTTAAAAAATTGCAATAAGCTTTCATAAGTGGCTGCTCAAGAAGTTAAAGCCATTTTTGACTAATCTCTTCACTCCTTTAACAAGTTTGAGATGCAAGTGACAAGGAGAACATTCCGCTAGAACATCTAAACAACCAGTGTAATAAAGTTCAGAATGATTCCCACGTTCCAACCGTATTGCCTGCCATATTAAACTTAAAGAGATTCAAAAAGCTCTAAGACCGTTCCACTACGAAGTACTGAAAACTCGTTACAAGTCGGTAATGCTACTTGGAGATGAAATTAATGCCGACGACCTTCGCCTTTAACACAGACTATTCAGGTAAATATTACGACCACCAACTGGATGCGAATAGAAAGGCTTGGAATGTTCACGTCATAATCCGATTATAGAGCGTATGTAGCGCAATAGTTAGAAGTCTCTTGCGACACAACGTGGCCTTGGTTCCACCATGTGCCACGAGCAAACCATGCCCTCCATCCCTCTGGGATTGGCAATTGGCACCAGAGCTTCTAGTAGGATAAAAACATTAGCATAATACATCGGTAGACCACCATAATGTCTCAACAATGACGTATTACTAAAGGATTCATCAACGTTGCACGATTTTGAGCATCAACCTGATTAAACTCTTAATGAGCTTATGAATTCAGTGGTTACTAACCGCGCTTTTTACATTTATTAAGAAGTGTTATTACAATGTTTTCAACAAATGGACATGTCGATAAGACGTTGTTTCTCGCAAAAAGTAGATAAGTAGGACTTTTTGGGCATCCTTATAAAGAATGCTCTCTTATAACCTGTGTTTTCGAAATGCATCCGATTCTGTCAACAACAAAATTTTGCGAGAATATTCTGAAAAACATTTCACAGTGCTACGTACATTTCTCATGTGCTCTTGAAAGTCAAACAGGATTCTCGTTGAAGAAAGTATGAAACTCAGTTCTATCTTACACGGTCATGGCTCTTCAAAGTAAAGTACAAAACGAGATTGAGTTCGAACTCTATTTGAGCACGATATCCATAACATCAAGGCAACGTTGTAAGAACAAAAGATTTAAGAAGGATGAAGTTCTCGGCGGTGATCAGTCCCTTTGGGATACGCCATGCATTCAACTTCACAAAGCTCTTTGAAAATGACTGAATACGTATCTGCCCTATCCAATGATTTGGGGTGGCTAACAGATGCATCAAATCGGTGTTGTGATCCTTCCAGACAAGATTTTTAACGGTTTGCGGACCGTGGAAAGAACGGAAACCCGGACGAGCCTTGCGGGCGGGATCGAACCAACGATCACGTGTGCCTTGCAGGGCACCACTGACTCCTCCGCTACAAGCGCTTATTTGAAAATAATAGCTTACAATAAGGCATACTGTACAGAAACAAAGTGCTGGAGATGCCTTACTTTTACACACAGGAATTTTTGTGGATTCGAGTCCAAAATTATATCGCCACTCTGAAGCTGCGATTCTTCAAAGACCGATTTTTATGCAACTACTTTAATAACTATTTTAATAACTGCCACATCGAGACGAACAACAAGCGTGGACCATCGACTCGCATCATCGGCTCTGATGAAGACGAAGACGTCGAAACGTTAGCCGAAAATAAATATACTTATCAACTCGTGCAAGCTCATCAAAGAATACATATTGATTAGTCATACCGAGGTTAAAGGAAAGTCGGTTTCGAAATATTAATATGTTACAGATCGCCAAAAAATTGATGACTGTAAAAAAGAATTGAAAACTGTAAAAAAAAATTTTGATTTTAGGTAAGGATTCCGTCTTACACGTCAGCATTGTTAATCTTATGCAAAAGATGCAAATTTTTTGCATTTAGAAAATGCAAACTATGAACTGGAAAGTAAATGTTTCCGTACACCGTTTAAAACCAATGAAACGTTCATAGTAATAAGAATGAGTGACTGCTTCTAAAGACAAGCTGGGAGGAACCCCACTGACGGAAGAGTGCTCCGCGAACTCCAAGCCACTCCGAAAGTCTTCTCAATGATTTAATAACTTTCCACCACAAAAAGTGGATTTTTTAAATGTCGTTCTTTGAATCTCTGCGAATTCAGTATGGAAAAATGTCTCTCTTCGTTACTCTCCGGGAACAGTTTTTGTAGTACATACTTCCCTATTCAGCAAAAGTCTTTCTACCGCAACAAACTCGTCCGAAAACAGATTTCGTATGAATTGTTAAATCTCAGCTTTTTATGTGGCGATAGCAGTCCTTTCTCACAATAATAATCCTCGCGTAGAAAACGCTGGTAGGATCCACGGTAGAGACCATCGTTATGTAGCCACCAAATAAACACTACTTCCTCCTTGCATGGATAGAATTAATTTTCACTGTATTCTCACTCCTACAATATGTGAAATATGAGGCGAATAGCGCAGAGGTAGTCCATGCCGACTACCACGAGCACGGTATTGGTTCGACATCATCCCGAACTCACCAGGCTCGTCACTGAAAGCCTCTCACACTTCCGTAGTGGAGAAATTGAAACAAGACCTATCCAGAAAAAAGTTATTCTCTTCAATCCTGCTTGGAACGTCGTTCCGGCTATGTTAAGACTCTAGGGAAAATGGACCCGACCAGTATTAAATGACATCCAAAATTAAAGTCAATATCCTCGCACAGGAAATTAAGACACCAACGCGCAAACTCCTAGAGGCTTTTTGGATAAATGCCAAAAATCCGGCAATGAATAGCAGGGAGGAATGCCCAGAGGTCACACGCGACCTGGCCCCGTATCTATATATCAATTTCTGATGGCGGGTGGCGCAGTCATCAACCATATGCGACTATAAAGGAAAATCCTCAAGCAGCAATCGAACCCATACGCAAAATGTTAAGAGACCATCGTGGATAAGAGATTCGAAGAAATGAATCGAATGCAAGTGTTATGAACTGCGGAGTAGATATGAGAGACTTTTTGGATAAATAAACAATGAAAAATAAGTTCACATACATGAGATGTGAGGTACTCTGGACAGGAATCACAATACAGCACCCTTTCATCCCATGTGGATATCCATTGACCCTGTAACACAAATCAATAATTACATCTGTTCTGGCTTACAGCGTCCAAAAAAATTTACAGATGAATACTTAAGCGGACCACTTCATCAAGTCAATCATAAAACGCATCTCACGTCGCTTCCTCAGATTGGCCAACCATCGATAATCATTTCCTCCTCGAAAGGAACCGAATTTTTCGGCAGATATTCTAAATCTAGATGTATTTCCAGTAGAAAATCCTTCCATAAAATGACCTATCAAACGTACCGATCCAATCACAGAAACTAAAAAATACATTTTCTGTAATGGTGACAAAACTCCTATATTGTATATTTCTCTTCGATTTCTCTTGTTTTAAAGAAATAAGTGGCCTGTTGCACACCTTTGTGGAAGGACTTTAATGAGAAATAATGAATAATACGTAGTTAATCACGTATGGGAATCACAGATTGTTCATCACAAAACGATAAACATATACAAATAACCGTAATGGAAATGCATCCTTCACAGATACTACTTCAAACTGCACAGCCATTATGAAAGACACACGCCCAGTTAAACTGGAAGTTGGAAGTATATCGGAAAAAGCTCGAAAAAACGACAAAAAATCAAAGGTATTCGAAATTAAAGCGATTGATGACTTAGATAGAACGATATCAGCGACTGCCGAGATAAAACAAAGACGTTGAAAAAAGAACTTTAAGAATCTGATTTATATTGAGATTGATAAATCGCGCAAAAAAGCAAGAATACCACCGACGTACTTTCTTTGAACTGGATGCGGCATAAAACAATATAAAACTCGAGAAAATATGAATAAAAAAATCGAAAATCAATAAAGTTAGGATAACTCTAATGACTTAAAATGGTATTAAAAGTTATGGCGATTAAAAATGCAGAAGATCCTAAACGTTGTCCTTATCACTAAGGAGAGAAAAGAGCTTTATGGAAATGTAACTGCTCCATAGAAGGAGATTCGAACGAAGGAGAATGCGTATCGCTATCGGATCTACGACCATTGCCAATTATGGCAAAGTTTCCCAAAGCTGGACGAGCAGAAACCCGTACCTCAAGTTCATTATTATTCATCTTAAAACAAAAACACTACGTAATTTAAAACACGACAAAAAAGGGAGGAGTAAAGGAAACAACTCTTCATAGAAGAAAGAAATATAAGTAAAAAAGAACCGAAAACATACAGTTAGTTGATGCTGCACGAGAAAACTTTGCGTAGGTTCGCAATGGGTCAAAACAAGTATAATCTGAAAAGAAACTTACTAATGATTCCTGCAGAAAACATCAAGTGGAAGAATAATTATATTCTCAACATCTTTGCAGAATAGAACAATAAATATATGCATATTAGAGCCACAGCTTAACTGGTTCCAGCGCCGATTTAGACTCAGATCAATGCCGTTGACGGCTGATTGTTGATGGCACTGGTAGATCAATAACTAGCTAAGAGACGGGCAAAAAAAGGGCCCACATGGTGTGATGATGAGTGCGTTAGCCCCCGGAAAGGGTAATGTTGCGTTTGTTGCCTTCCGCAGGCACCTGCAGACCGGAGTTTTGCATATATTACGGCACAATTAAAGTTGTATCACGCATAATATCATACCGTAAAAATTGTAGTAGGAATTGAATAAAAAGTTCACATTATTTGCATATTCTAGAAAACAAGTACCTGACGGCTCATTGGTGGAATGGAATCTGCAACATCAAGAGCTCCCCGTGAAGAAAGCACGTTCAGAGAATTCGAACATTCAGCCCTAAATTTGAACCACTTTCATTGATGAAGTGAAACGAATGCTTGAGTGGAGTGGCAAATGCTTCACAATTATCAATAAATGACGTTGAAATCACTGCAAAACCGTGGAACGAAAACAAGCCAATTTAAAGTGGAATTGCAAAACCAATTGTCAACGTACTTCACATGGACCCACATATCGTCCAGAGCATTATCCACCATGAAAAGGAGACCAGCAAAATCATTAGTGACATATCGTGGACATACGCCTAGAAGCGACTGGAAACCACATTATAAAACGTGAAATGGAAGTCCAATAATTCAACCATGGGCCAATTACTTACACTATGGACTGTTCCTTCCTTTAGAACTAACTGCACTAACGAGTCAGTATACACAGAAGCAGCACATGGAATCATATCAGCGAATATGGGCTTTGAACTAGAAATCTTTTTGTAGGATAGGATAAAAAAAATCGACAGTAGCCATTTACCTATGGATCACAAGGCATCCATCGATTTTTCTGCTGCCCAAAGTTGTGAGACTGTGACAGACCACTATGTAATGCCCGGACCGAAGAAATATGTCACCTAACAACAATGATGACTAGTGTATTAAAATCAAAACCCACTGATGGGATAATCTAAGTTGCAAAACAAGCCTTCACTAAAAATTAGACAGGTTTAAAACCAGACCAGAAACTACACGACGGAATGGGTTCGGGACGTTGTTGTCTCAATCTCAACAATTTGTTTGAAAAAGAAGCTTAAAAACACGAAATACCTGTGTCAACAAAAGCCTCTATTTTGCGTGGAGAACGATGAACAAGCTCCCCTACGGCTCCAGAAGAAGATATCATGTGGACGCAAATAAAAAGATCTGCCTAGAGAGGAAAACAAACTTTACTCAGGGTGAACACGTTGAACAAACAGCACATTACTGACGACAACTATAGACTATCGAGTAAGGCAAAGGAGAGAAAGCAAAATCAAAAAAAAAGTAAACGACAAAAGAAGAAATTTTCGGAATAGACGAAGAATAGTGTTCATCCCAAAAAAGAACCAAATATATGCTACTATTAAGCTTACTTGATCACGAGCAGTACGAGCACCGCTTTGAAATAACGTAAAGCAGACCTCGGTTGGTTCTTCGATAAGAATACGTACAGCTCTAAAGAGTAAAATTACACAAACACTAAAGAAATAATGAAGCGAAAAAGTAGAAAGCAACAAACTTGTCTGTGTTCGAGAATTCCCCACCCATTAGCATAGGTATGCGCAGCTCTGCCCAACCTTGGAACCATCGAATCTTAGCAATATCAACTAAAAAATTTTACTCCTGCTTGAGCGAGAATGGAACATATCGATAACTATTTACCGGAATCAAAATGCAATAGGAAGTCCTCATAGCTTATCCAGAACGTTCCAGTAGAAGGTTCTCCAGTGAGTAATTTGAGCTTTAACTCTAAAAATCTCCTCTTGGAGACTTTAAAGTGAAAATTGCATCTTTAAAAAAAATTTCTGTTCACTAGCCTTTGGGCCAACCTTTCCAGCTATTGCTCCACCTTCCGTTCCATACAAAGGATCCCCAAGGATTGCGAAGTTTTAATAATCTACAAAGTGATAAAGTGCACGGAATTGTAAAAAGTGTTTAAATTAACGATGTTAACCTTTTATTTTATGCCTACTACAATTTTTCACCGCTGGATATGATGTGAACACAACCACAACGATGCTGAGATATTCGCAAAACATGGACACTGGACTAGATCGAAGCACGATTTCTCTTTCGAGGGGCTCGCGCATTACGCTCTGCACCATAGAGGTCCCTGCCCTCCGTTTCTCTCAAGTAGTTTTCTACCTAACGTTGACATCAGCAATCACTCGTCAACGGGAATGATCTGGGAAGCACGAATCGGCGTTGAACCACGTTAAGCTGACACTGTAAAACTAGCTGAAAGGAACCCAGAGCAAGGGCCACCGTAGTGAACTGTGTAATGCGTGAGCCCTTGGAAAAGAAAATCGTGGTTAGATCTGGATCTGCAAAAAAATCAATATGGATTACGTTATTGTTTTGGTTAATAGAATATATTCTGAGCCGAGATTTGTAACCTTAAAGGACACAGGTTAAAATCCTGCATCAGATTATGAACAGCCAATAAGATAACATTGAATGTTACATAGCACAACAGGAAACAAATAGAGAAGATACCTGTGTTCTCCTTCTTGCTTCACTTCCAGAATTGAGTAGGCATGTCTTGCTAACAATCCCTTTTTTTCAAAAACTTTCAAATTCACCTCCCGCTTACCGGCTCCACAACTACATCCCATGATGAAACCAGCTTCTCTAGAAGTAAAAACCACATTAGGTTTGCACCCACAACATTTTATGTTTATGAAATCAGGCGGAAATAAGCCGTAAAGGTCTTCGAGGGCCAAACATAAAAAATATAATACCAGCTTATTATTTACTGCCTACTCTTTTCAATGGCATGGTATATTGCGAAATATAACTTTAATGATGCTGGAACCGCATGCGCCTGCGGTCCGCAGTTCTGCAAATATCTTGTCACCATTGAAGTTATATTTCGCAATACACCCCACCATTAAAAAGAGTACGTAGTAAAAAAAGTTAAAACTGTGATTATAATTACAGCTTCAGCTTAACTGAGTTCGTTGCCGATTTGCGCTCCCCAGATCAATCCCGCTGAAGGGTGATTGTTGATGGCAGAGATCGACAGAACTAGCGGAGAGACAAGCGAAACGAAGGACCAGCATGGTGTGGTGGTGAGCGCGTTACTCCCCAGAAAGGGCAATAGCGCGTTTGTTCCCCACCATAGACATCTGCGGTCCAGAGTTTTGCAAATATCTCAGCTTTATTAAAGTTCTATAAAACAAACTTGGCGCTAAGGATTCGGGTCCATTTCAAATCCTTATCTGGATTGTCGTCATCTTCGAGTGATATCATCTCCACAGAGGCACCTGAAATCATGCAAGATAAAGAATTGAAATGATAAAGCCCGTTAATGACATAATAATTAAGAAATCCACAGAAATACTAACCTGTTAGCATAGCCAATCCTTCAATAGTTCGACCGGCAAGTAACCGAGAATAACTGCCTAGTTGCTTCGCTAAGGCTTTTTCAATAAGCGGTACCCAAAGCTGAACAAGGATTGGAGGCACAAAAAGATCGTGTGATAAAAGATATGATCCACCGAATGTCATGTAATGATAGAAACACCATTCCTTACCTGGTTTTTCCTCCCATCTGCAAACGCAATCGATCTCGTCTCAATTCGACAGGGGAAGAAATCGTCAACTATAACAATCTTCCAACGTCCGTCGACGCAAACCCTTAACATCATGTAACTGAAGGAAATGATTCCCAGTAAGAAAAGCAAAAACCAGATAGAAAACTTTGAAAATACAACGGATCTGACCTCACTTGGTATGCACCAAAATGAGAATACTCTTTAGTAAGCAAAATGTGCTCCAAAATGTCTGGTCGCTCAGCGATTAAAGCCATTGCGGACAACAGCCAACAGTCTCCCAGACATCCTTATAGAAACGAATATTTGCAATATTCAGACTTCACTTCGTCATGAAACAATGTGAAAACCGGAGAATAATGATAGGGAGAAAGTAAATGGCATGAGTTCCTAATGTCTACCTTGTTCAATGTCCGACGAACGAGGATCTCGAAATACAGTCCATGGCCAAGTGCGACCGTCTTTAGTGTACATCTGCTCGGGTCGCAACCATAAAAACGTTGTTGGGATTTTCCCTAGATGTGGTTACAAATAACACTAAAGCTAATTCAGTTAAAACGCTCGGACCTTTAATAGCTATCTCCCACTTATGTAGTTGTTCTGAACTAGGGAAACTTACCTACAATTGTGCCGCCAACACAACTAATGTCACCGATCGATACATGAGAATGTGGGAAACTGTCATCAATGAAAGTTGCCATGTTTTGCCTAAATTAAATGAAAACAAATGAGATTTTAGTATTTATGGCCATTTGGTTACTTAGGCCGCCACTCAGATTTCCTTGTCAAGGTATTAATAAACAGCATTTAACTGGAAAATATGAGCGGGTAACACAGTTGTAAGCACTAAGAAATATAATAAGGATAAAGAGGATAAAGCTCCTGGCGATGATCAATCCCTGAAAGATGCGCCATGCATTCAACTTCATTAAGCATCGTCGGAGGTGACTGAATGCATATCTGGCCTTTACAATGACTCGCGGTTGCCTACCGATGTGTCGAGCCAGTGCTGCTATCCTCCCAGACAAATATGGTAGGAATTTGCCAATCCCTGAAGAATGAAATGCTTGGTCAGCCTTGGAAACGGGGATCGATCCCATGTGTATTGTTGGGCGCCTCCGAGCAATGCGCTACACGCGCTCCAAGAAATATAATAAGGAAAACTTACTTGCAAAATGTAACAATGGTGTTGTAAGTGGCAACTGCATTTTCTCGATCGCAGCGCTCTACTTCAGTCATCACTTCCGAACACAACGACATCGACGTATTCTTCGTGAAAAGCGAGTTCTGAAAAAGTAGACGGATCTATGCAACAAGTAATGGTAGTCACCATCGATAAACGACAGAGAGAATTTGGGATGGCACTCACATCCTCTAGACCGACAGTTGGGTTATAGTGATTATCCGAGGCCGAAGAAGCACCTCTATCTTGACTTTGTTGACGTCGTTTTGATCCTTAAGAAAACAATCTAGACAAAGCTTGGATGCGAAAGAAACTTCTGACATATTAGATGGCTTGGGAAAAAAATACATAAAGTATAAGACAGGGATAACAATCATGGACTGATAAATAGACGACCGTATTATATGATAGCCACTGGACAGCTCCTACTATGGCAACTTTAGCTTAGCATAAATGCGAGGTGATCCATGCACTATCTCTAGACCTCATACTATGAAATGTTCAATTTATCACCTAAGGTCTATGATAAATCAAAAAAATTACCTATAGGCCTACTTTCGCTGCATTGAGAGCAAACCATGGCCACTTCGTTGTTGACGTGTGAACACTTCTTACAAATCCAACTCATTAACTGTTCTTCAGAATCGTTTGAAACTATAGAGCTGTCGACACCAACTGAAGAGCCACCAGCAATGGTTGAAGTTGTCCATGATTCTGGAGAAGGGGTCACATTATACGACGAACTTAACTTGTGTCACTCCTACGTGGCAGAGTCCCAGAGAGCATGTGGTCACAGCACTTTAATCACATACATAATCGTTAAAACTCATTGATTTACATCACCTTTGCTTGCAGAAACTACGGTGCTATAGCGATGTAGAAAAAGAAAGTTTTCCATACCATTGTCTTTCACCTCTTACTCTTCTACTCTCTCTCTTACTCTTTACGTTTGATCTATTTCTCTCTACTCTTTTTTCACCTTCTCATAACACCTTTAATGAGAACTGTTAAATAGTGCTAATACGATAAAATGGATTTAACAAATTCTTACGACATCCAAACCTTAAGCACCTCCTGCAATTGTCGTATATTAGTAAGCAAACGTATGCCGAAATAGCGATTTTTTTTACAAATGTCGAGAATGACCAACATATACCGAAGTGCTCATTTTATTTCTAATTTCTACGACTCCCCGAGGCGCGTGTAGTGTGGTCGTTTGAGGCTCCTGCAATACACATGTGATCGATGCAACGCCTCAGGCTCACCAAGCATTCCATCCCTCCGGGGTCGGTCGACAAATTGGTACCAAACTCGTCTCGAAGGATGGCAGCACCGATTCCATACATTAGTAGGCCACCTCGAGCCATTATATAGGCCAGATATGAATTCATCCATTTCTAACTATGCTTAATGCAATCGTGTGCGGATCTCAACACTTCTCGCAATCGATTCGTCTCTTCGCATTTATCATCCACGAAGGACTTCCAAGTTTTCACGTGTGCCTTCCGCTGCTGCTTCAGGATTTTCCTTTCATTATGGACGTTGTCGAACACAGGTTTAGCCGATTCTCCCCAGAATCCTGAGATAGCCGGGCTTGAGCGTTCCCCTTTGAATTGTACGGAGTAAATTTTTCCCGGACAAGTCCAGTGCCAATTTCCTGACCTAAGAGGGATGAGAGACTTGGTGAGCTCGGAGTACGATCGAACAAGCACAGTGCTCGTGACGACGATCATCACTACCACTATGCTAGCTGCGTCCCCTCCGAACTATCGCTAACTAATACTAATACTCGCTAATATTTTAAGAGTTCTTCCAGCATCTCGCTGTGAGTTACTGTTTAAATACCTTTCATAGTTAAATGTCTCAGCATATTAAACCACACTTTGCTGCTCTGTTAAATTACTACTACCTTCTTGCTGATGGGCAGTACACACATCCATAGGACAATCAGAATGTGCCGCTTCATCCTGAAGACCAGACGAACTTCACAGATTCCTAAGCTACCATGGATGAGATCACCAATTATAGCTACCCTAACTTTCCAACGGTGTACCGCCTCGTCGTGACTGGAAGGGGCTTCTGGATGCCACGCTGTGATGTACAACGGAAGGATTCATCCTCCAGCCGGGGTCTTCCAACCTGACAAGGACTCCGGCGCTTCCATCAGGAAGCCCAGCTAAGAGTGTGTCAATACGTCACCGTCCTGGCACCAAACTAGTCGCATGGTGGCAAATCCTCCTCTGATTCACTAGGGCGGTGGTGGTGACGACCTGAGGCAAACATTGGCTAGGCTGTCCTCAGGGCTCCAGGGAACCACGATGGCCAAACTAGAAAAAATTCAAAAAAATTGAAACTATGCTGAGGCCCGCACAACCATTGAAGACGACCTATGCAAGTATCCATGTAAGTAACTACCCCAAACCATGTTTGTTTTCAAATAACTCCATAAGCAACGAAAGCGTTTATGTTTGAAAAGATTCATGAACTCAGAAATAAAAGGTGCTAACACAGACGCAATGAAACCATAGAAAAAGAGCTCCTTAAGGGAACTTTATGAACAGACCTGGGAGAAGGATCGAGCTGGGAGTGCGTTGCCTAGTGATCGGATTTGGAGAACCATTGAATACTTCCAATACTGCACTGGCTATATCCGAGACTGTAGGCACAATAGGTTAAAGTCTTTACTAAATCCTTATTGTTTGATACATAAAAATTACTAAACGTAGAAGCTAACTTGGTTTTATGATGAACCTCGACAGCAATGGCGACCTTCTGTGCTCACGTTCCGACCCACAAGCAGTACATAATGTGCAAGATTCGCGATTCAGAAGTGTGCAGTACTGACACATCCATCCTGACATCAACGGTAGTATTAAAGGAAACGTCTCAGCAGTAATTAGTGATGAGCTTGCGATGACTAACAGATTGCGATTAGGTCAAGCCTCATGACTCGTTGTTAGAGCACATTTGTTGTTCTCTCGATATCCATTCTTCTCAATAGCAATACTGTGGGGTCTGCTGTATCAGGCCCTATTTACTTTTCAATTAAGTCGGCACAAGATATGAATTCTGAAGCACTTAGACGTTCCAAATCATAATTTGTGAAAGAGTTTCGTTTCGTTTCAAATATTTTTTTCTTTATATTCTTGTTTCCTCCCAACGGTTAACCACCTCATCGTGGCTGGGAGGTGTTCCTGGGTGTCGGACTGCAATGTACAAAAGGGGGATTCGTCCCACCGGCAGGGTTTCCCATACTGAGAAGGAGTCCGGCGTTTCTATCAGGAAGCCTAGCTAAGAGTAAACCAATAACAGTATCCACCGCCGTCCTGGTATGAAAGTCGCATATTGTCAAGGCTCCCTCTGATCCACAAGGGCTGCGACTGCTTATGGTGGTGAAGGCCTGGGGCAGACTTTGCCCAGGCTGACCTCGGGATTCCAAAGAACCACATTGGCTTAACCAGCAAATCTCCGAAAAATGGTGATTATGCTGCGGCCCGCACAACTAGTGAGGACGGGCCATTCAGTTATCAAGTAAGTATTCTTGTTTAGCAAACCCGAGGCGTTGTTTTATTTTTTTATTTACGTACAAGCTGGCATTTCGGCGGATTTCGCCTTCCTCAGAGACTGGAAGGGTCTAATTGACCGCAATCTACCCAACCAAACACTTCAATAACCAAACAGAGGAAGTGCTAAACCAAGAATTCAATCGCATTCGACACAGAATAGCTTCTTTGCACACGCACCGCTTTCTATGAGTCTGAGTCAAGGATTCGAAAATGAATTGCACGGAGGAATGCCTTATATTGATGCGTGATATTGGGCGGTACCTAAACCAGTTATTCTGATGAGAGGGCCGCATTACGCTTCCACATGAATTCTGTGCGGTTGGTCTCCACGCGACATACTCAGCGGTAGACTCATAGAAAGCGGTGAGCGTGCAGAGCTGTTCTATGTTCAATGTGATTGAAATCTTGATTTAACATTTACTCTGTTTGGTTATGGAGGTGTTTGTCCGGGTAGATTGCGGTTAACATTACCTTTCCAGGCTCTGACGAAGGCGAAATCCGCCTAAACGTCAGCCTATGCGTAAATAAAAAAAGGATAAAGCTCTGAGCGTTGAACAATCCCTGAAGGGTGAGCGCCATGCATTCAACTTCATTAAGTGTCGTTGAAGGTGATTGAATGAATATCTGGCCTTTACAATAATTCGTGGTAGCCTACCAATGTATCAAGCCAATGTAGTTACCCACTCAGACAAGTCTGGTACCAATTTGCTGACCCCGGAGGGATGGAAGGCTTGGTGGGCCATGGGCGCGGCAGTCGATTCAACGTGTGCGTCGCAGTGGCGTCTCCAACCACTGCGCCACAGGCCCTGTAAATAAATTGTGTAAAATTGTGCATAAATAAAGAAATAAGATAACACATCGTGTTTTCTAAACAGAAGTATAAGGAATTGTTCGATCAATGCCGAGGTTAACAGGAAATCGACCGTGGGAGTTTTTTCTATTCGTTGCATGGGAGGCAATACGACAAGTTGCTTTAACCCTGAAACACCATTAGAGGAATAAGACGAATTCTTTCAAGCCGACCGTCGTTTAACCTCGCTAGTAATGGTCAATACATAGATTATTAAGCGAACACCAGCTCAATAAAGATGTTTGTTCGGATAACGTTTCGACGTCTTTTCGATATGGTTTCTTCGTAGTCATGTCGAGTCGGATGTTCTTTCGAGCGGTGTTCCACTGAAGAACATCCGACTCGGTAGGGCGACGAACACGCCACATAGAAAGTCCGAACATAGGTGTGAGCGAAGGGTAGTGTGCAAAAAGTGAAAAAAAATTTAAAAAAAGGACGTGCATCAGTCGTTCATTCCCTAGTAAGCCTAGCCAAACTGAGGAGCATTATACTACGAATGTTCCACGCGGAAGCCACATAAAATCAAGTCCAGGCCACGAAAGAGTTCAGGGAGCTATTAGTGGCTACTCCACCGCCAGGAAAAAAGAGCGTTGTGCCAAATGACTTTGGTAAGTGGATCGCACTGGGTGGCTCAGATGCGCCAAGAGCACGAATAGATTTTATTGTTGCCTCCTTTATTTATTCTCATTGAAGATTACATTTGGATTCGCCAGGATTTATTGACCCGCTGATAAGCAGGTAAATATGCTGGGTGTATTTGTTTTACTGTGGTTAAGAACCTAGCATTTTACCATCGGATGATTTCAGAGCTCGATATAGGATAATCATTTGTCATTCTATGGACAGTCTATGCTGCAGCAGTTGGGATCATCATCGACTAGCACGGAGTGCAACAATATTTCAAAAGCCGACTTTCCTCTAACCTCGGTATGGCTGAGAAAAAAGCTTTTTTATCAACTTGGCGTTAGCCTGCAGCGAAAATACACACACTGATTAGTCATTCTGGGATTAAAAGAAAGTCGAGCTTTGAAATATCTTCATTTGTTTCAAATAAGAAATGATCTTTCTACGTGTGCTGTCGATCGAATTCGGCTAGGATTCGCTACGCCAGTCTAATATTTTATAAAATGAGAACTAAGAAATGTGTAATATCACTGTAAATTGACACTCACTTAACCCCGATATGAATGATCAATGTACCGTATTTCATTGACAAGCTGGTACGAGGTTGTTAGCAAACTTATTTGGCCAACGTTTCGACGACCTCGTTTCGATGAAGACCCGACTCGTTACCACGACGAATACACCACATCGAGAGTACCAATAACTGTGGACATCGGCTCGAATCATAGGCTGTAAACAAGGCGAAGACGTCGAAACGTTAGTCGAATGTGAAATATCTAGTACTTGTTGGTCATAAAAATTCCTTCTACAAATTCATTGTTAAAGAATTCAATGCCAGATTCGGAACGATCAACGAAAATGAATTCAGAACATGGAAATCCAGAATAGAATAACCAAATGAGAGAGGAGACCGTCTTGTAGGACTACTGATTCCAGCATGTCTCTTCCACGGAAATTTATTTCTCTATAAAGGAGAAAATCGCCGATGGACATGGGAGTCTCCTAAGTCATGCAGAGATCTACCAAATTCTCACGTCCAGAAAATGGTGCCTGTTTGACAATTCAGTGGCACCTGGATTTTGTATTGGATATGATCACCTCTTTCTCCTTACGATGATTCGATTCAGCCATAAGCTTGAAAACAACTCTTTACATAGTCGTGCGAAACCGAAACAGGTTTTGTTGTGCCAGACCTGCCTCAAATCCTCAAAGAAGAAGTTAAGACAAATTCTCCGTTACCACTAAGGATTTGTTCGAAAGAGAAGGCGACTGAAGCTTGTCTGACTGCAACACACCTAACACACACAAAGACCTTTGCACGAGTATTTACTTCCGATGTATGCAGAGAAAGTTGTTCGAAGCAGCTCAAAAACAAACCACTCTGAAGAAGTGCCGTCAAGTTATTCTATTGAAATCTACACCTGAAGATCTGGAGACTCGCGACCAATGATTTTGAAGTGTGGAGCCTTATCGAGATTCTCTTCTTCTCACTTAGAGTCATTTTACAACTCATAGAAGGTCTTTGTTAAATAAACGTGCCCTGATTCTCGACGGTTTCCTTAATCGCCTTCGTCTAAACACGATAGACCACCTCTTTGAATGATTTCTTGAGTGTTAGGACATTTGGGTATGGTCGATCAGACCGAACTCTTTTAGAAACTCTGCTTCCACCTGTAGCCTTTATTGTGAAAACGCGCTCGAAGATGCCCACTTTCCTTATTATACTGCAAGATTAATATTTTTCTATCATTTAAGCAACTTGCATTGCAATAGGTTGCCGGTGAACAATCGAGATAGTCTACACACAACTGGTTCACTAATGTACAGGAAATTCGGTTTGTTGCGAAATGAGAACTGGTTCAGTTCAGCACAAATTTTGGTGCAACGTCTATTAGGTAAAACCGTCGATTGAATATGATACCTGGAGATCAGTTTTGTCCTCTTCTCTCCTCTGACACTCTTTGCAGTCAAGCTTCGAACATTGGAAAACTTTCTTCGGGAGGAATTCGTCCAGCGTGAATGGTTTTGTTCGTCATGGAGAAATTGAACAACATCGCTCCAATTCTTTCCAATCTATAGATTGCCAAGAATTCTAAAAATTCACCGAGAGGCACTCTTAGCATTGAACTCCTGAAAGTCATCTTTTTAAAGGCTTAAGCTACTTACAGCTCCTTTATAATTACACAAAATTCTCTAGTCTTCTCTCCTTTCCTGTATCATGCTGTGATCAAAGCTAGTAGGACATGAAAGGTATCAACAATCTGTGCCTTCATTGCCGAAGCCATTCGATTCGAATTGTTAGTTGTTAAAACTAATGCATATTCATAATTAAACTGTTCTTATCAAGGATACAAATTAAACCAAGTCTTCTGCATTTGCTTCTTCAGAAGATCATTCTTCTTCACCACCTTCTTTGGTACGCTACGTAGGTGTCACATCGTCCACATTCGTCCGATTATATCGTGATCTATTTAGTAAAGGTGCATCATCAGGTCTTTAGTAGAAGCTCCCGATGTTAATGAGAGAGTTTTGTCAGATTGTAAGAATTGTTAATCCATCGTTCTACTTTTTTCAGCATACGTTTCGTGGTCGGAAGAATGATGATGCCTTTCGTTTCTGACTTGCTTGGTAAAAAGATGCCAAAGTCCATTCTGGGGGAGGGGGATTTGGCCGAAGATATGTTGCATGTTGGTGAGGCCATTCAGTTAGAAAAAGGCTGTTTTTAAGTTACTGGACTGAAGTACTAGTTTTCTGGAATGTCATATTTGTTTTTCTTGGCGGGAAAAAATTTGCTCAGGGATCTGAAATTCGTGGAGAACATTTTGTTGAGCTATCCATGAGAAATTTACCATTCCACTACATTAAGCATCCTGGAAGAGACTGAATGTATATTTGCCCTGCACAGTTGTCGTGGTGCATCAAAATTGCTGTATTAAATCGTTGTATACATTCCTCAGACAAATCTGCTGCCAATTTGCCGTCACCACAGGGATGGAAGGGTTAGTGAAGC
The DNA here is from genome assembly GCA_009735665.1 of Angiostrongylus cantonensis. NCBI lineage: Eukaryota > Metazoa > Nematoda > Chromadorea > Rhabditida > Metastrongylidae > Angiostrongylus > Angiostrongylus cantonensis. The sequence goes on from MQTX01000307.1 coordinate 162,020, forward strand.
TGGAGCATGAGATCAAACCAGCGATCGACCCAGTGTGTTGCATGGTACTTCTAACCACTACAGTATACGCGCCAAGAGCGAAACTTACTTCAGGGTAATCTACGCGATTTCTTCTGTTTCGTGAGAAACGGATTTTAAATGGATGAGAAGGATACACTACAGAAAAGGTTTTAAAGCGTTAAACAATCCAAAGGTTTTCTTGGTTTTCGAAAGCACTGAAGCAGCTTATAGCTTTTTCTTGCTAACACCAATGAAATGGCAAGAAAGGATTTATCTTTCAGCGTCGTTTTCGACGCATTTGTAATCCAATGCCGAGGTTAATCGAAAGTCGATCTTGGGAAATGTTATGTTTCAGCATTCAGGGTTTGATCAATCTCTGAGGGGTAAATCCCATGCATTTAATTTCATCAATCATCATAGAGGTGATTAACAATAATGACATGCGATAGGCAACCGATGTATCAAATCAGTGCTTTGTTCCTCAGCGTAAGAGTGGTTTCGAACCAGCAACCGATACACTGTGCATTTCAGGGCATCTCAAACCACTGCGCCACAGACGTCCAAATTCAATAAAAACATATTTTAGAAACGAAAAATGCCTTGAGCTTCTAAAGTTTCTTGGAACCTTTAGATAATATATTCTAGATGCATAAAACTATAAACAGCACTTAGCTAAATGTTAATAAGAGTATATACATAAATATGAGCACAGTTCAACAACAGTTTTTTTATGAACCAGTTTCTTCTGCATCTCTCATTCGAGGTGTTACTCCATACTGTGGGGTTTTCCCAAGTACTACGACGTGTTATAGAAATTCTTTCCCTGCCAAGAGTTTGTTTTGGTCTATCTTGTAAGGAGCTAAGGTATGGGAGACCACAAGCTCTTTAAAAAGAAATAAAAATGATTGACCAATGAGTGATTAGGAAGAAAATCTCAGTATTCTATGAGTAGCCCACTTAATTTTAAAACTCGATGTGCAACGAAGACGCCATCTCGAGAACAAGCAACTCTGGACCATCGGCTCTGATGAAGACGAAACCGTCGAAACTTTAGCCGACCTTTAGCCCACCTCTATAAACTTCGTGCAAGCTCAACAATATAAGCACGGGTCTGCTTAATGTTTCTATCTTAGTGTCGTCTGTAAGCTTAAGGTTTTACAATCATAAGTGTAGGAGTGTTTTTTGTTGTAAGAAATGGAACAGATCTTTTATTTGATGAATGAATAACAATACAAAATGCCTCTTTACTTGTATAGAAAAAATGAATATGAAATAATATGAACATGATAGCGATCGATTCGTTAATGCCGAGATAGAATACGGTGTTCTTCACAAGCTCCAGAGTGGCAGATTATAATCACATAGGAAACATGCACCAACATAACATAATGTTAAACACGAATATCGATTTTTCTGTGAATGGTACGCCATTAGAAATGAGGTACGACAAGATGAAAACTGCAAACAAAGGAAAAAAAACAGAGATCACTAGCTTCATTCCCATATGTACACGCCTTCGAATCGAATCAGAACATAAATAGAATTATGCGCTAGGTTCTATATTAGCCTGCCAGATATGGAGGTCATACGGTAGTTATTATGTCACTGAAGAAATGATACACGCCGACTAGATAGAGGAATCGTTTAAATAAAAGACTTTAAAAATGCACCTACGTGAGAAGAAAATGGTGCGATAATGCCTAGAGAGGACTACTGGCTACATAGCCTAACCAAGTGTTTTAAAACATCACTAAAGCTACTTAGTGCGCCACAAGTTATTCTTTTTTAAAAAGTGAACAAACGAAATAATAGTCCGATAAATTTTCGCCATAGAAAATCCCTTTTTCCTATTTTTTCACAGCTTCTCCGGTACCGGAATACCGGCATATAAATGATTTTGTCGTAAGGCGGTGTTGTAGAATTGAGGGAGAAGAAAAATCGCTTTTAGTGTAAAGAACATCGGCTGGTTGATATTTCGTTGTCGATGGAGCATTTCCTGAAACAAAAAAGTCAGTAATTTCACTAATCTTCTGCTTTTGGTTTGAGCGCAGTGGTTTGAGATGCTGGACAATGCGCACATGGTTTATAGTACGAGCTTGACCCGATTAAAAAATTCTCTGATAGACGCTTCTTCCGATTCAGAAAGTCCGGTGACTGCCCGTAGTGGACACCTACGATCGCTCTTGTGAAGCTGTCATAGGATTCCGAGAAGAATCATGTAGACGAGTACCATTCAATAGTTTTCATGAAGAAGACGAAGTCCTCATATAGTCGTACCCATACATAAATCCGGACACCATCGATGCAAGACAACGAGGTGGACGGAAAAGGTAATTGGACAAGCGTAGTATATGATGTCAAGTCTCATAAGAAAATTTACGAAGCTATCAAATATAAGATTTCTGAACGAAAAGAGGACAGAGATCCTTCTGTAATTTCTCAGCAAACAAAGGATTTAATCAATTCATAGATCCCTCAAAATTCTGGCAAAAGCGGTTCGATCAACGTTTATCCCTAGATCAAATTCGACAGATTCTACTTTTTTCAGTAATTTTTTCTTAATTTCTTGAATTTCTTGGAATACAGGAAGGTGTTTAACCATTTTTTTTCAAAATGTATGAAAAGAGAGAACACAAGCGGAGGCGAAAACTACTGTATTCACTATAATAACGTAATTTTGTGGAAAGAGCTTTATCCTTTGTTGACCCTCTTAATACATTTGAAACACTACTACGAAAAACGTGAGGAATGAATGTTTTCGTTTTAGTTAAAGCAGTAATTTCACTGTTTCTTCCATCGTTTGTCCCAGTGGCTTCCTCAAAGCGGTGGCGGATCTACTTCTGGGAGCCGAACTGCGATTAGCAGCAGAAAGTCACCTCTCAAGAATGTTTTTAAAGATGAGAATTGGTTCGATATTCTAAATCGGAAACTCAGATAAGCCAAAGTGAACCACTACTATCATCACAATAACACAGTCACTAGTTGGTAAATAGAGAACATTTGGAGAAGCCCTAGCTCAGCTTCCGAGATTAGAGGGAAAGAAGGTTTTACTCAAAAAGCAAATTAAGAGCTACGTGGAAATTTCGCTTGGCACGCACTTCTCGTGATGTCTGGAGAAGGGAGTGCAACTATTCAAATACTCAAACAAACATTCCATCTTTTTTTTAAATTACGTCATCCTCAACGTTTATAATTGTAAGACAGCAAAAAATATTTGCTTGATATATCCACCAAATTGAGAAACGTTTGCCATAACCATATGAAAACCGAAGTGGATTGATACTAGGAATCGCCTTCGATCGCCTAGGAAAAACGTTGCCATCAGTTAACAAGCTTTCCTATGCTCCGTAAAGGCCAGTGGCTGGCTTCGATGATGATATGGAAACAGCATCGCAAGTCCTCGTTCAAAGTTAGAAAATTAATCTTCGAAAGTCGAAGATTATCTTCATGAGCAATAGCAAAAGACTCACCCAAGCAACAAATTATATTCGCCCAAGAGTTGAGGGTCTTTCGGCTACACACCCACACTGCACTGGTCAGTCCCATCACACACATGCAGAACGACTTCACCATTGATAGCATAAAGGAAGCGTCACCTTAAAATAGGACTTTTATTTCATTATTTTAATTCCAACTGATTTTATACATGTGTCTTATTTCAAATTATAATGAATGACCCTATTCATCAAGGGTCAGATTAACCCTCTTTGTTCACGATTTAACCAGTATGTTGTTGGCTTGTACCATTTTTTTTCTTGGACCTCTGAGAAAGCTATGGTAGCAGAGCGTTCCCAGATTGTCGCCCGTCTTTTGGCACAAGCATAAAGTTTGCATTCTTTGGACTTTTCTTCTTCCTCTAAATTGTTAAAAACTGGTGTTTTCGTTTTTATCTTGATATCAGTATTTTTCTTAGTTTCGGATGTAAGCGCTGAACTTCTCAAGCAGAGCGGTCTTGTGGAAGAATGACCACTGTTCTTCATCCTAGTTCGACACTGTGAAAAACCTTCTATTCAGCACGAAATGGTACACCATACGCGGTGAGTATTTCTTTGCTAATTAACTGCAACCGTCCGTCTAACACTAAAAATCTTGCCTTAGTTACCTGTTCCATGTTATTCACCCAATATTGTTCTACTTCGTTATACTTGTGTGTTTCTGAATGCCTAACTGCAACACGAAGAAGACGGTCCATCTCATGCAATGTCACCAACTCTGAGAGCTATTCCTTATTTCTATCAAAAAATTCAGGTAAGAAACGAACCCTAAATATTGCGGCAGTCTTGATAGTAACCTACTCATAACGGCACAAATACATCTTCGATCCTTCCAATCTGCCCAATAATTGTTTGTCCATAGTGGTGACCTGGGGAACACCCCGGCACCGCTATCTTGGTACTCCAGGAGAGAAAAACCAGTTTATTTAGCCAGTCAGCGAAACGCTACTTATAATTGTCTGTAGTGGTGACCTGGGGTGTAAGCATCCTGGCACCACAATATTGGTACTTCAAGAGAAAACACCAATTAACTTGCGCAATCAACCAAACGCTGTTTAGAATTGTGTTGAGGTCAAGACAAATCGAGAAAATTGGTCACCCAAGTATCCAGATAGGTGGTTTCTTGATTGGGCTATCCTTACCGACTTTTCCACATCAGTTTTGTGCTAACTAAACCTTAAATCCTACCGTAAGCAAAAGGGATTATCTCTAAGCACTATCATTTCCAACAGTTAACAATCACCAACCTGCTGTTAGTTTACGATCGGCGCAAGTGCAAGTGATGCTCTGCTCCCATAATGGACGATGATGTTGCTCGTAGAACAATGACAGAATAACGAATAACGCAGGTAGGGTGTAGAGAACAGAGAAAGTTCCGATTTTTGTCATCAGATTTGTTAACTTTGAAGCGTTACAAAGTCCTGGATGTTGTTTTTGAACCTAGAAGAGCAGAAATATTGAAAACAAGCTATTGAATCCTACCCTTTTTATTCACTGCTTACTCTTTTTAATGGCAAGATATGTTGCGAAATATAACTTCTGTGATGTTGAAACATTTCCAAAACTCCGGGTCGCAGGTGTCTGCGGTGGGGGACGAACTCTCTATTACCCTTTCCGCCGGCTAAAGCGCTCACCACCACACCATGCGGGTCCTTCGCTTCGCTTGTCTACCAGCTAGTTCTATCGATCACTACCAGCACCAATCATCTGTCAGCGGGATTGATCTAGGGAGCTCAAATTAGCAATGACCACAGTTAATCTGAGGCAATAGTTATAATCGCAGTCTTAACCTTCTTATTTACTGCTTACTCCTTTTATTGGCAGGTGTAGGGACCTGCGGTTGCGGTCCAGAGTTTTGCAAATATCTCAGCATCGTAGAAGTTAGGTTATTAAAATTGGACTTGGAAGAATTCATCTCCGAACAGATAAATACAAAAGATGATGTTAGGATCATTGGAATTAACTCACTGAGGTCTGGTCACTACTAATCTGCCAATTCTTTGTTGCTTCAAAAGGCTCAAACATTACGGTCGAATTTCCTTATTTATGCAGAGAATTGAATGAGCGGTAAAGCAAAACAAGTAAATATTAATTACAGTCAGCGACCGTTGGATTCTTTGCGGGAAACTCTGTAGAATATTTCTTGAACCCTTACGTTGCTAAAGTTCGCATCACCTACTGAACTTAAATGTAAGAAGTTATGATTGCAGAAACTAAAAAAATTCGCTATTTTCTTTATTAGAGCACACGACGTTCTTATTGCATATATTATTTATTATTATATTTATAGGTATAAAGAGGTATATACCTCTTTAGAACACTGGGCGCGTTTGGCGCAGTGGTCGGAGGTGCCTTGCATATAAAGGCTAGAAATGCATTCAATCACCTCCAAAGGATGCTCAATGAAGTCGAATGGATGGCGCATCCTTCAGGGAGTGATCAATGCCGAGACCCCACCTTTATCCTTTATCCTTTTTATTTACAACAGCTGATAGTATTTACTTCCACGGAAACGTCGGCTCTTGTATGTAAATAATATACAATAACGACCCCATGCGTGCTGATCGAGAAAATAGCGAGTTGTTCATCAATGCCGAGGTTAATAGAAAGTCGGTCTTACGAGTAACTATCAAAAAAAAATGCTATAATGAAAAGCCACACAACAGTCAATATCTTAAAATCAACTGGATCACTACAACGACCAGCTGAGCACCATTGACTCGCTTCTGAGGTAGGCGAAAGCGCCGAAGCGTTCGCCAAATAAAAATTTTGTACCAACGTCGCGTCAGCTCAATCATAAAGAAGTTTATGGAGCCATATGACATTCTTAAAGGGTTCGTAGTATTATGGTTAAAAATCGGCTTAAATCCCTCAGTTTCACAGGTTCTTAAGTTTCAATTAAGGTCATTTCATTCAGGTCATTTCAGATCATTTCATGCACTGCTTATGTTCAATGCAGATTCCGCGATTACTCTAGCTTTTCTTCGTTTATAATCGTTTTCGAATTCGTAGCCGCAATTCTTAAGACTTTTCGTCGGCATAAGTTCTGACTGAATAAGTTTCTGCAGCTAAAACCGTAGACTCCATCTTCACATCTCTAAGAAATCTTTTTCGGGAGAATTTAACTTCATTCACTGCACAGAGCTTCAAATGCCGAGGTTAAAAGAAGGTTAGTTGCTGTCCGACATAATTGAAAAGTACAGTTATTTTTTGAAAAAGGCATGAGCATAAGTGTTACGTCAGACGTGCCTCGTTTCGTATCCTCCACAAATTGAAGAATCCGACAAAGAGAAACAGCACTCCGAGAGAAAAGTAAATGATTAGAGGTCCTAGAAAAACAAACTATTGTAGTAGGGTAACCTCTTTTTTGAGTCTTTGTCATGAAATCCATAATTTTCCCCACCTAGTACAAACATTCGAAGATGAGTTACGTTGGTATTTCCCACATAGCACATACCCGATACCGGATCGCCATCGATTGCGTTAAAAACCTGAAAATTGAATGTTGTGACTATAAAAGCTATTTTTAAGCATTGGAATAATTAAAATTTTATTAGCCTCTTGAGTTACAATGTTAAATTGATCACTAGAGGACTAAACCCTGAGTCAGTTCCCATGAGATGTTCCGTTTTTTGGGTAACTCCGAAAGTGCTAAATATTAATATTAAGAATACGCGGTTGTAGTAATACGGATCATCATCATCACATTGCTGGCTCGACTTAGCTAAGGGTTCACCAATCCTATCAGCACACTGGGGTGGTAGAATTGGTGACAGATTTGTCTGAGAACCGTCTACTCCTTTCAACCCACGTGGAACGCTCTGGCACGGCTATCCAAGGATTTAAGGGAAGAAGCACCTGAACCAAAATTGAGGGACAATCATAGAGAAGACCAAAAATCCTAAAATAACAGCTGGACGAAAACGGAAAAGTTTGAAGACCCTCATAGGCAATAGGTGCGAGGGAACGAATCGAATACAAGAAGTACTGGGATCGGCAAAGGAAATGTCAAAACTGGTCTTCGCAAATAAAATGGACATGGAAAGTGAATGCTAATATTGCACATATGATATGCGTGGAGTGTTTCGCAATGCCCTTAATAGCTTTAAAGCGTAAGCATGCTGGAAATAAAAAAAACCACCCGAAGAACTCTTTCGCTGGGCGTTCTACAGGTTAGAAAGAAGCTCGGAATGACCTACCAAAACGACAATCGTCTGAGCAGCCGGTATGAGCCATCCAAGAGCATGGAAATGAGCCGAATAGCTGGCTATAGCTTCACTTGACCATTTTGAAGCCGCAGCCAAGACCCATGACAACGATAGAATAATCCACCATACACAAGCCGCCATTCCAAAAAAGTATGTAAGCAAAAAAACCTAGAAAAAAAGTATAATCCGGCGAAGGTTTCGTCGATTTAGCACCGCGAATGGATGACATAATCTCTTTCCCATCAAAATTCAATGGTTTTGAAGCATTTTTCATTCTGGTTAAGTGGCTTAGTATGGAAAAGGGTGAGCATCAATTGGAGATTTCAAAGTTCTATTCGATGCTGGTTTTTTGGAGAATTGTCCAAATTTTTTTTTTGTAAGAAATCTAACTAACCACAAAACAAAGGCTGCCGTTGCTCTCATCGATGCCTTTGATTTTATACGAATCACACGCGATCTGAAACTTCCCATAGTATAAGTTACATCCTAAGAAAAATCCGTTTAGTTAACAAACGTTGGCAAGCAGCACTATTTCAATGGTCCAATCGGTCATTAATTGATTATTTTGAATCCTTTTACATTTTCTGCTAGAGGAAGTCGTAAAATATTAGAACATAAGAGAAAATGGATAATATGAAACGAGTCATGAAAAGAACTCCAATGTCATGCTCATCTCCAATTTCTTTTGTACAGACTTTTTCCATAGTCAATTCGTCATCGCTAACATCACAACTACCGTACTCCTAGAAGCAGATGTCGCACTTGTTTTTAAGTGAACGAATGAAGGAAGTTATTATTGCAAATTTGTCACGTTTTCATTTTTCTTATGAAAAAGCGGAGAACTTTAAGAAATCTTTGATTTTAGAACTTTCAGATGCAATAAAATAGAGTTGGGATAAAAAATAAACTGATAGAATTCGATATGGAACTAAAAATTTAGATCGAGGTTAATCAAATTTGAAAGCCACGATTATTTCTAACATCTCTTTAGCAATTCACAGGCACTAAGCTCGATAATGAATTGCACTGTCCCCTAGCCGCGATGCTCACAGAGCTGCAGTCCTCCCCACCACGGATCGAATCCCCGTCGCATCACCACGCACCTGTTCGTGTCCGGCGGAGACACGAATGATAAAGCCAATAGCGACCATCAGTTGGCAGAAGACGAGCATAAATATCGGTCGTTCAGGATATTGAAAACGATCCGTCTCGATCAGAAAAGTCAGAAAGGTGAACGCTGACAGAAAGAAACACGCGAATGCCCTAAAAAAACATTTAATCCAATATGTTCAATTCATTCTCCTCTCGATTTTTTTCCAAACTTAACTCAAACAGTCCAATCACTAAGTAGCTACAAGAGGTTTGACACGTTTGTGACAACAAGCATTGGTCTTAAAGCGTACGAGTGGGAAGCCAACTTCGCCTTTCAACTTTATACAGACATATCAATCTAAGGTGAATTTTATTATAAGAGATCCTCTATAGGCCAAAAAACATTTACTTTACGCTTTTTCGTCAAGGCTCATATTTCCAGTGAGAATGCGATCGAGCGGTCTGGAATTCATCCAGTAGAGGCGAAAGCGCTCTCTATTGCTTCGTTTTAACGATCCGACTTTTTGCGCCAACACATTGAATTCGAACTGTTTCTTCGCACTTCTTAAACGACTAAACATATTTTTGCCTATGAATAATCCTGTGTCAAGTTGTAAACATCTAAACTATTACTCCTATCAAAAAATTATGGGCAGCTGTTGAATCTGCATTGTCTCCAATGTGTAAAAAATTTGAGTGTCAAGCTTTGGAAAAGTTCCGATAATAAAGTGGTACGGTTCTAACCAGATTCCCATCCATCCTGATATCAACTCTTTCTTCCCAGGAGCATCTAGAGAAGCAGCTCTACATGGATACGAACATCTTGAGACATTTCCAACCTAAAAAATTCATATTCATTTCATCAGTTCTTTAATTTTGGATAAATACCCCACATTCGAATTTTATTTTGCACTCAACTCAACGACTTGCCTTCATAATGATGTTGATGCCTTTGGCAAGAGTAATTCTTAGTGCTCTCTCTAGGCATCTAAAGAGTTTTCTCAACAAATCACTACAATTTACCATGGCCTTTGCGTTGCTGACAATTTGAAACGGTAGCCGGCATGAGCATTCACACTGATTATTCAGGTCCTGCACAGAAATCCCGACATGTGGACGATATGCTGGAGCTCCGGATGAGATCTGAAGCAGTCGACCAGTTGGAATACGAATGAAATTGTGATCAAGTAATGCTATTTTCTCCCGTTTATTTACAACATGACGTCCAGTCATACTGTAATACCATCAACGTTCACCTTCTTAATTTGTTTTGGAGTGTCTGGAGGTGCTGCACAGATGTTACCAGAAGCCTGTTCGTTTATCATAGGCAGATTCTCGCATGACAGCGTCTCTGGCCATCGAAAGCCGTATCTATAATGAATAATCACAGCCTTTGTCGTTTATTTGAATCCTAACAGTTTCGGTTAGTTGTCACTTCAATCGAGCTCGAAATCACCTATGGTTGACGTACTCTCTTGGAAAAGCTACTCAGTTCTTATTCAGGAATGGTTCAGCATCACATCTGTACTTCATTTATTTTTCATTGTAGACCTACACTAATTGCCATAGAACACGTTTTCAACAACAACCTAGTTGGTCATTTCCTCTTGGTTCGACTTTTTAGAAAGCTCTTACTGTTGCATTATAGGACTACAACGTTTCTTCGCTTCCAAGCATAATTCCATGCACGGTAAAATCGGTCGATCATAGTTCTCTTGACAGATTGGTGTGTACAGGGTGCACAGGAAGAATTTCAGGTGCTGATAGCAACCATACTGAAAACGATTTGTAAGCTCAGATAACAGATTATTCCACCAATCTACTGTTACAGTGTCTCATAGTGGCTGTACATCAAACTCACCTCAACCAAGGGAAAGAACTGATGCACTTCAAGTCCTGCTTCTTCTTGCTTCTCATGACCGTAACTGTTTGGAAACGATGTCATATTGTAGCCAATACCTTTACATAGCGGAATGGTGATAAGCTCACAGCCTTTTGAATAAGCTATCGGCGGCAGGGCAAAAAATACGAGAATCAGAACCATGTTGGTGGCTGGCAGCTTTTGACTATCCTGAGAATACAAATACTTCAAGAAATCTTTGGTAACAGGTTAATTTCGCGAATGGTGACGTACCATAAGGAAACCATAGATATCTAGAGGGTACAAGCATCGTTAGACGAAATTTCTGTATAGAACACATTTTAGAAGTAATCACAATAGTGCTAGAGATGGATATGAACAATATGCTGGTTGTTGGTTCTCAGCAGTCCTCCCTAGCAAAATGAACTACTAGGCCGTTTTCTTGACAGAAAAACTATGAGGTGTTCGAAAATGGAAGCGTTGAAGGATTCTAGACAAATGCAATGTTTTTTAATTCAATACAAATAGCCTGAGGCAAACTAATAGCAAATGAAGAATGGCAAAGAAGATGCGGCTGCTGAACGACAACGCTTACAGCGTATCGGATTTCACATCACTAGGACACAAAACGGCAACAGCTCAGCTCAGCCAAGGTAATCGCTGACTGAGTATAGATAAGGAAAGATATGGAAAGATGTTGAGAATGATATATGAAATGAAGTCGAAGCAAGAGAAAAGGAAGACAACGACGGCACAAACAAACTGACTGTAGCAAAAAGTATTACTTAAAGAACGTTTCGTTTCATTGAAGTTTACCAGAAGTAATTTTGACTTCTTAACAAACAGATAGTGTACAATGCCTATTTAAACTTTGTTGATAAAGCAGGAGAGATATTTTTAAATATGCCAAGTGCACCAGCAGCCAGTACTCAGGAAACTCTTTGAAAACTACTGGATCCTAGCCATTGTAAAGGCTGGATATTAATTCAATCACCTACAAACGATGTTTAATGAAGTCAAATGCATGGCATATCCCTCAGCAATTGATCAATGCCGAGAGCTTCATCTTTTATCCTTTATGATTATTTTTTATTAAAATAAGAAAATTTGTAAGTAATCTTGAACAACCCTGCACCATTTTTCATTTAAAAAAATAGGATCATATTGGAAGAATTATTCGAATGGAATTGGCAACGAGTGGTAGGAGAGATGTTGGAAGGAAAGATAACAACTGAGCTAAGCATTTTGCCTTATAGAATTCTGAGAATTTCTCAAAAATTTTCTCTGTTTAGAAAAGCTGCCTACTGACGAAATTCAGGTATTAGAAAGTAGCAATATGAGATAACAAACATGATTTTAAAGCTATTCATCTAAGGAGAATTATGGTAGAAAGAAGATATGCATAAGGTGAATTTAACGAGAACTAACCAAACTGACGTGACGAACGTCTGCTCAGAGAATGATTAGTACGACCTTTAGTGGAGACAATGGTATCGTCACAATTGGGGCACCTTATGCCTCTTCGATAGAGGCGTGTTAACTAAATAATTACTGCTACTGGTCTCGGAGATCTCGAGGAAAGCATCACACTAGATGATGCCCGTAAGCCATGACACCAGCCGAAATCACTCCCATCTATTGAACAGGTCGAATAGATATGTATGGTAGTGATGAAAGACTAGCAGTCATTCAAAAAACTACAATAATAAAGGCTTACCAAAGTAGAGCAGTTATGATAACTTTAATGAAGCTGAGATATTTGCAAAACTCTGGACCGCAGGTGTCTATGGTGGGGAACGAACGCACTATTGTCCTTTCCGGGAAGTAACGCGCTCACCACCACACCATGCGGGTCCTTCGTTTCGCCTGTCTCTCAGCTAGTTCTATCGATCTTTTGCCATCAGCAATCACCCAACAGCGGGATTGATCTGGGGAGCACAAATCGGCAGTGAACCCAGTTAAGCTGAGGCTTTAGTTATCTTAACCGTTTTTGTTTACTGCCTACTCTTTTTAATGGTAGGGTATATTGCGAAACATAGCTTTAATGAAGCTGAGATATTTGCAAAACTCTGGACCGCAGGTGTCTATGTGATTACAACTAAAGCCTCAGCTTAACTGGGTTCATTGCCGATTTGTGCTTCCCAGATCAATCCCGCTGTTGGGTGATTGCTGATGGCAAAAGATCGATAGAACTAGCTGAGAGACAGGCGAAACGAAGGACCCGCATGGTGTGGTGGTGAACGCGTTACTCCCGGGAAAGGACAATAGCGCGTTCGTTCCCCACCATGGACATCTGCGGTCCAGAGTTTTGCAAATATCTCAGCTTCATCAAAGTTATATTTCGCAATATACCCTGCCATTAAAAAGAGTAGGCAGTAAACAAAAACGGTTGAGGCAGTAATGATATTTGATACAAAGTAGTATAGTACGTGTTAAATTTAGTACTAGCAAAGTATAATAAGGATTTCAATATTCTCACTTTGAAATCAAGCTATGAGAATGAGATCTAAGACCTGTGAGGGGTGTTCGCGGTTTTGGAAGACACTTAGTTTTTTGGAGATAAACCTCACTCCCAACTACAAAATAGACTATTGCTTACGGTGGCGACCATATGGTGATGTGTGGCAACCTTACCCCTTGTCCCCAAGAATATCTGTTTGACTAGACATCAAAAAACCTGTCAAGTGTATACTGACCTTGCTTCCTTCTAATATTCTTTTGTATTTGCTCTACATTCCGCTTTCATTACATTTTGTGCCTCTAACATTTTTCTCGACCTCGCTCCATTGGTGAAAAGAGATCAAAAGAGTCAGATGACTTTCCAGATTAACTATTATCTTTGTTACTATTTAATAGCCTATTGTGTTGCCACTAATACTGCTAGCAGTACGTAGAAGTGAGGCTACTCTCCAAAATTGAGTAGGCCTTCAAATTTTTTTTTACTTTCTCAAAATGCAATTTGGGTTCTCGACAACGTTTCTAGGCGAAGAAGATCATCTTTTTAAGGTGAATCACGTAAACGATGATCTTCAAGATTTCATTGGCTGACAGAAGCTTAAACTTGAAAGTTTCTTTCAATTCATCAATACCACGAAGAAACAGCTTCTTATTGTGCAAACCTAATTCTAACAAACGTGAAGACTATTCTCCACGAGGGAGTTGCTGATTCCGGCGAGTATGGCTTACTTATCTTATCTGCAGCATCACCTCCATCCTCCAAACAGTCCCTTTCCTCTTGCTTATGATGAATCAGTGATTCAAAGTTGCTATCATGACTTGATCTTCTAGAGTCCTTAACATTATGAAGAGTTCGCAATGGCTAAATATTTATGTGGTCAACGTTGCATAGATGACTGCTGATGGTCACATGGATGACTTTGTCAATCCAGGATCTTCCACTCCAAAAAAACCTACCTATTATTCTTTGGCAAGTTGGCCAGGCACTGTTTAATTTTCCTTCATATTACCTACTCGGAATACTAACTTTGACAGATGCCTTCGCGCGTATCTGCTTCTAGCATTAATGAGATTCCCACATAATGGCAACTTCTATTGCTATTCAATCCAACTTATTCTATTACGGAATGAAATTCCTATTACGTTTGGTGACGGACAGTCTTATATAAGATTAATTAGAAAACTAACAGAAAGAAACTAATAGGAGAAAATTCGTTGGCTCGAAACGAAGAGAGATTGGCGGGGATGCCAACGGCAATGAAAAAGAAAATGAGATGACACTACACAGGATTGTTCAAGTGGTGCTCAACAGGCCGAGAATTGCGCGAAGCAACAATCAGATTGGTTCCTGTCACGAATAGAAATACGGTAGTGTTCGTAGTCGTTTAGGTTAGCCCACTCTAACAACTTATATGGTCATTGGAAACTTAATGTTTACGAAGACGGACTTCAACACTTCTGTGAAATCAGTGAAAGTCAGTACTCTTAACACATGAATGAAAAAACATCAGTAACGAAGAAAAAGAAACGAAATCATTGGCGATGAAAACATTTCGAAATAAAATTATCCGAGAAGTGTCACTGGGAAGGACGCAGCATTTTGTAGCGAATCGTGGTGCTTTGGTCATTTTACGGATAATAAGTTTAGTAAGTAATATATTCTGCGATAAAAACGAAAAGATACGGGATCCGAGTGGATCTGTTTTCAAATTTCATTAGCTGGCGATTGGAAAGACAATCGAGGATATATTCACGAAGGTTTTCTTCAGAAAGAAAGTCAAATTTGGAATGTGAATGGAACTGATACCAAATCCGAAAAAACCCTATTGATAACGAAAAAGTGAAAAAAAATCGAATAAATATCCAGCGATCTGAAAAGTCAGTGTTTTAAACAATTATGTCAAGAAAAATACTAAAATGCCTTTCAGGCCTTCATTTATAAATGGTTCAACAAATCCAGAGTACTACCGTAGTCCTGGGTCAAAGTAGTGGCGGCCGGTGGTGACACGCAAGGTGCGAGTGATTCCGCCCTATAGGTTGTGAGGTGTATTGTTCCAGTGAATAAACATAACCTCGAACCTTTTGTTCACCAAGACAAGAATCACATGTGCTTAAGGTTTTGTGACGGAACGTCAAGTGGTTGTTAGGTAAACAGGCTTGCAAACACCTACAGGATGGTTCGTAGCCATATGAACGATAGATGATGCATTGACCTCAAAAAAACAAGGCTAAAAACTCATTAGAGAAAACTCAATTTACAGTAAATTGCAGAACAAATGAGAGATCAATTTTGAACGTGGGTTTCGAAAAAGCTGGAAAACCAAGAAGGGGTAAATTCAGAATTCTTCCCCAAATCGTCAATCATTCCAAAGTTACAATATGCAAGCATCATTAAATGTGTTTTGAAAAAGTAAAGTTCGAAGAAAGGGGAAACACTAAGTTCATAGATAATAAACACAGTCATACGATAAAAATTATAATTACATGCATCCATTACTGAGTGAGGTAACAATGCATATTGATATTCTTCCTTTGATATCAAGAAGCTCAAGCTCTTTGGAGCTTATCAAAGAAAGAGTACATATTGATTACTAATGCCAAGGCTGAAGGAAAATCGGCTTTGAAATAATGCATAATAAATATAATGTTTTTGTTTACTCTACAAAAATCCTAGACTAAAATTGCTGTGCTAAAGTTTTCGTGTCGTTTTAAGCAAAAGAGTACACTTCTGAAGTAACTTACATTCAAAATATAGTGAATGAATGATAACTGAAAAGGGTTCCTTCTTTACAACGAAGTTTCGATACTGCGAAAGCCAAAAACTCAAGTAAATTAAGAAAAATAATTTGGTAAATGCCTTTTTCTATGATCCAAAAGAGCGGCGAATGCCTGGGGTAATGAAGAGCTGGTAAAGGCTTCGGCTAGGCTGTCGTCGGTACTCCAGGGAACCACAATGATGGCTAAACCAGAATGATTTGCAGGAGCACGCACAATCAGTGAAGACAGAGTTTCCAAGTATCCAAGTAGGCATGTATAATACTTTATAGAAAGGTACCGATAGATTTTTAAAAAGAATAGCATTTTTCTTCCAGTTTCGAAATGTATGGAAAGTCTAGGACTCGATTTTAAGTCACTCACTCTATCATTCTGAGAGGAAGGGGAAGGACAGCAAATATTTGCGCTCACCTTGTACATCCATCCATAAGAGGCTCAGATACCTCGTTCTCTCCTCATCCGATCACTAGAGCATACAATTCCCACATGGTAGCTCGACGCTTACGTTTCAAACCAAATTTTGTACGACCCACAACAAAAGAACATATTTTTTTTTGCAAAAATATGACACAGATTTTACTCCTTTGAGTTCCCCTACCTCGTTGTTTACGGCATGAGTAGAAGTTTAACTGTTTAACTTTATTCGTACAAAACAGTTGTCTTTAAAATATTAAAGCAACCAACGGTGGAACTTTAGATTTTAAAAAAAGTCCCCAGTGTTTCAGACGAGTGGTGGCCAAAAGGATTTAGACTTAAGACCAACAACTTCCTGCTTTATTTTCACAACAGTGTATAAAACAATTACATGTATTTGGTAATACGGGTAAACGACGAGCTTAAAAAACTGGAGCATTCTGCTAGAAGGTGTAGCACAAGGATCATCGTTTTAAAGGCTCCTAAAACCTTAAGGATACACTTTTTTGTTAGTGAAAGCAAAAATTTTGACATTCGTGAAAGCAAAAATCCACTGCTCTTTTCCGTCTGGTTTTTTCCATCCATGTCTTGCTATGGAAGAAGGCCCGCCTACTTTTGTAACAACGTTGCATCTTTAATGAAGCTGAGTTATCTTTCGCAATATACCCTGCCATCAAAAAGAGTAGGCAGTAGACAAAAACGGTTAAAGTCGTGATTATAACGTTGCTTCTTTCAAAAACAATGAATGAGTTTAAAAATAAGATAGCAGTAAGCATAAAAAACTATCTCAAGATTAAAAAAAATGCCAAAAAACAAGATGGAACTAAAATAACCCAAAAATGACGTAGAAAGAAAGGTAAGGAAAATATCGTGTAGATTCTAATGAAAGAATCTACAGACATCTACAGACAGATTTAGATTCAGATAGAACAACTGTTGCACGTATGACGTGTGTGCTTCAATGCAAGTGCGTATCGCCATGTGTGTGTGTGTGTGTGTGTGTGTGTGTGTGTGTGTGTGCGTGTGAGTGTGTGTGTGTGTGTGTGTGTGTGTGGGTGTGTGTGTGTGTGTGTGTGTGTGTGTGTGTGTGTGTGTGTGAGTGTGTGTGTGTGTGTGTGTGTGTGTGTGGTGTGTGTGTGTACACATATATATCCTCAAAATAAGATCCATGGGGCCGAATGAAGTGAGTTGTATTGAGCACGGAAGCGATGTGTGAGAACGCTAGCGACAACACCATGGTAACGAACAGAAAGATTTGCATAACAGATAAGCATCTGTGGAGTTTTAAACAATGTGGAACTATGACTAATTGCTATTATAGGTAATAGCTGAGTCGATTTCATAGTAATTTAATGGTGGAGTTCCGCAATGCCGCAGGGAACCCCGCGCTCGCCACCCTGCAATGGTCGCAAGCAATGAAAAAATCCCACTAGAATTCTTGTTACAACAAAAAATAAATAAATAGATAAAGCAATCGCAGCTTTTCTTTCAGCCACCTTTTTTCCCTGCCTCAATATCGTCAATATGATAAGATAGCGAACGGAAGAGAGTGGATATATGGATGTGGAACTCTAATGTAAACAAAGGAATAGCACCTTCTGCAAAGTCATTCATGCTGAGAATGAGATTGAGATCTGCATACCAAAGGAAGTATAAGAAAGTAGACGTTTGTTAAGAATCCATACCGTTTTAGAACAAATCTAGTCGCAAGACCACAAATTCCTGGTTGATATGTGAAGACCGACGATTGCTTATGGCAACTACGGGATAAATATATCTGTGTCGCGCTACTATAGGAGTCCAGTGAAAAACGATTAATTTGTTCTTAAGAAGCAGAAGTTTCTAATAAGTAGAAACAGGCTATGCAAGCATAAATCAACACCACTGTTTAAAAGTACCACCATATTCATTTACAAGTGTTTTTTCAAAGTCAGTAAAGCAGCTTACCTGTTTATCTACGAACAGAATTGCGCCAGTCATGATGATGAACGTCAGCTGTCTCATCATGATTCTATTCGGACTTAATTCAATAGTTACGACCAATATTAACAAACAAACTATTAGATAAAAGAAAACGATGCCGAGAAATTTGCAAGACTTGAAACCCTAAGCCAGCTTCGAACCCGTAATTACCCTTTTTGGGAGTCCATGTGTTATCTTTTGAACAGTGGAGACCCTTGCTCTACCTTTCTCTCGACCAATTTTTTTATCATAATGGTGCTATGAGCAATAATTTGTGGATGGAAATAATTTAGGTCTCCGTGGAAGGGTATTCGCTGGTTCGAAACCAGCCTAGAGTTCGGATCTTTACAAATATCTCAGCTTCATTGTAGTTGTATTCCTTATAATACCCACCATAAAAAAGTAATAGGTAGCAAATAAAAGCTTAAGGAAGATGATTAAATAGTGTGTAACACAGAAAATTAAGGCAAGTATGCACAAACAGGGATAATGCGCTCGGCGATAACCGATGCACTAAGATGAAATGAGTTCGACTCCATAGGTTGCAACGTAGAGATAATTTAAGGCATACCAAATGACTTGCAGTGATTTTCCAGTGACTTTCTGATCCCGCAACGATAAAGGGTTAGATTTGCCGAGGCATGGTATCGAACCAACAACCATGGGAGTATTGAGCAACGTGATATGAAAAGCTCGTAGAGACATTCTCTTTAAGTACTCTTTCCTCATTTATATTTCCGGGATCTGTTTTCGTGGTTTCTGATGTGTCATCACCCAAAAAACGAAGTAGGATGTGGGATTTCACCGAGAGAGATGAATAGAAAAGCGAAACGTCTACTGTATATACAATCATACCATAGCCGAACACTGGCGTGTTAGCGGCAGTGGCTGTTGTTCAGCTAACCAATGCCAGATGTGTGAATGAGTGTTTATAGCAAAGTAAGCGATACCCATAGCAGCAACTGGTTTCCATCAAATGGCGAAAAATTGGAACAAATTCGCCGAAAAACTACTTTAACCTTCTGAAATCATCGACTAAGATCACATAAGACAAAGTCAATTAATGTGGATTGAGGTCCGACGGCAAGTAATTAGCTCTACAGAAATACAATAGCCCTCAAAGAAGAGACTAGTAAAAAAAAAGTCTAGGTATAGTTTAACGAGAAGAGCGCTTTTTGAAAAATGGAGTTTATTTTCGAAAAATCGTAACGTTCAAATTATGTAGCTTAAGAAATGCCACCTGTTTTTATAATTAACACTTAGAAGAATATTTTGCTATTGTCGTTCCAATGGATATAAAACATTCTTGAGCTCTAAGATATTGAAATTGTTTGTATGGTTGTCATAAGAAAACCATATTGCGTCATGGGATCATATTTACAACACAAGAAAAATATCTAGTCGGAGGACGTTGGTTCTAGGTAGTGGAGTGAAATTGGAGCCGGCCACTGTCGTCGTGTTGTCGTCACTTTGGCCACACGTTGGCGCCGCGGGTGGTGGTGGAGGCGTCGTTGTCCAGAGGTGTGGGCCAAAGGAACCAAGAAGGGCGAACACCTCGCCATGGTTAATCGTTGCGGAACGGGGAGACCGGCACAAGCACACAATTGTCGTCTTGGACCCCCATAGAGATGACTGCTCTAAAATAATGGCTGCGTAAAGATCTGTGAATATGCGGGAGATTTCGCCGTCGTCTTTCGTCGTCGATGTCCAACATGAGTGAAGTTGTTACGCAAAAGCATCTGTCTAATTGCTCTGTCATAACGATTGTCGCGGCCGACAACGATTATGTTCATCAAGTTCTCAACACCAGTATTTGGTGTAGTTTTTCGAATGCTTACTTTCATCTTACTTTGTAGAATTGGTATCAAGCCGCCAGTTTTCGTTGATTACGCATCTTTCAGGTAAGATGTCACAAATACGGAAAACGCTTCATTGTTATCATTCGTCGTTGTTATCAACTGTTATCATTCGTGTACCATAATAAGCTTATTGGCTTAGAATTATGAAGAAAGCGTGAAATCTGTCCACTACAACACAACATATTCAGATGCCTACACATCCGGCATCGGACGCGATGCGGTTGTTAGGTGAAGCAAAATTGTTAAGCAAACGACGGAGACAGATGATCTACAAGGTAAGTTAAGAAATTATTTTATAATTTTGATAAACGCAAAACTATGAGCTTGTAAAAATCCTAAAGGAGCAGAGGCTGACACTTTCTCTAACAGAATGTGACACTTTTAGCCTTGAACTGATCCACATCGCCTTGAAATCGGCATGTCAACCAACAACTAGAGTATATTGCTAGAAAAATAGCAAATATTTAAACCCTGCGCATCCTACTAAGCCCATCGTTGGTACGGCCTTTCAAGAAATGCTTGGTAACAGCTAGCAGTTCGAGTTCGTAGGATTTTGACTTCATCTTAAGATGACCCGAGAAAGTTTTGACCAAGGAGTTTTCACCACTACGTGGAAATATAGTGTCACTTACGGAATGAGAAGAGATATGATGAGAATTAGCCAACATCTCTAACGACGACTAATAAAATTTCCTCCATAACTCATTATACATTCTGCCCACCGTTTCCATTAGTTGGCCTATTACCACATTCTGAACGGCACCCACTAACGATTGGATTTACTAATGAATGCACTTTCCGTAAAGAAAAATCTTAGCAAAAAGTCATCACCGCGAAAAATTATTAAAATATCACCATTGTGAAGACGATTTTAGTCTTCTTAAAATCGTTACGGTGTCATTTGTAAAGCTTATTTTGGTTTACATATTTCAATGAGTTGGTGAAAGCTTGATAAACGAATACATGGATAAAGCTTTTGGCGTTGATCAATCCCTGAGGGATGCTCCATGTATTCGACTTCATTAAACATAAGCATCGCTTGGAGGTGATTGAATGCGTATGTGGTCTTTAAAATGATCCACGGTAGCCTACCGATGTATCGAGCCAATACTGCTATCCACCCAGACAACTCTGGTACCAATATGCCGACCCTGGAGGGATGGAAGACTTGGTGGACCATGGGCGCGAGGATCGATTCTACGTGTGTTGCTGGGCGCCCCGACCATTGCGCCACCAGCGTGAAAGCTCTCTGTATATAAAATGTGAGCCCATAATATATATATATATATATATACTTTCTAAAGTACAGTTAGAGGGAATATTTACACAACGTTGACTTCTGACTGCATGTATAACACCAGGACCTACCCATTGCTTCGGCGATTTAGGTTTCTTAGCACTTTTTTCACATTTTCATTCAAAATCTTTAGATTAGAAAACAGAAAACCAAGTTTGGTCTATTTTTAGAAATTCCGGTTTCACCACTTTTTGTTTGGAACTTTTTGAACACTTCGAAGCGAAGTCGAGTCGTTCGTGAAAACATTCATTGTTATATTATGTTCATAGGCACCGATTTCGGAGGATCTTATCACACATGAAACGTGAATCTCCTTAAATTATTCGGACACCTAAAAATACTCATGTCGACTGGCTATGAGGCTTAAAAAAGCCTTAGTAACCCTCAATAAGATGAAATTAGTGAGTACTGGTCACGGCAAGGGCACTAATTATTGATGGTGACAACAATGAATCGGAAACGTTGCGCAATTCCAGGACTTTCGAGGATTACATAAGCTTGGACGGTTTTATTCGAAAATAATAACGGGTTTCTAGCAATTGCCTTTGTACAGGGGTTAAAGACTTAAAGTCTTCAGTACTAAGTGGCTATATTAATAATAATGAAAGAGAAATATTTGGCGAACTATGGGCAGCAAAATAGCCGGAAGCTCCTAAAGGCGACATTGATTGAGATTATGGTAAAAGAAAAAACTGTAGTTTTCGTTTTATTTTGCCTAGAGATTTCCTTCCGATCTTCTGGGAAAAATTACTAAACAAATAAGTAAGATCAAGCATAAAAGTCGAATATCCCGCTCCAAACGGATTTAGATAAAATGGAAGTGGGAGGAAGAGAAAGGGAAAAGGGGAAAATAAGGAAAACAAGAAGACGAGAAAATAAAGAGAGGGAGACAAGGATGAGGAGAAGGAAGAAATGTAGAAAGAGAAAAGGAATCGTTCAAAATCACCTAAAATCCAAAAGGCCTCACGATCGATACGGCAATTAGAAGGGATTAGGAAAATGACGAAGAAAACTACGCATATGCTAAGCACCATAGCGATTTCTCTAACGATGAAAAAGCCATCAATTAGGGTATGGAAAGTTCAGGTTTTGTTAATGACCTAATTGTTTCTCCACCAAAAACATTGAAAATCGGTGGCTACTATAAAAGAAGGAGACCATGTTCGTTGCATTGGCACGCTGGTATTTATGGAACCATTGAGCAAAATTACCGAAACCTTATCCTTTATAGGAAGGGAAACAGTCACACTATTTTTTCAAAACAATTTTTCTCTTTCGGGTATTCATTTTTTCTGATCAATTAATTAAAGATGATTTTTTGTTTTGATGATTGTTACTGTAACCTAAAAGTTACTTGTCTGAGAAAAAATCACTCTCTGCAATACAATTCGGATAGCTTCAGAGCTGCTATCTCAGGGTTCCAGGGGCAACTGCTCCACCAGCATTCTACGACATTCAGGATGAAATAAAAATCTTCAGGTAGAGGCAGAAACCAAAGCCACAAGCAAAGTTGGAAGATCTTCGTCGACAATGGATGCGAGGAAAAGAATCGAATGTGAGAAGCGATGGGATCCGCACAGCACTGAAAACGCGTCATGTAAAGTAAAAAAAAAAAGGTAAACTAAAGTAACGTTCGAACGTCCGAAATTCTTAGGAATGCCATGTATTATCTAAAAACAAGCAGTAGCTGCTGGTAAAGAAGGAACTTAAGACGGATTTGAGAAAACCTCGCCTAAGGATGACAGAGAAACAGCTGCTTTAAAAATCTAGCTTGCCTCCCGCATAAGCTTTCAAACAATCAGGAATGATGACAAAATTCAATAAAACTCGATAAGAATGTCGAGAGCTATTCAACAAAGCTTCGAACGTTCAAAACTATCCATTAAAAAATAAAAACAGCAACAATAGCAACTGGAAAATTCACTTTAGGGCTACAATGTCTTGTAAATTCAGATTAAAAGTGAGGATTGGGGAGGAGCGCCACAAAGTAGTGGATTAGACGACTAAGAAATTCAACATGAAAGTGGGAAGAGCAACAAAATGAAAGAAAGATGAAACAGTTTGTAAAAGAAAAGTTGAAATAGCTGGAAGAGAAATATTTTTAGGAGAAACATGGAAATGTAGGAAAGGTTAGAGCTAGATTATCTCAAAGTGCTTTCTTCTTTGGCTTTCGACTTTTATCACAAATCGAAACTCTACAGAGCCAACTGAAAATGCAGTTACCTTACTGAAATTTAACACTTTTTTAGCACGAAATAAGAGTTAAATATAAAAACGAAGAAAAGCAGGCAGCCAAATAGGATGTAAAAGTGTTTTAAAAAAATAGAATGACTAATCTTTCGTCGTTCTTCAACCTGTTATGGAAGCGCTTTGCATTCGAGCCTATTTTGTACTCTCAGGGAGGTGATTGAATGAATAGTTGGTTTATTATAAGAATTCTAGGTGAACATCGATCGTTCAAGTCCGTGTAGAATATCAGTGAAAGGACACATATCAAGCCAGGGTTTTTATCTTTCGAGACAAGGTTGCTGCAATTTCCCAGCCTCAGGGGTTGGAGGTTTTGCTTTCGCAGAGTCATCGGGTTGAACCAACCATAACGTGTCTTGTGCAGGTCGCCTCTAACCAATGCGTTGCACACCCTTCAAAAAATAGGCGGAATATGGAAATCCTGAAATATTGTCCTCATTATTTCAACTTATTATTTATTGCCTACTTTTTTAACGGTAGAATATATTGCGAAACATAACGTAAATAATGCTGAGATATTTGAAAAACTCCGGATCGCAGGTGTCTGGTGGAGAACGAACACGTTATTGTCCTTTCCGGGGAGTAACGCGTTCACCATAACACCATGCGGGTCCTTCGTTTCGCTTGTTTCTCCTCGTTGTATTTCACAATATACCCTGCCGTTAAAAAGAGTAGGCAGTAAATAATAAGCTGAAATTGTGATTATAACTGCAGCCTCAACTTAACTTGGTTCGTTGCCGATTTGGGCTTCCCAGATCAATCCCGTTGACGGGTTATTGTTAATGGCAAAAACATCAATAAAGCTAGCTGAGAGGCAGGAGAAACGAAGGACTCGCATGGTGTGCTGGTGAGCACGTTACTCCCCGGAAAGGACAATGGCGCGTTCGTTCCCCACTGCAGACACCTGCGTCCGGAGTTTTGGAAATATCTCAGCATCATTAACCGTCCTCACTATTTTTCACCGTAGAACCTCTCAATAGTGAATTCATTTCTGCACATAGTGTAAAATCTTTGACGGCTATGGAAAAACGATTATTTCTTCTCACAACCTCATGAAAAGGTTACTACAGAAAGGCTCTCAAGGGCTTAAGTTATGACGTGTTCTGGACGAAATGTCAACAACTTCCGATGAGCTGCGAATGGCTTGATCTCGACACGCGATTAAGCACAAATGACGTCCTGGGGCGGGATTGAACTTGGCTCATCGGATACGAAGTGTATGGGCTAAAAGCACCGTAAAATCCTATGTTGAACAGTATATCTAAAATGTGATTGGATGCTGAAAACCATTTACATGCGACTGTTCCCTAACAATGGTAAAGACACAAAATAAACCACGTTTATGACTCGACATCACTAGATTATAGGAATAAAAAATATTCATGTAGTAAAAAAAAACTTTATTGATAGCTTTTATGCACCAGAACTTACCGAGCTAAATGGAAAAAATCTCCGGCAACATGAAGGAATTTTCGCGAAAAAGTGGAAAACTGCGCTCCGCAACAGCCGGTGATTACCTACTGTGAACTTCTGGGAGCACTTTAGGACAATTACCTCATGAGCACAACAAAAAATGGCAAAACAGAATTCAACGTCTCAGAAAAAAAGATGACAGATCCTCAAGCAGCGGCCATATCCACACAAGGCTCCAAACACGTCCACGTAAGGTGGTTACGGGACAACGAAAGTAAAAGACAAGGGCCAGGTCTGCATGGCATGTGAAAGAGGACAAAACAAAACCAAGTAAATATTAAAGATCTGTAGAGGGTAGAATTACAATGTGTTTTGTAGAATTTTCTTTTTAAACCAAAATCAAGATTGTTGTGTAGTAAAGTGAACCGCAATATATTCGACCTGCTTTGTTTTTGACGTAACTTTCATCATAACCATCGTTACTGTTGAAAGCATCCTACGAAAAACTTCTCTACATAACCTAGAAACCTCCAAGCAAGCCAAGAGAGGGCTGGTTCCAAACCCAATAAATCTTACTGGAATTAATCTCTGAAGAAAGATTATGTAACACAAAGCCACGATTTTCACATGAGCACCAGATACAAATTAGTCCACTCACAACTATACAAAAGAAGAATTCAAATGGCATAAAAGCATTAGTTTTTTGCCTCGTATATGGTCAGGCGGTGATGGGAGCGTGTGGATGAATGAAGGCCTTTGGAGAGGAGGCATTCAGGCGGCAGCCGTCTGTTCGTCGCCGGCACTCGCTTCAAAATGATTTGCATAACTGATGAACTATACGAGTCACTTGAACACATGTCAAAACCAACCAGAACTAATTGCAAGTTCATAAATTCATTCGCAAATTCATTTAGAAAAAAGAATTACAACCCTTATAATCGTCTACCGCAATACCACAGAAAAAATGGGTTCCCGATGTCGAACCACGGCGTACAGCAATGAGTTGCTTCCTCCGAAGATCGCTCAAACTGATACGAGTAAGCCATTTTTCAACTTACCGACTACAAATGGATAGTGGCTTGGTTAGACCAAACCCGGAGATTGAACCATGGACTGCAAACTGTAACAAGCTTCGTCTTGCTACGCTCATTTAGAAGAAATTCATAAAATTTTGAAAAAACGAAAAGACTAAACCATGCGAATCATTAAAAGGAAGATGTGGTATTAGAGGAAATTTGTGACGGACGAGTTTTCATGGAAAGTTCTCAACCATCGGCATTTAGTTCCGTGTAGCAAATAACTCACGTCGGAAATATGATTCAAAACCAATTTATCTCTGTTAATGGATATACTCAGGTATAAAGTCTCGCTCTACTCCACTTTTTCCAACCCTGATTATACATACTCCCACTGTTTGCTATAAGTAAACTTCAAGGTCTCGAAAATGCTTGCTATGTTTTCCAACAAATTTTTGCTGCTGGTGAAGCGCTTAGGAAGTTTCCTGTACGACTAGGAAAAACTGTGATATATCATCAGATCTGGTTAACTTCGTATTATCTGATTTGTTTCCTATTGACTAGTACACATTACCATACCTTCAAGTGCTTTGTTTTCTTAAAAGTATACATTTGTATCCAGCATAAAAGTTGTTTTCCTAGCCGGTCCATTTAGAGGAGAATATACGTCAAGAGGATGACAAACCGAAATCATGGAATCACAAATGAAATCATCAGCGTCCAGAACGCCGATGTTTTCCCTTTACGATTCTCTTCTGGCTATTTGCCAAGCAGAAAAAGTCACTATCGTAACATCTACGCACAAAAAGCCTTGGCTTTTTCTTCAGGGCGATAGTTCCATTTGACTTCGGCAAAAGTTAATTGAAAGGCAAAGACATGTAGAGAATGACCGAAATGAACACCATTTGAGCTGGCTATTGTTTAAAACGCGGAAACCAGACCCGATGTCGTAAATTCGAAGTTAGAAAGTCTTCCTTTGAAGAAATCGTGCTTTCTACACTATTTTCGATCGAAAACACCAAGACAGAGGAGTAAAATTAGTGAGCTTTTGGGGCCATTCAATACGTTTTCCCAGGTTGTCATTTTAAAGCAGAGAAAAGGAAGACATATAAAACAAGTAGAAACTTCTGAGAAAGACGAAGAAGTTGGAACGTTAGCCGATTACACAACTTTTTTGATCTCGTGTTACGTTAATAATCCAAGAAGCCACTTATGAAAAGCATCCAAAGATATACGGTGAACACAAACATGAGGCAGAAATAGCTTGTTCCTGGGTTGTTAAGGGGGATTCATTAAGCTTTTGTAGGTTTTGTTTCAGGGTTTTGCTTTTTTGTGGCTATGACTTTATGGCAAGACAGCTCTAGCTCTCTTAGGGACCACAAAAACGGTCTCAAAACCATATATGAAATTGATATCAAAAAGTAAAATGGAATCCTCAAAGCCTGAAATAAAATTAAATGTTGGAAGGAGCGCGATTACGTTGACCCTTCGCGTTTGTGATAAGAAGAGGCTCCTTCACATTCACAAACCCATAGAATCTTTGGAAAAGAAAGCAATGGCGACTTTCAACATTCTACTGCAAGAAAACAGCGATGTAGGTGTAAATTTTTCAAAGCACCATCCAGAGAGGTTATGATGGATGTCAAAGCAGTAGGCGACATCCACTATACATAATTCTGCCGGTCATGCATTGCTGTGATCGTGTGGGTATGGGTGTGTGAGGGATGGTGGCGGTGGCGGTAGCGATGGCGGTAGTAGATGGGTGGTGGATGGGTGGTGGTGAGTCCAAATGAGATCATCCTATCAGCGTTAATTTGTGCCATGCACTCAGGGTCGGAGATAGTTTGACGCTCTTCACATAATGATGATTACATTGCTCTGGATTATCGACAATACTATCCGGAAACTGGAGAAAATCCATAAAAATAGATGAAGTGGAAGTGTAGAGCAACGGAAAAACTGTAAGCGACGAAGAAAGTTGAGAATTTTGTTCCCTCGCAATGAAATTGAGAAGATCTTTTGAGTGTTGTCTATGGCCTTGCATGAACCACAATAGAAAACGAGTACAAGGTGGGAGAGTAAAGTAAAAATAACGCATGAAATAATTAGCTCCAAGGAGCGCCGAAAACAGAAAACGAGAGAATGGAGGAATTCGCTACAGTCGTCGTCACTAACTAAAACATTTTCCATCTCCAGTATCGATAAAGGAAAATTCCTTGAAGTAATGGTCCGTAAGATGTCAATGTAAAGCAACCCATCTCAATTGTATTTTGGAAAAATACCTTCTCGAATGCTGAAACCTTAGAACATTTAATGACAAAAACCAATGCAATCATGAGAATTTCTTATCAAATTTATCAACAAATTATTATCAGCGGATAATCACACCAACGACAACCGCCCTGTATAAGAGGCCGTCGCCGGATGAGTATGGCTTATTCGAGAGAAATGCTCCACTGAGAATGGTCCGGCTCCATGCACGGCGAAGACGCTACATCGAGAAGAGCAACAGCTGTGCATCATCGACTAGGATCGTCGACTCTGATGAAGACGAAGACGTCGAAACATTAGCCGAATAAACATCTCTATCAACCTCGTGTAAGCAGTACAATATAAGCACATGTTAATCATGACAATACTTCCAGATTCATTCACCTGCACTAACGATTCTAGGACATAAAGATAATAACAGTAGTAACAATAATTTCGATACAAAGTTTCACTTTAAGGGACATTGTCATCGTTACCGTATCCTAACAGCCTCCTAAAGACAGTATAAATCACCAGACGAATGCTAGTTAGGCCCGGAACAGGCGGGCAAATCCCTTGTTTAGAATGGTATTCGTAGACAATCGAAGAAAATAAGATATACAGAAAGAAACACGAGACAAACTAGCAGCTTGTCCACTTTATTGTGAGTAGTCACTGGAAATCACAGTACAGTGAGAAAAGAAAGCTACGGAGACTTTGTGTGTTGTATGTTAAAACATCGGCGAAAATATATCAGAATGTCGAAAGTGGTTCGTACTAAACCTCTACTTATAACATGAGGATGCTCCTCGCAGAAATTGGGTAAATGGATGCATGAATTGCTTAATTAAAACAGAATATTTTTCTTCTCTGAAAAATTGAAAATTTCAATAGTCGTTGGCTTTTCTTTAAACACGATACGATACATTTGCTATTCGGCCAAAAAAAAATTCTAAAGGTGGATAATATTAAAGAGGGGTTGGATAAATAATTGAAATTTTTGAACAATTCTGGGATGAAAAAATACCTTTGTCTTTGATAAGTTTCGTTACCGATACTCATTCTGTTATTTTTCTTCCTTTAGAAGATGGTCGTACGTTAAACTGAGAAGTGAGATGACGAAAGGGTGAAAAGATAAAGCTCTCGGCGTTGATCATTCCTTGAGAGATGCGCCATGCATTTGATTTCATTAAGCGTCATTGGAGGTTATTGGATGCCTCTCTGGCCTTTACAATGACTCGTGGTGGCTTACCGATGCATCGAACTAGTGCTACTATCCATCCAGACAAGTTTGGCACCATTTTGCTGATCCCGAACGGATGGAGGGCTTGGTAAACGACGTGGGAATCGATCCCATGTGTATTGCAGGATGCCTCTGACCACTAGGTTACAGGAGCCTTTGGGTGAAATGACATTGTTGGTATTCGTGTGGGAGCTTCTCGAATGAGTCAAAGATTTTGAAGCGCTAAGAAATACCTTCTGTATCACCGTTTATTTCCATGATTTCTCTGTTTTTAGGTGAAAATCGATAAGTTTTGTAAACCTAGGGAAATAAGTGTGGACAAGACAGAAAAAACGGAAAACGAAATAGTATTGCATATTTCTATGAGATGACTAAGGGACAAATGAAGACAGAGAATTACTAGAATAGAATTATTTCCCAGTGAAAATGACGTCCAAAAAAGTGGTGAAATTGCCTCACTTAGTGTCTTAAGATTCGAAAACATAGCCGAGCGTTTCTTTATAAAATGTTCAATAAAGAAAAAATTTTAAGGCGACTATGGTGTGGTATTTTTACCAAGAGCCCAAGGGTCGTACTGATACAAGGTATCTCAACTATTCACGGGGTAGGTGGCGCATCGCATCTCAAGATGGCTAAAAGTGGGTTTGATGCGGACCATCACCAGCGACCAACTAGCCCGAAGACATAGAAGAATTTAGTGGATGCTCCTTCTATCTCTCTTGGACTGGTTGACTTATAATGATCATATTCATGCACGATAATTGAGGAATTGCCTTCGATTTGTCCAATAGTTGCCGACGAATTCAGAACCGGCTTAGAAAAAAATGCCAGACACCTAATCAGCAATATCCCCGAAAAATCTCTTTTTTGTTCCTTTGTTAAAAAACACTAAAAGTAGAAAATAGCCTGCACGAAGAGTGTGGTCACGTCTGATCCTTTCCGGAGTATGGGCCCATCGGGCAGGGACATGTGGCACACCGGAACAGGAAGAGGACAAGAGGGACATTGTTAATGCTCCATCGAGGTAGACGATGAAAAACGGGTTTTTAAATGATACAAATGTCACTTAAAGCTGATGAAATAAAACTTATGCCAGTTTAAGCTCTAAAGTCACCATTGTTGATCGGGGAACGAGTTAATTAGTTAAATAGGGAATTATTAGTGCCATTGACAAAGATATGGAAGAATAAAATGTCGTGAATTCATTTAGAAATGTTAAAAGAACACCTTCTTTATCCAAAAATGCTTTCCCATTGCTTACTATTACAGCATTATTCCTATTGATGTTCCTGTAGAAATTTTGCTTAACAAATCAGAACAAAGAGTTCGGCCCGATGCCGACTAGGTGCAAATCGCTCTCTCTTCCTATTTACTTATAAGAATGCGACTATTCCTACCCATACTAGTACTATCACTGCCACCTTTCCTTAATTTGCTAAATAGTGTTATGATGGAAACGTCATTTAAAAAACAATTAAATGCTAAAGAGAATTGAAACATCCATAGCTAGTGATTTGCAAAGATGTGTAGTCTTTGTCATTGCGTTAGTGCCAGTGATTCTTCTGAAATCGCTCTGACGATGATCCGAATTGACGTTGCTGGAATTTCTGCTGTGTTCAGCGGTCCGATCTAATCGCTCTGACAAGAGCAGTAGCGGAGAATGCAACACTCGAACATTATGAAAACCGTAACGTGGCCATCGTTCAGGGCCACTATCTACCCTTCTCTAAACAATTGGCATTAAAAAAATTGAGCCGAAAAATGGAAAAGAGAAGTTCAAAGGAACTTAGAAAGTTTTTCGAACGCTTTCCTTCAAAGTTAAATAAGATTTTTCAGCTAAGAAAAAATATACGCTCCAGAAAGCCTCGATGACTTAGTCCTGCTAAGTTATTCGCTACGAACGACAAAAATAAAAGACCTCGTGAGAAAAATATGATGTTATTCACGTCCCTTGAGGCAGCAGAGCCCATTAATAAGCTGTGGCTCACGACAAAAGTGAATGCAAACTTTGAAATGAACTTTGAAATGCTCTTTACCAGATTTATTAGTAATTTTCTCAATAAATAACTGGTTTCTTGCTGAAATAAACGATCTTCATGTGAATTCGATGCTATTGGAAGAACTGATTTCCAACTTTGGCACTGAGCAAAAACGTTTTTCTATTTGCTTAAATCTGGAAAAAGTACTCCGTGGGGCCGTGAATTCATCGGAAAGAAATTGGCACAAATCTTTTCCAACCTGTACTTTAATAATTTAGATTAATCAACGGATGAGAAGGGTGTGGACAGCACAGTGGTAGTGATGTTCGCCATCGTGAGCATGGTGCTACTTCGATTCCCCTCCGGACCAACCAGGCCTCTCATACCTCTGGGGTCGGGAAATTGGTATTGGAATTGTGTGAAAAAAAATCACTTTCTGAAATCTGAATGGGAAGGCTTCAGCGCTGCTATCTCAGGACTCCAAAGAGAACTGCTCCACCAGCATTCTACGACATTCAAGATGAAAAAAAAATCCTCAGGTAGTAGCCAAAGCCACAAGTGAAGTTGGAAGATCTTCGTGGACAATGAATGCGAGGAAACGAATCGAATGTGAAAAGTGCTGGGATTCGTACAGTAGACGCTAAGGTATGCATATAAAGAAATAAAGAAATAATTTAACAAAATAAATAAATAAATGCATAATTAAATAAATAACTAAAATAAAATAGTTAAGAATGATGCTCCGTTTGCTGCCATCGATGACATCGCATTACTTCGTTAGTTTTTTTTCCCAAATGGATGACGGCGTGTAGTGCATGTTTGAAAAGAAATGGTGATTGTTTCAAATGCAGTGTAAAGAGGGTATTTATTAAAACGATTTAGAAAACGTTCTATATGAGAAAAAGCAGGAAAAGCAGGTGATGAGCTCCAGTTTCACAAAAGTAATAAGAAATATCGACATCACATTCCTTTCATTCAGATGGACGGAAATAAGCCCGTATTGCAATTTTTTCCATCCAGCATCGCTCAAATAAAGGAGCATTTTGAAGCAATAAAAACTAATTAAACTCAGACAGCAGTGACGATGTAGATGAGCCGTCTGCCGGAATGTGAATGAGCCCCGGCAGTCGACGACTTAAGGGAAAGTCTCCAAGAAAAATGAAAGATATTCGAAGAAGACGTTTCCTTCATGGAAAATAGAGAAGACATAGTGTAAGACGACTGAAAGGCATGATGAAAGGAAAAGTATGAGAGATTAGAGAAAAATCGGTGAAAAAATGAAAATGAGAAAGGATAGGAACTTAGGAAGCCAGTGACTAAGGAAAGTCACCACCAGGAACAGAATCAAAAGTCTGCTGTTGTAGCTGAGCAAATCTCCATAACAGAAAGAAACTGAGATCTTGGGAGTACTGGAAACCGTGGAAAATTTGTTCAACAGAATATATTAGCAAATAGAATTTTATCGTTCTAGCTGTAGGAATATTCCCTTTGATCTCGTAACTTCAAAATTGTCAACGATTTTGTTTTGCTAGCTATTCATTAGAAAACTGACACCGTTAAATTAAAGTTTTACGACTGATTACCACGTATTGGCTATATTCATGAAAGCGGGCTGATGAAAAGTGGCGTTGGTGGAGAAAAAAGTCTATTAGAGCTCAGTGGAAGAAAAGCTTCATGAAATCACATAAAGAACATATCCCGAAATTGAACAAGCCCTGAATTTTTTGATGATTACAGAAGGTTCCGCTCAGTTTTGTCAAAGGAAAAAAATCAAATCGAATAAGCTGGGATAACGGCTAAGATTTTAAGAACTTGGCGTAGTTGTCAAATTATGGAAAGATCTAGACGAGGACTTTAAAAAATTCCCCTTCTTTGACAAAAAAAAATTCGGCAAGTAAATAAGTAAATGATTTAAAATATTGAAATATTTTAAGCCTAAAAAATAATAAATGGTTTTAAAAGCTGGGAAGAATTCTAAGCCAAGAAAAATCTAGTCTTCTAAGAGCCAAATTGCAAGAAACAGTGGTGATAAAATGCGGGAAAATTCTCCACTAACAATGGACCTTATAACTAATGAATTCACATTAAAGCAGTGGTGTGGATCACTTTGTGAGCTTCTATGAGCCATTAACTGATGAGAAGAGGCGGCATTGACGACAAAGCACGTTGTGAGTGGTAATGACGTGCGTTAGATGAAATTACATCTCTGCAAAGTAGTTTTGGTCCACAGAAAATACGCAAATTTATCGATTTACTCTAATGGTCAATATGAACGACTTTCACATAACGTCTAAGGAATTTTACCAAAGAACAAAACGCACCACGTATAAATTGAAACCAAGGTTGCGCAATACAGTAATCTGCTCATGTTCTTTAGAGCACTGGACAGGCGACAAATCTGACCCGGACCGCATATCATTAGCAAACAGTGCTACAAGCCCAATATGCACTCACTCAGTCACACTCTCAATGTTACGATTGGAGTCCAATGCATCCCGCATCTTTGTTGGATCTACGGTGGATGCCTTATCGTTTATTCGTTAACAGCTTACGTTAAGTAAGCTACATTGTAATCTGGTCAATCAGCATCCACAAAAGCCTCACAACATTTTTTCTGAAAGTTTTGCTCAATTTTATTTAGGAGAAAGAGAAGGCAAACTAACAAAATATCTTCATTTAACATTGACGATTACGACAACAATGATCTTTAACCAAATAGAAAGCAATCAACTACAATGAAGTTCAGATATTCGCAAAACTCCAGACCGTAGGTGTCTGCAGTGGGGGTCGACCACGCTACTACGCTTACCAAGCTAACGCGTTCACCACCACACCATGCAGGTATTTCGCCTTTCTTTCGTCCATGTTTTATAGGTGCTATCAGTATTCACCAGTTAATGGAATTAATCTGTGGATCCTAAATCGGCATTGGAACCAGCTACGCTGAAGCAGTGGTATAAATCACAATCTCGTCATTTTTTTATTTACTGCCTGTTCTTTTCCATGGCAGCGTAGTGATAGTGATTACATTGTTAGCCAATTTGTGTTTTCCAGATCAACCCTGTTGACGAATAATTGTTGATAGTACCTATAAAACACGGCTGAGAAAAAGGCAAAACGAAGAATCCGTGTGGTGTTTTGGTGAACGAGTTATCTTGCAAAAAGGATGATAGCGTGTTCGATATCCACCACAGACACCTTCCGTCTTCCGTAGTTTTGCAAATATCTCAGAATCATTCGGCTATACTTCAGTTGAAAATCTTTGAATTTAAAAATAGAGGAACTTCTTCGCGAATAAGAGTAGACAACGCCCTAACCTCCCACTACTTGTTTCAATTCGCATTGAGTATATACTCAGCATTATTTCATTTGAAATTGCCCACTTAAATAAAATTAACCAATAGATACTTAACCTGATCATACTTGATAAACTTTAAAAAGTGTTATTTTATTTCTAGGAGCATGTAAACAACTACTACAGAATTTCAGTGCTATAAAAAGAGAAGCAAACGCCTCCAAATGAGGACAACTGCTAGAGAAACGATGACAAGGAGAACGACACTGACAAGTACTGAGGATGTTCTAAAGTGAAAGTACATCATGTTTGAGCTAAGCCTTAGCGTCGTGTAGAAAAACTGAAAGCAAACTTGTCTGGAAAATTTTGGTAGAAAGGCGAGTAATTTTGAATCGAGTAAAAGAATGCAGCTGATCCTCTGATAAAAGCTTCTAGAACAAGTGAAATTTCATCAAAATCTTATAAAAAGTTGACGGGTACAGCTCTAGAGCAAAGG
This sequence comes from Angiostrongylus cantonensis, assembly GCA_009735665.1. Taxonomy (NCBI): domain Eukaryota; kingdom Metazoa; phylum Nematoda; class Chromadorea; order Rhabditida; family Metastrongylidae; genus Angiostrongylus; species Angiostrongylus cantonensis. The sequence continues at coordinate 197,378 of MQTX01000307.1, forward strand.
AACAACTGAAATATTAAGGCGATACACTTTCTCCGCCGCTGCCTAAAACACCGCGTCGTCCCAAACTTCATCAAACGAAGACGACTACACAATGTATGCGGACTACCAGAGGACAGTCACCAAGTACTGGACATCGAATTGCGAATACTACGCACCTGTCTACGAAGCCGACAAGACCAGATGTTCGCCAAGTGGAAGAAGTGCGAGACGAAGGAAAACCATTGTGCTCAGTATTTGGAGGACCGCCTCTGGAGGAGAATAGTGGGTGGGTCAGTGTTGATTTGCAACTCTATTAGGTCTAAGGCTAAAGTAACTTTACAAAGAAAATTCGAAGACCTTTTGAGTAAATCGCATAACACGGCTTCAAGAGCGCACAGAAATACCGCTAACGAACACCAAACAGGTCACAGTAGGATGAACAATGTGCAAGACAATGAAATATTAAGAATACTTCTACTTAGTTTGGTTCCGTTGGAGAAAGGCCACTGATATTATCAATACGATTACAAATTTCGGGCTAGCCTACTAACCCTAGCTATTTTTTAAATATTTGCTTTAGTCGATTACTCTATAGACCCTGGAAAAGGAATAAAATATGAAGTTTTCCGGTATGTCTCAAGCAGGTGACAAATAAATCCATAGATAAACAACTTCTTCTTCACATCATGTAAGTTCCTGCTGAGTGAACATTTGTTTACATACCTTCCGTAGCTAGTAACATCTTTAACGAGGATTATATGGAAGATGGTTCATATGTATGAACCATGTGTGTGAGGAGGGAGCAGCAGCTGGCTGAACTAGGAGGTAATTCGTCAGAAGTGGAGGACGAACAAGCGCATCTGACACACGACATATGATCAAGTGCTATGGGAATGGGTGCACATGAGCACTTGGGTGCAATAAAGGCTATACAAGAGCTGGATAAAGCCAATTCCATTGGAAGAGGGTTGAGTTGTAGATACGGTAAAGAGGAATGCCAAAAGCTAAACGATTCATAGGAATCTCGGAAAGTTACGATGTTGCAGATACTACAGAGATTGAGGTTTGCGTTGTTATGCTTTTAGCTCTATTCTTTTCTGTCACCTCGTTTTTTTCCTAGCAGTCATCATCCTCACCGTAAAATCTCATTTTGTATTGCAATATCATACAATACGCTGTTACATGGGACAAGTGCAGCCTGCTAGTTAGAGATTCTGTACAGGGTATGCGTAGCACCCAGTTCAATTCTGCATCCGGGTAAACTAAGCCCGCTATCCCTCCGCTGCCTTCAAAATGGCGCCTGACTTTTCTTCGAAGATAAGGACACTGGCTGTATATATTGATAAACTTCCTCAATTTATTGCATAGACCGAATATGTATTCAACCATTTCTGCGACGAATGGAGCCGAATGCATGGTAATCCCCCAGGATGATCACCATTGAAGCTTTATTCTTCAATTCTTATAAAATTTTTAGACTATGTATTTCAAGGGATGGGGAATTCCACAATGAAGTACCGTGGTATGTATGCTGAGACAGATGAACAAGTTAGTTCTTTGTTATACTTAAGAAGTCGCATTTCTTTTCATGAATAAAACTATCGGGGATATGTCGCCGTTGAGTTACCCATTTTCACATCCAGTAACCTTAGGTTTTCACTGAGAGGCTATTGAGAACTCTTTTAGGATTGATGACTGATGATTGACTTGACGGCGCATATCAGCGACTTCTAAAATATTCCTCAGATATGCTGACTTGATACAGCTACATTTAAAAAACAGTGATCTTGGCAGCACATTATATGGTACTAAAAGAATCATTATAGTATTTCATACGTTCTTACGGCGTAGCCTAAACGGCGTCCACGCCAAAAGGAAGATTAACCACTAACGTCTCAATAATGATAAGTATTAAGGCGTCACTTAAACGCCGTTGACTCCGTAATGATGCTATCACAAGGTAAAGTCATTGCGAACTCAGCAATTTCGAGCAATTCGTGTAACATCCCGAAACCACTGGTATTTCTAATAGATCCCTTTGCTTCAGCTCTTCATTGACTGCATATTCTTTTTCCATGACAGGGTATGATATGAATTACAACCGCAACAAGGATGAGATATGTGGAGATTACTATACCACTTTTCTATTAGATAACTACTTCGGAAAACTTCTACGATAGAATGAATCGAATCTTCAGGTCCCATTCGACTAAAATATCCGAATAACCAACAATACATCCAGAACGAATGTACTTACAACTGATCGTTCACCGTAACGAAATATATGGAATGAACTGTGAAAAATTCGAAGAAAAGAAAGAAGTAAAGAAAAAGCTCTTCTCATGAAAAATCAATGTCACTGCTCCAACCTACAGGTGATCACGGCCACCAACTAAACAAACATCGAAGGAGTTCGTCGATAAGTGCTGCTCAATGGAGTAACGTTAAGTAAATAAATCCAAGGTCGTAATTAATTCGCTACTTGAGCCATAATGAGGATGTGCAGCTCCTGCAGCGAAACAAGTATCACACGGTAGAAAGTTTCTTACTTGCCGTTTCTTTTAAAATGAATGTTATCTTTGCCAAGTTTAATGAAGTTGTAAGCTTGGCGAAAGAAATAAAACCGATCAAAATTATTAATCAGCACCGTACAGTACGAAGAACGCTGGAACTTCCTCGACTGCTGGCATCAAGGTTTCCACGGCTGATAATATCTACGTGGTGCAGAGAAGCGGAAAAAAAAACCCACTCGGACAGCGCCAAACAATTTCGCCCGAGTGCGACGGCGCAGAGTGTGGGTGATTCGCGGACGGGACGGGACGAGCGAGGCGGATACCGTACGCCGCCGATGTCACCGTGCCCCGCGTGCGTAATGAGGTGGATCGTTGGTGGAAAACACTGAACGAAAGTGACGGGATTATCGCCGATCACCGTACTCGCCACTAAACTGACACATCTTCAACGGAACAAAAAGTGCTGTTTCTACTATAATCAATAGCCATGTAATATCTGATTGTCCTCAGCCCTCACATCGCTTTCGAATTTTTTGCCCTTTTTTCTTGAAAAAATGAAAAGAATGAAATTAATAGGGATATAATATTAGACGTTACATAAGCGTTCAAGATGAAAGCATTTTAGAGCACTACTGGACAGCCCGATAATCTTCTGGATGAAAAGAAGATGTAAAAAAGGATTGAAACAACCGAAAACAATCATTATTTCAAAGACTCAACGGCTTCTAATACTTCTAAAACACATACGGATCTCAAGTACCACTTCAGCCCGCTTCTTAAGCTAGTCAAAACGTTAACGACACTCGGGATAAATTTTCGAAATTTCCCAAGTCCTGAGATGCCAAGAAAAAAATATTTTCGAAATTTGGAAAGGACATTCCGAAAATTTAAGTTGCAAAATGAAAGGGAAAAGCGCTGCAAGCATTTCACGACGTTATCTGAAGCGCAAACTCCTAGTCACACTTCAAGAACAATGTATTGTACAAAATAATTTCTGATCAATTAGGTTTTCATTCATAATGAAATTGAGCAAAACTGTTTTTATTCTCTGTAAAACCATCATATAGCGCTCATGGAATTTCGTTTGCAAATGATGTCCGTGGAGAAGTTTCTAATCGAATCATCACGTTTGTACGAGTGTAGACGTAGCCCGAAATTAGTTAAAGGAAAAAAATTCTTGACTACGTTACACCAATGAACGACGTATTGTCATGCATGCAACAATATTTATCATTTTCTATTTGACCGATCAAAACTTCACAGGAATCATTGTAAGTTACAGTCATCAAAGAACTACAGAAATCTGCTCACTTTTATTTCTCAAATGAAGTTCTTTTCACGTTGGTAATATGCCAAATAACTTGGTATGTTCTCTAGTTAATTGCTTCGATAATTACAATATTGCCTGACCTCATGCTCGGCTTCGGGGTTTAGATGGTAGTGAGTGAATCAAATACCCACAACTAAGTGCGCTCTTCATTCAAGGACGTCTACTACTGCTCGACGGATTGAGACGAGGCCATAATTGACTCTGGGCGCACGACAGAATGGTGCTTGAATATGGCGAAAGTGGATGAACGCTAATATTCTGAAGCCTATAATGACGTCCGACCTTCCAGCCCATACTTTCAGAATCGCTAACGAGCCACTTCACACGCCAACCCTTTTTCTGGGCCCAACACTTTAGTGTTGATGAAATCCACGACAGCCTTTTTCCTAAGGGTGAGTGCGGAATTTGTGCGATTGTACTCCAGACTTCTGTCTACGTTTTTAGAGCTTTAAAGATAGCAAACTGTTTAGGAGATACGGATGTTGAAGGTGGAAAATTTGGTAAAAAAAAACCACTTTATAAGCTAGCAGGGCGATAGCTGAGTAATCAACCATTAATTTTTTCTTGTACTACAATTACTCTATTCCTTTTCCCCATTAGTTTACTGATTCATTGCGCTTGGTGATGCACTTGACTGTCTAATGACGTTGAATAATATGAATTCGTCAAGTAGGTTAACTAAGCTAAGGAGTTTGACCTTTCCACTTTGAAACCCTGGTTACAGAAAATTTTATGCTCTAAAAAGCGCAAGGCATCTTTCGCCAAAAGCGGTAATAAAAAGTACGAAAAGAATGTGGTTCTTCGGGATCTATTGGCAATTGGAGCACACTGAGCAGCCATGAATCCCACCCAAGCCACTTAAGACTGTTGGTACAGCAAACGATAAAGATCACTGCAACGTATAGTGCATGCTGAAAATCTAAAAAAAGGTAAGAGGTGAAATTAATGCCGAACCTGTGTTCCAGTGAAGCGTTCTCACAAATTAGTTTCATCAATGACAAGGCGCTAGGCGTCAATCAATCCTTGCGGGTTGCGTAATTTATTCGACTTTATTAGGATTCGTAGAGGTGGTTGAATGCAAATTTGGCGTACAAGTCAGTGTTTTTACTCTCTTAGACATGTCTACTACCGTGGAGAACGTGAGGTGATGAAACGTTTGATTAGCCTAGGGCGCGCATCGAACCAGAAACCGACCCAGTATGTATTTCAAAGCACCTCTAACTAATGCACCACACGTGTCCTTTTAGTTTCATAACAATCTTGCTTTAATATATAAAAAGAAATAAGCGGTTCTTCTTTTTCTTCTTCTACTTCTCTTCTTCTTCTTCTACTTCTTCTTCTTCATATCAGCTCCCCTTCATCGAGAATAAACCTTGGAGTGATCAGTTTCCTCTTACACAGACTCTGAAATTTTCAGTCCCGCCTTAGATGGCCATGTCAAACAGTTGAATTGAAGCGTTACTTTTTAAACGAATCGTTATTTAGCCTTGGTTGTAAGGTAATCAACTTGTTTAAATTGTTGAGCTTACACGAAGTTGATAATATTGTTGTATTCGGCCAACGTTCCGACGTCTTCGTCTTCATTAGAGCCGATGATCCCAGTCGTTGGTCCACAGATGAACTATTTAATTTGAAGTTCGTCAACCTCGTTTAATCCCAACAATTTAAACAAGTTGAAACATTAATTACTGCACATCGTAGTAGGTTGATATCCATGAATCCTTACAGAAACCAAAGGCGCTGCTCCGTCTCAGTAAAACGGTATTTTACAGCCCACTAGCGTTATTTCCATAATAAATTTCTAACTAAATTCAGCTTTAGCACAATTTTTAGACATATTAGATTAGATTTATTAGATAGATTTCTAATACTACTGTGTTCATCGACTGTTTTAGTACGAAATTAAGAATGTAAGGACAAAAAAAAGATGGAAAAAAACCAGAAATGAATATGAGTGAAATGTCAATATTTTCGATGTCCTGAAGCATTACATCTAAGAAATCGTGATAATTTTGTGTTAACGAAGAAAACAATGGGAAAAGAGGTAGAAGTAAACTGGAATAACGGAATCGATAGTCCAAAAACTGTACGTGCGTGGAGAGTGGATGAGTGACAACGACACTAATCGGAACAAACGCTCGGAAAGACAAGCACGACTGGCCGGTTGACTTAACGTCGAAGAAGTTACGATTGATGTGAAGATAGTCATGAATTCCCCTTCATTCCTAACGGATTTTAACGTATTCAAAACAATGCAGGTTCGTTTCCTGTTTCAGAGTTTTTTTTTATTTTTCCTGCTCCTTAATAATTTAGCGCTACGTCGCAATCAATGAGACCTCCCGTCCTGAAAAAGGTTTAACGTATTCATTAGGCCAACATATGAAAAAGTTTATACTATGACATGAAAGATCGAGATTAATACGGTTCCTTTTTCATGAAATGCATTTCAAGAAAATGTTCTCATTAGAAAAACGACAGTCCCTTCGCGTTTTTCGAGTGAGTGAAGGCGAATGCAGTTTTTGGATTTCAACAGAGCGAATGGATTCCTGTTTCCGTTCGAGTTACTCGGTTACTGAGAGGACTGCAAGTAATAAGCTGTTTACAACTCCTGGCATTTCCCACTTTATGGATTTTTCTTGCTAGTCCAGGAAGAACTTTACACCTTCTTAGTTTGTCAAACCAATACAAGGTTGACAAAGACATTTATTCGGTTAACGTTCGACGTCTTTGTCTTTAACAGAGGCGACGACCCTAGTCAATGGTCCGCAGTTGTTCACCTTCTCGATGTCGCGTCTTCGTCGTTGTATCGAAACGGATCCTCTCCAGTGGAACACCGCTTGAATGAGGCCACCTAACCGGGAAGAGCTCTTTTATAAAGGACAGTTGCTGTTGATACGACTACCCGTTGATAATAATTTGTTTTCAAGCATTTGATCAATCCTGTAGCATTTATTTAATTATTTAATCCTGTGTTTATATTGTTGAGCTTGCATGAGGTTGATAAAGTTGCTTATTCAGCTAATGTTTCGACAATTTCATCTTCATAGAAGCCGACGATCCGAGTCGGTTGGCTCAGAGTTGTTCACCTTCTCGAGGTGGTATCTTCGTTGCGCATAGAGCTGGATCTTCCTCAGTGGAGCGTCCCTCTCGAATACTCACCCGGCAGCGGCCTATTATACAGGGCGGTTGTTGTTGAAGTTGATATCCATTGAGAACAATTTGTTTTTCAAAGGATAATCCACCTTGCAGCAGTCGGTATTATATTAGATAGCACATAGCGATTACGGAAACAATAATTGTCAACCGACCATCACTCAACCTCGATAGCAAGAATATCACTAGGATATAATATATGACTTCCTTTTATCGATATCCATACTAGCTTTCTTCAAAAAACTGTGCAGAGTCAATTAAAACCAACATAATGCTGAGATAATTGCAAAATTTTAGGCCGCTAGTTTTACCTTTCTCTCAGCCGCGTTTTTAACTTATAGGTGCTAAATGAAGGGCCTGCATTGTGTAGTGGTGAAGGCGTTGCCCCCTGAAAGGACAATAGTGCGCTCGTTCCCCTCGCAGACATCTGCGTTCCAGAGTTTTACAAATATTTCAGCATTACTGTGGTTATCATCCACATCATACCCCACCATGAAAAAGGATATGCAGTGAATGAAAACTGACTACATTGTACAAGATCAACTTTGATTCCTGGTTGACTGATTTTCTGCTAGTCTGGTAGCATCTTTTCAGTCCCACGGTAGCCCAGGTGCAGGACAGGTTTCACAAATCAGACAACTTTTAAAGCTAATTTCATTTTGAAAACTAACAAAGACTTACTTAGCTGTAAGAAAACATGTGTCTGTGATTGAATTTCGCTTCAGGCTGTTGTTGCCAGTTTTAGATCCCTCCCATCTCGTATTCGAAGAAATGCAAAGAGAGTAGCATTTCTCGTGTCATGGAAGGTTTCCCATGGAGTCAAAGCTATAGCAATTTCTATGCAACCAACGCTTGATTCCATTCAACATAAACTCAAACGAAAGTGTAATTCTCCAAACAGAATCTTCACTTTGGACTTCTAAAATCAGAATAAAAATGATGTAGTAACACAAATTTATACTGACAAAACAATTTCCCCATAGGATTGTCGTTGGTTGGAATTCACCGAAACAACAACGGAAGTAATTTGATCCGGGAAAGAAAGATGTAGAGTTTGAAGCAACGACAGAATGAAGAAAAACGGTTCGGAAACGGTGGCAACTAGACAGAGATTGAAAGTTGAGAAATAAAATTAACTCAGGAGAATCGACCTGGAATAAGAACGTGAAGATTCTTCATTTTCAAGAGCTTCCAAATGAAATCCGATATAAAATGGAAGAGTCAGCATTAGAGAAGTAGAGTTAAGCCGTACGACAAGTATAGTTAATCGCTTAGCAAAAAAAGTCGAGCCAGAAGTTTTTTCTCGATAGGGGACGAAAACCTCGTGTCCTCATAACACGCCAGCCTTTGGACAGACGTCGATGGCGAATGGCTGGGAACAGGGAAGGTTCAGTTGCCGTTCACCGAGTTGTCTCAGGTTACCAATCGTCGATTACGTAACGTCGAGACAAACGACTTTTCTTTATTTAAACTTGTGGCTGAATTTTCTAAGGATTCCATCTTTTCAGAAAAGGTCACAATCTTGGTCACGATTAGTTATCCAGACAGGATTTAATCATCGTTAAATGTTTTCTTCACTTTATGGAATCCAGCTTTTCTATGAAACAAGCGTTAATCTAAAAAATTGAAATAAAATATGCGACCTATGGATGAACGAACGATGACCAATAAGAAGAGAACGAATAAGTGAGACTTACCGATTTTATTTTCGTTTTAGCTGTGATTAAATTTGGTGATCTTAGGTAAAGAAATAAGCAACAATCACAATGATGCTGAGATATCTGCAAAACTCGGACCGCAGGTGTATTCGGTGGGGAACGAACGCGTTATTACCCTTTCCGGGAGCTAACGCGTTCACAACCACATCATGTGGGTCCTTTGTTTCGCCTGCTTTTCAGCTAGTTCCATCGATCACTGCCATTAGCAATGAGAGTAGTTTGTGAAAAAGTTTGTCTCTATTATTTTTGTATTTTTATAAGCTCTCAACATATCTGTATGAATTTCACTGAAGTGATTTGCTCCGCAAAAAATACTTCTTGTTGATTCCAGGAAGTCTGAATTCCATCCTAGTAAAATAATAGTGCCCCTACCTTCGAGACATTGGTCGGTTTTACCCTTTGTTTTTTTATAGAATTCACTGCAAAATCGCAGAAATTCATGAAATTCCGTTATAAACTAAGCTATGCTGGCTTGAATTTCAAAGCATCCACTTTCTTCCACACTAAGTGCATTGACTTCAATGCGTTTCGACGAACACATACTAAATTTTTAAACCTAATATAGTACACTATGAGTGGGTTTGCGCAATCGCATACTATTAATTACCGTTGGTAATCACTTCGGATTATCACTCTTTACTTGACAAAATATGTCCGTTAGGCTACTAGCCTCTCGCTTTTTTAGATTCATCACTGGTTTCATTCTAAATTCACATAAAAGAAAGTTATACAACTATGAAAAAAGCGCCGCATATGGACGAAAAGAATAAGGGTTTTGTTTACAGATATCATGAAGCGACAAAAAAAGCCAATGAGATGGAGGGAAAGTAGAAGAAAAGGAGGAAAAAGATGAAGGAGAAAAACCCCTTGAATGAAAAATCATCTGAATGATTTCTTAGGCTGCTCGTTTTTGTTGGTCAGAATTATTCAGTACTTTTAGGTATCTGTCGGCGAGGTGGTGGTGGTAATGGAGGGGTGCGCATAATGCGTGTCGGCATCATCAAACGCTAAAGAACACCTGGGATGGCAAATTGATGAGTTTACTCGTTACCGTCCGGATGACACAGGACAGTAGTATAATTGAGAAGATGGTTTTCTAACTTCTCTTTCTTCTCTCTTATCTGTTCCTTTGCTTCACAAAGTCATTCATAAACGATCCAAAGTTGATCTCACAGCACTCGTCAGAAGAGAGGGACACTACCGGAATTTCACTCAGTAGATTTTCTTATTTTCGAGAGCATTCGCTAGTATCCAGCTTTTGCGAATTCCAACTACTCACAGATTAAATGAAGATGTTGCCTGGAACCTTACAAATTTTTGAGAAAAAATGAGAAATTGAAGATTCGATTATTCTCCTGAATGATTCATCATTGTATGAAACCACAGAAACGAAAAAACTATCACGAGTCTGTTTAATTTTTATTTAGTTTTACGCTTTTCTTCATAGTAGGGTCTTTTGTGGAACAGAATCACAAGAATGCTAAAATATGAGCAAAACTCGGAACGTTAGGTGAGCACCGAACCACTCTTTCCGGCGCTAACATGCTATCCACCACACCAACCGACGACCTTGTGCTGCATTTCCCAGCCAGTTTTTTTACTCTACTGGTGTTATGTTAATGTTATATTAATCTAGTTTTGGTTGTGGATGTAGACCACCATTTTCTTCATATGCGAAAGTTTTCGTGAGAAGGAAATGTAACCACACTTCCCTTGCCCTGGTAGAAACTGTGGTTTTTGTTTAATGATTTCGATAATTCGAATCGTAGCTCTGAGATAAACTGTCAGCAAACGATCCTTTGTTGAACTTATATAGAAAGGTTTCGCTACACTTCTTCTAGAAAGAAGAAGTTCATGAGTTTTTAGGCTTAGCAAAGACTTGTCGAAGTAACTATGTTAAAAAAACAACTCGCTAAATTCTAAGATCAGTTCCCGAAACAACGAGGGTGATGAAAGCTTTTAGCGGAAACTCTGCTGATGTTAATTGCGAAAGAGTAGCACCGTATTGAAATGCGGTATCGGGTGAAGTCAGATGATTGACAGACGGTCAGATAAGCGTGTTCCGTCACGAGCAGTGGCTCATGAGCAGAGCCTATTGGCACACACGCACGTAGAAAGTAGTAGATGTCTCGAATGACGCGGTTAAGAAAACATAATGGCTTAGACGACTGCAAAAGATACGGCAACGACAGGAAAACAGCTGATGGCTCCGGAAGTGGGAAAATGCTGACTACGACCGCGGCAGAGACACGGTAACGAGAAGGTAGTTGGTGTTTCTGACAGAGGTCGTGAAGAAAAAATAGTGGGCTACTTGTTCTGCTGAACTCTGTATCATATGGAAAACGCGTAATCTTCAATTGTTAGTTGGAGAAATGTTGTCGGCAGAAATGAAATAAGAGGTAGAGTAAGCTAAGATAATGCCAAACATGGAATTAGACACAATGGGAAAGTGGGAGGACGACGATTTTGAAGGGAATAATGGCAGAAGAAAAGGTTAATGTTACTTTTAAGAATACTAGAGGTGATTCGATCGACGATGTGATTCATTCGTTGGCAACAAAACAATGATTCAACTGAAAAACTTAAGGTAAAGGAGCTAGCTAGAGAGAAAGTAATTGGAGGTGATTATTTGCTGATTTGTCTCGGGGATGAAATCGATAAATGGGAAGAAAAAGGCTGACGAGGTCCTGCAGCCATTGTGACGTCGGCCTAGGCGGTTCAGATCATTGAATATGCAAGCAAACCAAAAAAAAAAAAGAAAAAAACAAAAAACTGTGTCTTGTGCATCCCGTGGCCAGTGACGTCGGTTCCACCGCTGAGGAGCTGCTTCTTAGGAATCCCCCTCAGGATGAATGCTTACTGGAATACTGAGACAGCGTCTAGGAAGTGGGTGGGTAGATGACCAAGCGCTATGAGTAACATGTGTGAGACATCCACTATGGGCATTATGTCATTAAGAATTAGAGAAGCTGTTGGCTGTTGGACGCTGTTCCGCTAGCACAATAAGTCCACATAATGAGCGACGAACAGGCGACACATGCAAGTCTTCCGATGACAGCAATAGAAACGCGCGAACACAGTCAGTGCTACTGAAATCTAGATGAATGCTCAGATTTCGCCCAACTCTAAGACTTAATGAAATAAATACACACAAAAATGACCACAAATGACCTTCTTAACCAAGGGCGATAGAACCCTTTGACCTCTGCATGCAAAGGTTTTCATTTTGCCTGATTTTCATGTTTTAATATATTTCGCAGCGAAACCGCAAAACGTGGGCTAGCTAAAACCTATTCAATAAGAAAGGTTTTAAATAAAATGAAAATTGACTTGAAGCCATCTATCGCATAGGTCATTAAGCTGAAACGTGCTCTGCTCTGAAGGACACAAAGAATAAGGGTTATTGCACTTCTTCTGCAAAAAGTTTGTTTTTATTGTATTGAAGCTGTGGTGGCTTGTCCTACTTCCTCGTTGAAGGTCAAACCAGGAAACTTGTAACGCTCTTTCGAAGTAAGCGTGAACTTGTCTGTGGTTTGCGTGTAACCCCGAGCTCTCTTCAGTGTATCTTCAAGTCACAAGAAACTCAAGACCAACTGGTCCACAGAAAGGAGAGATGAACGGCAAAGTCTAAGACAAAAGGTAGTTATTAAGTTTAGGCTTAACACACATAACAGTTTTCTGTGAAAACGAAGTGGCTAACATCAAATACATAAGATTGGGTACGTGGTAAAGAAATAATGACCTGAACTGGTTGAAGGCTATCTGGTTAAAGGCAAACTTAAGCAACACTAAATAATTCGCTTACTCATTGTGATGGGAACATGTGAGATGTTTCTGTGTGTCAAACTGTTATGACGGCGATGAGAAGCGCTCACCCACGCTGCGAAGGTGATCTGATCCCGGCGAGGGAGAGGTATACTAACGCCAAGAATCACAGCCGTACTGGGCAGCTATCCAGTCACAAGGTGGCAAATCTCCCTCCAATCTATAAGTGGCAGCGACTTCTCGCGGCGACGACATGGGAACACCCTAGTACTACGGCTATCATGGAATCCAAGCAAAATCATAGTCGACGAGAATTCTCACGTAACAACGAGAAGAAGAAATGACAGACGCCAGACATGTGTTTGCCAGAATTTCAGCGATAAAAAATCGCCTCAAGCTCGTGACTTTTAGGTTGCAAAATATGCAATAGCGTGCAAAATATTGATCAAGCCTATTTGTTTAGGTGATGGAGCAAGTAAAAATAAAGAATAAAGCTCTCGGCGTTGATCAATCTCTGAAGGATGCACCATGCATTCGACTTCATTAAATATCGTTGGAGGTGACTGAATTAATATCTGGCCTTTACAATGACTCGCGGTAGCCTGCCGATGTATCGAGCCAGTGCTGCAATCCTCCCCGACAAGTCTGGTATCATTTTGCTGACACCGGAGGGATGGCTTGGTGGGCCGTGGGCGCGGGGATCGATTCCATGTGTGTGCCGCAGCAAGTAAGGAGCAAGTACTGTTTGTAAATATTCGTATTCTCGTTGAGCAAACACGAGGTGTTATTCTTATTCTTTATTCACGAATAATCTGACGTTTCGGTGGACTTCGCCTTCCTCAGAGCCTGGAAAGGTCAAGTTGACCGCAACCTATTCGGCCAAACACCTCCATAGCCAAACAGAGAAAACGCTAAATCTGGATTTCAGTCACATAGAACACAGCTTTGTACATTCACCACTTTCTATGAGGCTTCCACTATGTATGTCGCGTAGAGACCAACCACACAGAATTCACATGGATGTGTAATGTGCTTCTCCCATCAGAATAACAGGCTGAAGGCGAAGTCCGCCGAAATGTCAGCTTATTCGTGAATAATGAATAAAAACAACACCTTGTGTTTGCTCAACAAGAATACGAAGAATTTCCGAGGTTAATAGACAGTCGTGGGATTAAGTACTGTTTGCCCCTAAAAGTTTCACAGTATATTCCTGTTCCTCTATAAACTGAATGAGAGAAAGGCAAATAAAGGCCTAGGCTCCGGTTGGTGCTGTGGAAAGGATGTGAGCCCTGAGATACGGTAGTCGTTGGTGCGAAGCCTAACTGAAGTTCCGAGTCTTGCTCATAGCTTAGTATGCTTGTGGTTGTGCTTCACATTATACCCTGAAACGAAGAAGAGAATAGGCAGTAAATAAAAGTTAAAAATTTTAGGTCCGAAATATGTTTTGGAGACCTCAAATCAGTTCTATTTCTCCTACCCGTGGGCGAAACAACTAACGCGATGGAAGCGGATCTAAATTGTGCGAATTACATCAGTTTGAACTAACCTACCAACGACAAAGATCATCATACCTCCAGTATCACTCAACCGATAGAAGACTGGCATGCAGCGCATAACTAATTTATACGATACATAGACCAGTTCCATTTTCTATGAAAGTCTGAGCACTAGAGCTGAACGGAATTTGATATTGATATGTTAGTGATCAATTTCGTGATCTTCCAATTCTTTCTTTGTGTTGGTTTTCAAAAAAATTTTAAAAAAGAATCTTGAAAATACCTAGTTACGAATACAATGATGTTAAGATTTAAACAAAACTCATAGCCATGGTTGACCTTCTAACCCACGATTACCCTTACCAGGGCCTCACGTGCTATCCACCACACCGACACCATTACTTTGCCTTCGCTCAGCCACACCTAACACCTAATTAATTATTAAGACGTGGTGTTAGAACCTTGGTACTAAAGGCAAAACGAAATGGCTTTAATTAAAAAAAGACAAATTAGGTGTCAGATTAGGAAAGCACGAAGATCCATAGTTTTGATTGCTTTTCAGATGTTAAGAAAACAAATCTAGTGTCATTCATATTCCATGATCGAAATGTTCGCCAGGGAAACGTTATTTCCGTTTTATGCTATCAAAATAAGTTTTCTGATTTGCTAGTGATGTTCTTGCGCTGATGAATGCGTGATATTTGCTTATTGTTATGGAAGATGGACAAATATTCTGCCTACTGTTAGCACCCTGACTTTGTCCGACATAGCCTCGTACTCAATCGGGAAACGACGGGCCAAAAAAGCTCCGAGCCAATGAATAAGAGATAGTTTTATGGGCTATCGAAGTAGCCATGTATTCTGCTCGACGTTAGTATCAGATTTAAGTGGTGATGTTTGCTCTACATCGCTGTCCTAATCGACACAAGAACCACCGACCAACACCATAATAGCGGTGGTTCACACACCAGCACCCACAAACACCAGATTTGCATTAGTAAAGGAAATGTCTCTAATGACAAGCCACATGTAAACAACACATATACGAGAAATTAGCATAAGCTCTTCAGTTGGATATTTTCGCATTTACTATTGAGGTTGATTGGTAATTAGGCGACAAGACGAACTAACTTAATAAGCTGGTCGGCGAAGCAGAACGCTAGGAATTATCCTTATTGAATGCCAGAATGAACTTCAACGAGGGCGAAAGAGATGTGGAGAAAAAGGTGATTATGACAAAAAGGACGAAACAGATTGATACCTAAGAAGTTGTCAGAAAATATCTATTAATCACTCTATGATAATGCAGTGTATCATAAATCTGAAACCTCTGAAACCTCTGAAAATATTCGAACTACTTCTTGCTTTTTTCCATTTCCAAGGAAAACAATATAGCAACCTCGCATTAGATGAAGAAGATCAGTTTGATCATAAATAAATACACTTCAGTTACTTCTCTATCGTGCAACAACCAGAGAGATGATTGTATTCTTTTGTTGTTTTTTGGAACTGTGAACTCCTCTCTTTTTGATGTCATGAGTGCTGGCCGAGAGGGATTTACACTCAAACTCTGAGATACTGTGCTTTAGCGTAATAAGGTAGTCACCACAATGAGTCATCGACCTTCGAGGATCGGAGAAAAGTTTGCTGCCTGAAATTTGGATTTATGCCAGACGACCGCGATTTTCGTGGCGATAGCGACACCCACCACTAGTCAACTTTTTTAGAATGATACGAGAAGCCAAGTCTTATTCTTCTTTTTCTAGGAAACGATGGAGGACATTTAATTCTAAAAAAAAAACAATGTATAGCCCTAAATTTTCTTCTGATTGTTGAAAAAATCTAAAGTTTTATTAAATGCCACTTTTAGGAAACTTATACCACACCTACTGAAATGGGATCCCAATAATACGGTCATCGTTTACGTAACACGTTGTATTCACATGTACCCACTAACGTTCCCGTTCCTTAGTGGGTCGATAGGAACTGGGTGACGCATTATTAACGCCTTGGGCGATTTCCAATTAAGATCCGTTTGCATAAGGAGCGACTTATTTTCATGGGTGAGCATAGTTAAATACTTGCTGATTATCCATCTTTTTTAATCTGAAAATTCACCAAGCGACAAAACCCTTCTCTTCTAACTACCAGTATAGGATTTAGGCTTCATGAAAATAGTGTAAAAACGAATCTTGATTAAAGTTATTACATCGGCAGTACCAGGATCCACCACCGTCTTGCTACCAAACTAGTCACATAGTGGCAAATTTTCCTCTGATTCACAAAGTCTCCCACTGCCTATGGTGGTGACGACCTGGGGACCAGGGCTGACTTTGACTAGGCCCACGTCAGAGCTTCAGGGAACACAACTACTAAACCAACAAAACTGCGAAAACCGGAGAATGTACTGGAGGCCATAACACCAGTGAGGATGGGACGTCTAAGTATTCAAGTAAGTATTATATTAGCTGACATTATATTCTGGAATTTTACACATTCATTACAGATAATGATTAGCAAAGTTGTGCCGCAACGCGAGAAAAATTTCCGTCCTTACCGATGCATACGACGCTGTGAATTTTCCATCTTTTAAGGTAATTTTGAACGTAATTTCTTTTTTTTTTTGTCTAAAAACTAGCTATTGCGGTTTTACTGTTGTAATAACACAACTGTTACATTGCATTTCATTTTCGGCGATCGTAGTTTCTTCCTACCATTTTCCTTCTTTGTGCTTTTTTCCTCATCTCATACCTTATCCTGGAGACGCTTGAGTCCTTCTTTATCACTTTTTTTTTGAGTTCGTTTTACTTCGGTGCTGTATCAAGATAAAAGAATGTAGTAAAAAAATAGAGATATTTTAACTTTTTCACTTATTGCCTATTATAATTCTTTACGGCAGGGTATTACGTGTGAAAAAACCACAATTATGCTGAGATATTTGCAAAACTCCGGACCGCAGATGTATGCGGAGGGTAACGAACGCACGAACGCGCTACTACCCTTTCCGGAGGTTAACGCGTTCGCCACCACTCCATGAACGTCTTTTGCTTCTCCTGTTTCTCGGCTATTTCTATCGATCGGCGCCATCAGCAATCACCAGTCAAGGAGATTGACCTAGGGGGCCCCAGTCGGCAATGAACCCAAAATGTTAACATTGTGATTTCGACTACAACCTCAGCTCAACTCGGTTCGTTGCCGATTTGGGGCTCCCTAGGTCAGTCCCGTTGACGGGCTGATGGCGCTGATCGATAGAAATAGTTGAGAGACAGGCGAAACAAAGGACCCACATGGTGAAACAAAGGACCCACATGGCGTGGTGGTGAACGAGTTAGCCCACGAGAAGAGATGTTTCTTTATATGACCTGCCTTCACTTCTGTGCGGATCTCGGCATTTCCCGCATTCGATTCGTTTCCTTACATCCATTCTCCACGATTATTTTCGGACTCTTACGTGTTTCTTCGGCTGCTGCTTGAGGACATTCATTTGATCTTGAATGTTGTAGAATGCTGGTCGAGACGACTCTTTCTGGAATCCTGCGATATCCAGGCTGAAATGTTCCCCACTGGATTTCAGCGAGTGATTTTTTCCAGAACAAGTCCGATATCAATGTTCCGACCCCGGAGGTATGGGGGTATCGTTGGCCCGTAGCGGATTGTGATGCCCGACATCATTATCATTGTGCTATCCGCCTCTCGATTGAGATATCAAAAACGAATGTAAACAAAATGCGAAAGAAATAAGATATAACAAACAATGTAATTAAAAGTGTTGGGGGAATGAAATGAATGAAATTTTATATAAACAAGTGGTAAAAACCAGAGTGCAGCTAACAAGGAAGGAACTGTCTGCAAATTCTATAAAATAATGGCACAAATGTAATAATGATAATAACAGTAATAATATTTAGATAGCAGGAAGCAACGTGCTCAAGCGTCATATGGTGAGCAAGCAGGTCTTCAATCATTTCCCGGAAATACCGTGCTGGGATTTCTCGCACTACAGTTATAATAACAATAACAGGAGAAACCAAGAGAAAACTGGCTTCCATTTCCGAACGTGCAAATTAACCTATCAGAAAACGGCTACGTTACGAAATGGTATCGAAGTCCAAGTAGTAAAAACATCTTGGTTCATTACCTCTCCTCTCAACCCTCTCACACGAAAAGGGCGTTTGTGAGAAACATGTTTCGAACAGCTACCAAAGTGTGCACAGGAAGGGAGCAAAGAGAGGAGTCCCGGAAACGAAACTGTAACTCGGGATAGGTGTAGAGGAAATCACGGGTCTCCAAACGATAACTCTAGCAGCAATGAGATCCCGTTTATCCTACCCTTTATTTCAAATGAAGTAAATGCAGCTATAAAACGCTATTTTAGAAGGGTCGGTCTAGAGAATTCGGTAACGATGATTGAAATGCCACCGAGTAATCTAAGACGCCTGCTAGCTCGTAACCGCCTGTACGACCGTCTATGTGCAACACAAAATTTCATAATTTGCCCTAATGGCAGAGACGGTGACTGCATGAGTTCGGGTACAGTATATCTGATCTCTTGTAAAGTGTGCGGAAACGAATACGTTGGCGAAAAGGGTAGACCACTCTGCGTCCGTTTAAAAGAACATAGGACGACGAGACATAACGGAGATTTTGAAGTAGAGGTTACGATACTCGCGCAAGAATCGGGAACACAAGCGCGTAAAACTCTCGAGGTATTCTGGATTAATTCCAAGAATCTGAAAATGAACGGTAGGGAGGAATGCCTCATTATCACGCGTGATATTGGTGCTTTTTTCCTCATCTCATACCTTATCCTGGAGACGCTTGAGTCCTTCTTTATCACTTTTTTTTTGAGTTCGTTTTACTTCGGTGCTGTATCAAGATAAAAGAATGTAGTAAAAAAATAGAGATATTTTAACTTTTTCACTTATTGCCTATTATAATTCTTTACGGCAGGGTATTACGTGTGAAAAAACCACAATTATGCTGAGATATTTGCAAAACTCCGGACCGCAGATGTATGCGGAGGGTAACGAACGCACGAACGCGCTACTACCCTTTCCGGAGGTTAACGCGTTCGCCACCACTCCATGAACGTCTTTTGCTTCTCCTGTTTCTCGGCTATTTCTATCGATCGGCGCCATCAGCAATCACCAGTCAAGGAGATTGACCTAGGGGGCCCCAGTCGGCAATGAACCCAAAATGTTAACATTGTGATTTCGACTACAACCTCAGCTCAACTCGGTTCGTTGCCGATTTGGGGCTCCCTAGGTCAGTCCCGTTGACGGGCTGATGGCGCTGATCGATAGAAATAGTTGAGAGACAGGCGAAACAAAGGACCCACATGGTGAAACAAAGGACCCACATGGCGTGGTGGTGAACGAGTTAGCCCACGAGAAGAGATGTTTCTTTATATGACCTGCCTTCACTTCTGTGCGGATCTCGGCATTTCCCGCATTCGATTCGTTTCCTTACATCCATTCTCCACGATTA
The DNA here is from genome assembly GCA_009735665.1 of Angiostrongylus cantonensis. Classification (NCBI taxonomy): domain Eukaryota; kingdom Metazoa; phylum Nematoda; class Chromadorea; order Rhabditida; family Metastrongylidae; genus Angiostrongylus; species Angiostrongylus cantonensis. The sequence continues at coordinate 216,819 of MQTX01000307.1, forward strand.
TTTTCGGACTCTTACGTGTTTCTTCGGCTGCTGCTTGAGGACATTCATTTGATCTTGAATGTTGTAGAATGCTGGTCGAGACGACTCTTTCTGGAATCCTGCGATATCCAGGCTGAAATGTTCCCCACTGGATTTCAGCGAGTGATTTTTTCCAGAACAAGTCCGATATCAATGTTCCGACCCCGGAGGTATGGGGGTATCGTTGGCCCGTAGCGGATTGTGATGCCCGACATCATTATCATTGTGCTATCCGCCTCTCGATTGAGATATCAAAAACGAATGTAAACAAAATGCGAAAGAAATAAGATATAACAAACAATGTAATTAAAAGTGTTGGGGGAATGAAATGAATGAAATTTTATATAAACAAGTGGTAAAAACCAGAGTGCAGCTAACAAGGAAGGAACTGTCTGCAAATTCTATAAAATAATGGCACAAATGTAATAATGATAATAACAGTAATAATATTTAGATAGCAGGAAGCAACGTGCTCAAGCGTCATATGGTGAGCAAGCAGGTCTTCAATCATTTCCCGGAAATACCGTGCTGGGATTTCTCGCACTACAGTTATAATAACAATAACAGGAGAAACCAAGAGAAAACTGGCTTCCATTTCCGAACGTGCAAATTAACCTATCAGAAAACGGCTACGTTACGAAATGGTATCGAAGTCCAAGTAGTAAAAACATCTTGGTTCATTACCTCTCCTCTCAACCCTCTCACACGAAAAGGGCGTTTGTGAGAAACATGTTTCGAACAGCTACCAAAGTGTGCACAGGAAGGGAGCAAAGAGAGGAGTCCCGGAAACGAAACTGTAACTCGGGATAGGTGTAGAGGAAATCACGGGTCTCCAAACGATAACTCTAGCAGCAATGAGATCCCGTTTATCCTACCCTTTATTTCAAATGAAGTAAATGCAGCTATAAAACGCTATTTTAGAAGGGTCGGTCTAGAGAATTCGGTAACGATGATTGAAATGCCACCGAGTAATCTAAGACGCCTGCTAGCTCGTAACCGCCTGTACGACCGTCTATGTGCAACACAAAATTTCATAATTTGCCCTAATGGCAGAGACGGTGACTGCATGAGTTCGGGTACAGTATATCTGATCTCTTGTAAAGTGTGCGGAAACGAATACGTTGGCGAAAAGGGTAGACCACTCTGCGTCCGTTTAAAAGAACATAGGACGACGAGACATAACGGAGATTTTGAAGTAGAGGTTACGATACTCGCGCAAGAATCGGGAACACAAGCGCGTAAAACTCTCGAGGTATTCTGGATTAATTCCAAGAATCTGAAAATGAACGGTAGGGAGGAATGCCTCATTATCACGCGTGATATTGGGCAGTGTATAGGACTGTTATTCTGATGGGATGGGCTAAACAAAAGTAGAAAGAACAGTAAAAATATTAATAACAATGACAATAATAAAGAATAAAGGAAAAGCTCTCGGCGTTGATCAATCTCTGAGGGATGAGCCATGCATTCGACTTCATTAAGTATCGTTGGAGGTGATTGAATGCATATCTGGCCTTTACATTACAATGACTCGAGATGGCCTACCGATGTATCGAGCCAGTGCTGCTATCCTCCCAGACGAGTCTGGTACCAATTTGCCGACCCCGGAGGGATGGAAGGCTTGGTGGGCCATGGGCGCAGAAATCGATTCCACGTGTGTATCGCAGTGGCGCCTCCAACCACTGCGCCACACGCGACG
>MQTX01000307.1:218689-237948 GCA_009735665.1 Angiostrongylus cantonensis
TAGTGATTTTAATAGCAGTAATAAAAGTAGGTAAAAACGTAACAACGCAGTTGTGCCGAAAAAGGATATGGAAAAGCACATTGGACTTTAGGTGAAGGCTAAGGTCTCGCTAAGCTTCTGGTCAAGCCGTTGCCCGTCACAACTGAGACGACAAGCTATAATCGGATTATAAGGGTGCAAATTATACGTCGAGCAGAGAATTACAATATCAGATCTGAGAAATTTAACTAAGGCTATGTCAGCTGCAGATCACCAGTAAAGCCCAATGAGAAAGAATCTAGAAAAAGCTGGATGCATAACAATATGAGAATCACGAAGCGTTAAGGGAAAGATATTCAGAAATCCCTTGGAAGATTTTCGAGTCGACTTGCCTGCCGAACATTATTTTTTACAGTATGATTACCATTAATAGATTTTTAGAAAAAAAAAGTGAGCCAATTAGCCTTAAACACCATCAGTACGAAATTTTTGATGCGCTGGCGAATGAGCAGTGGGTGTCCGACTACTCTGGCCGCTCTGCTCGATCGTATAAGATCACTCCACGGAAAAATAATCAATGATAAAAATAAGACGCAAAATAATACAAATCTTATTGTGCAAAGTTTTTTCTGGTCATTTATTTCTATTCTTTTCATTTTCACTTCGAGTGCTATGCGATTAGACGATAATTTCAGATACGAATCCTTTGAGAATGTTTTTACTTTAGCCGTGGATCGAACCCTCGCGGCAAGTTTTTCTACCAAAGGCCAGCATATTAACCACTCCATCTTCTGGAGCCATTAAATCATTTTTTTTCAACAAAGTTCACACTTTTAATTCCAGCCAACTCATAAGAGATGCACCCAATTAGAAGGAAGGCTAGCTGATTTAGTTAAATATGGACATTTCTTAGCCTTTTTCAAAATCAAATTTTTCCATTATTTTGTAAATAAACATTTTGTTGTTTTGCTTAGAAAAACAGCAAAACACTGGTTAGATTTTCATTCGAAAATGCCTGGAATGAATAGAAGAAGGGCTACTGGTCGGATGGAAGCTAGGTAGAGGCTTGTAGGTGTACTGCTAGAGGGGGCTGGCTGCTCCAGGGGGGGGATACATCCATGTCGGTCTGTCAGTCATTCTCACTGCGACAGCCGCATTATCGTCATTCAATAATATCAACAACAGTTGATGATGGATAGCCGACGAGGTACTGAAGGAAAAAATACTATGCAATGAGAGAACGAGGCGAAATTAACTGAGGAAACCGGTTATATCAAAGTACTTCCTACTAGTTGTAAGTGTAAAGACGCTGTCAATAGAAGATCTTTGGCAATATAGTTCTTTTGACATTAGGACGACATCGGTCGTCGGTCGTAAGCTGTCGACTTTAAAGCTTAAAGACTCACAATAGAACCTTTTTCGTTGGTTCTCTTAGATGTAGAGAAATGCTTTTTGATGCTTATTTATAGACAATGACTTTTGGAACGAATCTTTGGAAAGTCTAGGAATGTGTGGCAGGAGAAGAAATAGTTATCGAGGTTCAAACAAGAAAGCAGCGTCGAGAGCTTGTCAAGGGTATAGTCCAATTTTACCTTAGCACTAATCCATAAAAAATTTGAGCTAAAGTTGAAGCTGAGACTTCTGAACGCATAAAATGAGCGAGAATTGATTAAGGACGAACTACATCCCAAGAGCGTAATCCATGAAACTTGTGATCAGACGCAAGAAAAGAGGTAAAAGTAAAACGTCGGCCATCAGGTGCTCTATGGCTCTGACACTGAGGAACCGAAGTGACTGTTTCTACTATAGACATGCATTTCTCAGCGATTAATTCCACTAATTCAATGAAAAAGACAATAAATGAACAGTTAGTTATTCAATTTGAGAAGCTCTAAGCACACAGATGCCTTTTTTGATAAAATCCCATGTTCCGAAGGGCTATGCAATCCAATCATCATCTGCCTAGCAAGCATCGTTCTCAATAGTGGTAAATAGGAAGAAGACTGAGCGATTCTATGAATTTACTGAATTAGGACCTGCTTAGACACCAAGGAAATCGCAATGTTTGGAAATCACATGTTTAGACAAAACTAACAAATGTGGAAAAAGATTTGGATTGTATCCAAAAATGAGAAGAAATGAGAGGTATTGTAAATGAGAAGAGTGTATAGCGCTGTGGTCGGGGTGTCCTGCAACAAAGAAAGAGTTGTTTCTTCGAGGTTGCGCCCTAATTAAAGCAATCCTTCCATATTTCCTCGGTCTCCAATGTGGCACCAGACCTACTTACGCAAAAAACACGGTCATGACACATCAATAGCATCACGAAAGACACAGGTTGAACATGCGTCCATTTACATGCATAGTCTTGCGAAAGGAGTGGTATGATGCGCATTTGTGAAGGACTGATCAAAGCCAAAGGCATCACATTTTATTACCTATTTACAGATTTAAAGATTTAGAGTGGCGTTTTGGATTGTTTCATGGATGACTTCAACTACTTTTCTTTGAAATCCTCATTTATGGTGAGCTGGTAGAATTTTATAAAGATTAGAAGAAATTTTCATTGTGGCTCACGTTTCGATAGTGCTGCCATCCAGTCCATCCAATCCACCAGGGATGAGAGATAAGTGCTCATATCATAGTAAATTCCTAAAATTTATTTGTTTTCAAAGTCCCAGAGAATCGAATTCAACGGAGTAGAATGTGGTGTGAATAGGCAAACGTTCGTCGTTCACCTGTGTGCTTTAACAACTTCGTGAAAATTTTGGTGTTAATTTTGCTTCACGAAGTGAGGGCTAATAAAATTCCGGCCTCTAATAGGATGACGGACGAAGGATAATGCCTCCAGCATTGATCAATCCCAGAGGCAACGTTATGCATTTTACTTCGCGAACTACTTTCACAGGTGATTCAGTGCATATCTGGCGACTATAATGACTTGCGGTGGCTCAGCGATGTGTCAACTCAGTGCTGCTATCATTCCAGACAAGTCTGGTACCGATTCTCCGACCGCAGAGACATGCAAGGTTTGAGGGAGTTTGCGCGCGACATCCAACCAGCGATCAGTCCAGTCTTTATTTAAGAGAACCTCTAACTATTGTGTTACACGTGCCCTGTGTAGTGTAGCCTTTCTTTATGAAAATGGTCAGTCCTGAATTAGCAAACTACCAAGAACCAAGTTCTCCGAAGTAGCAAAGCTAGATAAAGCCGTCTCTTCCGGTATGCTCCACTAGACTGGATTCAGCTCGATGCGATTCAAGCCAATAACTAATCAGAGGAATTAATTATGATATCTACACTCGTCAGCGCAGCAATGAAGGCGCAGATGTCGTCGAAATGCCTGTTAAACCAGTGAATTTGTCAATGTTTTGTAGGCTTATCCATCGGCCAAGTTAATCACTGTGCCTAAATGAAACGCGGGTTTTAAAATATTTTTATTATATGATTTTTAAATAAAGCAAAATAAAACACAAGGAGTTGAAAAGTAAAGTGAAATGAAATACGAAAGAGTGAAACAGTCAGAGTGGAGACTCCAAACAAAGCTATAAACACGGTTTTCTATCTTTTTACGTTTTATTTGTCTTCTAATATAAATTTTGCCAGAAAGGTATTATGCGAAATACGACCACAACGACGCTGAGAATTTTGCAAAACTCCGTACCTTAGTGTCTGCGGTGGGGAGCGAACGCACCATTACCCTTTTCGGGACTAACGCGTTCACCACTACACCTTCGTTTTGCCTGTCTCTCAGCTAGTTCTATTGATCAGTGCCATCAGCAACCATCCACCAACGGAACTGATCTGGGAAGCCGACATCGGCATTGACCCCAATTAAGCTGAGGCTGTAGGTAAAATCACATGCTTGCTTTTTATTTATCTCTTAATACAATATTTTTAGACAGCAAGGTAATATGAAAAATACGACCACAACGAAGCTGAGATATTTGCAAAACAATATACGGGACCGCAGGTGCTTCTGGAAAGGGTAATACACGTTCGTTCCCCACCGCAAACGTCTGCGGTCCGGAGTTTTGCTGATATCCCAGCATCGTTGTGGTTTTTTGCAGTTATTGAGAGGGAGGGACTATTCACAAGATTATTCACAACCTCAGGTACAAAGTGTTATATGGGCGGGAAAAAGTAGGAAATAGAGGAAAGCTATTGCAAGCGTTAGGAAACCTTGTAATACGAACGACCCGTTTGTGTAATTGTTGCGCTGCAGCTAATAATGCCATTGTATTTTTCGAGTTTATTAGCATGTAAAGCATTTATTGTTAAAGTTTCTTCCCATGTTGTGATTACGGTTTAAATTGCTGTCAGATTTTTTAAAAATACCCTTCTATTATGAATAGAAATAATTTCAGATCTGTAACAAAGGAACGCATATTGAGCAACGGTTAATGGTGCCATTCACCACACATTGTATCGACCACTGGTTCGATCCCGCACTCTGTGCTCAACAAGGCTTCCTTCTTTTCTGAACCGGCAAATAGGCACAAGACTCTTCCGGAAAGATTACGACACTATACTTTAGTAGGTCACCGCGACTCTCCATGTTGTGATTACGGTTTAAATTGCTGTCAGATTTTTCAAAAATACCCTTCTATTATGAATGGAAATAATTTCAGATCTGTAACAAAGGAACGCATATTGAGCAACGGTTAATGGTGCCATTCACCACACATTGTATCGACCACTGGTTCGATCCCGCACTCTGTGCTCAACAAGGCTTCCTTCTTTTCTGAACCGGCAAATAGGCACAAGACTCTTCCGGAAAGATTACGACACTATACTTTAGTAGGTCACCGCGACTCATTGTGCAGACCTGATGTGCATTCAGTCACCATTATGAGGCTACGAATGGAATCAAATGCATGGTACATCATTGAGTAATTGATCAACGTAGAAAGCTTTATCGTTTATCCTCTACGTGACAAAGAAATTTCGTTTACAAATGATAGTTTATACGATCCAAATGCAGCTCATAAGTGCGATGATGACCATTGTCAACCTTAAAGCAAGTTATTTCAGCTGATAGTGAAGTTTATCAACTGAAGGAAAAATTACTGTAATTTTTCTTTAGTTCTTTGCCTAAAGGTAAGAGTTTTTTTTGCAAAAATAAAACTCTGACTTTCCGAAAGGCTCAATTCCGAAGTCCAAAGCAGCTAAACAGCCAGAATTTCGTCACATAGAACGTGATGGTACACTCCAATCGTTGGCGCTTGTTGCTTCTGCACTTGAGTTGAAAATGCTAAAAACTCAATGAAAAGATCTTTTAAATTCCATGCACATTACTAAAGCAATGGGTAAAATAAATTCTTTTGTATAATTCTCTATCTTCTTCTTGAACAAACACGCGGTGTTATTTTATTCTTTGTTCAAGAACAAGCTCGCGTTTCGGCGGATTTCGCCTTCCTCAGAGCCTGGAAAGGTCAAGTTGACTGCAGTCTACCCAGCCAAACACTTCCATTACCAAACGGAGAGAATGAATGTGCCTACCACATCAAAGCAATAGTCTTAAATACTGCCCAATATCACGCGTGATTATGAGGCATTCCTTCCATGCGGTTCATTCTCGGACTCTTGGAAATAATCCAGAATGCCGCGGGAATTTTGCTCGCTTGTGGTTTAGACTCATGTGTGAGGATGGTCACTTCTACTTCAAAACCTTCTTCATTCTTTTGTATAAGTTCATTAGGATATAAACTTCTCAACTGCTGTGGTGTTCGAGGTATTCTCAAGTTGTCGAAAAACAAGCGCACTCACGAATGCGATGGTGGTGGTGTTGTTTACAAGTCGCAATCTCATTCGTCCTTTACTATTTCCCTTAGTTTTTGAAAACATTTTTTAAGTTTTTAAAGTTTCCTTGAAGGCTTTTCACCATTTCTGAAATGTTAGATAGTATTCAGAAGCTTTTCTAGTATGTGTTCCCTCTCTATTAGCAGTGTTTCTTTGTAGCAATGTGAGACAAATATGAGTGTTTTCATAAGCTGCTGTGAACTACTGATTGTTCCTAATGATAATGATTTCTCATCAACTTATGGCCCATTGCAAATTTTGTTTTTCATTGACCTATTCAAAAAATTCTTAGACGGTCCGTTTCCAAATATCGATGTAGGCTTCACCACGTCTTTTATTTGTTTCCTTTCCCTGTTTCCTTAACGACGTGAGCGGACGGGTTCGTGGGTGGCTGGAGAGGGTTTGCTCGGCGGCTTATTCTCACTGATATGTGGAATGCCGGTCGAGAGCTGTTTTTCTAGGAATCCCCACCTAGTTGTCGTCACTGGCAGTCGTTGGGTTTTGTGAATTGAAGGGAGAGCGGGGCCCTCTAGTGGGATTCGTTGACAGCGACGGCGGCTGCCAAAGAGACAAAACTATTATTGTAATAGTACCCAGGATCGACTTTCTATTTACCTCGGCATTGTATTATGAATTCGTCGTTTTCTCTCTTAGCAATCGCGAGGTTGTTAAACAAAGAAAACGACGAAAACTATTATTGACGTTTCAATGGCATTTTCTTCTTTGTTCGGTGCTCCACTTGTCTCAGTTCAACCCGATGCGACTGTGAAGACACAGCGGCGTCAGAAGAAAAAAACTGCTGTGAATAATCTGTTCAAAGCACCATGGTGAAGAAGGCTATGGCTCGAAAACGTGAGCAGGCATAAAGGTTTTTATAAGTCTATTGTAAACTTTTTAATAAACCAAGATATCTTTTATTCACTCTGAAGTCAAGAGAAAATTGGTTTACAAAACTCATGCTGTTTACTTCTTTCACTGTTGACTCAAAAAGTAGAGTTTTGTGGGATAGTGCTTTAGTACGTGCCGAAAAGTTGTTTGATCAAGAGCTTCCGTTTGCAGCAGGTGCTAAAACAACACGTTGAGTTGTGTTCTTTTCAGATGCCGCAGTTTGAAAATGTTTAAGGTCAGTGCAAAGCGAAAGTGAAATGGAGGTAGAGAAAAAAGATGGCCATCTAGGAGATGGATTTCTAAAGCCAATAAAGGAGCTGGATTTGCACGAGGATTTTCAATGTTGTCTAACAAAATGGCTCACGGAATCTAAGCATTTCATAAAAGTTACCAGTTCAGGAAAGGCCCACTCCCTTCTGGAAGCGCATCATCAGAGGTATCTAAGGGTTTAGCGAAGAATCAGATCAACAGTCATTCATCGTTATTCATAGAAAAGAGAAAGTGTTAATGGGCAGCAGAATAACTTACATGAAAGTATGAAGACTTACTTGTACAGAGTCAGCAGGCCAAAAGTCGGATAAAAGAAGTATTGAGATCAGTAAAATGTTTAGAATTGAACTATATAAAAACTGTCACCACATATGAGTTTAAATATGTTTTTTAAGCGCCAAATTCTTTATGAAAGTCTACGTATATTCCAGTATGAAGCCATTGGTCTCATTTGTTTTATGAAAGCTGACCTAGAAGTGAAAAAAGCGTTGTAGACGAGTCGAATTATACTCAAATGTTCGCACATCTTTTCGAAATCCTGCACCTTGTAGTCTCAACAATAGTCTCCCATTTTTGGCGTTAAGGAGACTGTTTCAACTTTCCTACAATAGCTTCTAACTCACAGTGGAGCTGGCAGTGCAATGGTAGTGATGCTGCTCATGACGAGCATGATTTCGATTCGATTCCGTAACAGAATCCGCCGAAAGTCCGGTCCCTTTAATGCCCAGAAATGGATGTTAGAACCGCATGGTTACTTCCTCCAATCCATGTGGAAGCCCTCTAGCACGCCTCTGTCAGGATTCCAAGAGAAACGACTGAACCAGGATTCAACGACGTTTACCAAAAAAAAACCAAAAAATTTTTAAGGTAGCTGGAAAAGAATACTAGGCAGGAACTAATTGGATTCAGGCAATAGAGGTTAGACAAATTGTTACTTCTGGACCAAACTCTATGGTTTATTTCAAAAGCTTTCTGACAGAATTCTCTCGGTCGATCAGTGCACCTATAATGTAAGAAAAGCCAATTATGGCAGTAGAAAGAGTAGTAGCGGGTTCGATCTTCCTCACAGATAGCTAGGATCTGGAGTTTTGCAGATATCACAGCATCGTTGTGACTATATACCAAAGTTATTTCCAAAAAACCTTGGTATTCTGAGGATCCGATGAAGCATGGCTATGGAGAAGATGACTAGAATGTTTCAAAAAGGAAAGAGAGTTTTTTAAGGCAACGTGCAGTGGCAATGCTCGAGGAGACTTCATTTTATAAAAACATCAAGTTATCTCATTCCAATCTCATTTTGATGGTACTTCAACGAATTCAGCCGAAACAAGATAAGTTCACCCCCTACCTCAAGTTTGATCTTCAGTAACCAGACCATCGAGTTAACCCACCACTTCATATCACGTCCTCGAGTAGGTATCACAAGTTATTTTAACGGTAAAGAAATGTTGGTGTACAACAATTCATTGATTAACCGATTAAGACACTTTTAATAAAGAGGATATTATCAGCAATATAGCAGACTAGCTGACTCATAAGTGTAGTGTGACTACAAGATTTCAGTTAGGAGACGATTTCGGCACATGATTTTTTAAACCAACTTTATTTAATGGCATTTACGACGTCTTCATTTTATCAGTTTCCAGTACTAATTCCTCAGTGGTTAGTGATTTCGTCTATCAGAAGGCAAAGGACGCTAGTCCTATACTCTTCTCTAAGTTGTCCTCCATCTACGTGGGAACGCCTTAGCTCAGCTATTTTCAAGATTAGAACGAGAATCGACTCGAGCAGCATTCTATACAATCCTAAAAAAGACGAAATCCTCAAACAGCAGCATAAACACCACTTGAATCCACAATGCTAAATATTTACTGTCTATTTTTTCCTCTTAGCAAGGTATTATGTGTTATGTAACTAAAAAAGGTGCTGAGATATTTGCGAAACTCCGGACCACAGGTGTTTGCGGTGCAGAACGAACGTGCTATTATTACCCTTTCCGGGGGCTAACGCGTTTGCCAGCACACTATGCGGGCCCTTTCTTTCGCCTGTCTCTCAGCTATTTCTATCGATCAGCGCCATCTGCAATCACCCACCAGCGGGATTGATCAAGGGAGCGCAAATCGGCAACGAACCCAGTTAAGCTGAGGCTGTAGTCGAAATCACATTTTTTAATCTTTTGTTTACTACCTACTGTTTTTTAAATTTCCGAGAAAAAGGCAAAAGAAGGTACTCAGTGGCGCAGTGGGTGACAAGTGAGCCTGGAAAAGGGTAATCATAGGCTCGAATGTGGCTTGGAATCTAAGCTTTGCAAATATTTCAGCATCATTTCGAGTGTTTTTCACATAATACCCTGCCGTGATAAAACAGTGAACACCGAATAAAGAATTGAACTAAAAACAATGTAAAGCCGATGACTTTTTTCAGTTACAGGATCAAATGGTTTTTTCTAATTTTGGAAATCTGACGAAAAATATGGTTTGCTCAATCTGCCGGCCGGCCATCACAGAACAACTGTCGCAACTGGAGAACAACCACTTGTCAACGACGTGTAGATGATGAGCGATCAACTTGTCCTTTGATTGATTCGTTTTCCTAACGAAAAAATGGTTTTTCTATTTGAACGAGCATAGCAAGTTGTATGGATCCTGGATCCTATTATTCCTTCTTCGTGAACTAGTTAACACTGGCCATCCCATCAAGGATTTTGGATTTCCACAAAGATTCAGATGCCATTGAAGAACGTTGTGTTCTTCATGCTGGGACGATTCCACGTATTCATGATAGGCATGTAACGGATTATTTAATGTACACCTAATGCCTTTACCTAATGTATTAGGATAGACCATCGCGAGTGAGAGTTTACCCTCTTGGGCTCGTCCGTTCAGATAATACGAAAAGCATCATGTTATTCTTGAAGAATTCTGTAAGAAGGTTTGATCAAGTAAGTAGTGGTGTGTGGTGTGAGGTGAGCGCTTGGCATTCCATGAGAGACAGTCTATTCGCTAATAGCTCTGGCCCACTGGTTCACTGTCCGACTCTCAAACGTCCGACCACCTGGTTTTCAAAATCTTCGTTTATGCGGTATCGTTTCGATTTTTTGGTTACCATCATATCTCGGAACTGTTCCTTCTTTCTTTTCTTCTTCTTCTTTGTTCCTTTCCATTCCTTCTTCCGTTTGTTTAATATAAGATAATGGCAGATCTATCCGATGCGACAGTGCTTTAGAAAAGGTTGAAATTAGCGAGCCTTGATGCAGGAAGAATTCCTGGAAATGTAAAGTCGCTCTCAAGCCGAACTTTCTATTTTTTTTTTTAGCAAATTCGAATTTTTTACTAGAGGAGTGTCACTTGTTTTCCTCAAAATGGCGTATCACAGAAGGTGGTTTTTCTAAGCCCGCAACACTTCAATGAGTTCCTTAAAAGCGAATATTATAACAACTACTTGACTGTGAAATTCTAGTCCAACAAATAAGTTTATAAATGGTAAAGGATAACATGGCCAATGTTGATCATTCTCTAACAAATGCGTCACCTATCCGACTTCACTGAGGCGATTTGAAGGCATAACTGGCTTTTACAATTTACAATGTCATCTGGTGGCCTACCGATCCGTCAAGTCAACGTTGTTTTCCTTCCAAACAAGCCTTGTAAAAATTTGCTGATCTCGGAGGGACGAAGACTTAGCAAACTTGGGAGAAGGATCGGACCAACAACCATCTGTGTATTGTATGGAACCTTTAGCCACTGGGCTACACGCTCCCTACATGAGCTACACCAGCCCAGATACATAAAAGCAGGCGACACTGATATGTGTGCGGCCATGTAAGACATGCATAGAGATCCTAATACACAGATGATATGAGGACTCATTGGCTAAAACCATCTACCGCTTAAGACAAACAATCGAGATTGCTCACAAGGAGACCCAAATTGGAAAAAAGTATAGAAACAAAACCCTGTGTGGTTCAGATCTGCCTGTGACAACGAAAATGATCGTACAATTGTCGTAGAAATGGTTAACTGTAGTCTTACGCACGTTCCTTTTGGAGCGTCGCTCTCCCTCGAAACCTATCTCATGGGATTATAATTTCGTAGCCATTGGAGATGGCTATTTGCCGAGCCAAGTCGCGTGATTCTTCCTCTAGTTCCATACTTGCGCACACAGAGGTGGCTGTTTGAAAAATGTCTCTAACAAGCGCCCTCTTTGTGTGTGAAGGGTGGGAAGAAAAAGAATGAACCAGATTTTTTGTTACCTGATTTTCGGTATCATTTTGTCATGTAACCGCTGCTTAATAAGCTAATTTGAACGTTTAGAAACGGGAACCAGTCGTCTTTCGATTTCTTGGGTGGATTTGATGTACTCTGACTGCTCGTTCAATAATTCAAAGCATTTGTCCATTTCCTCCTGTGTAGAGAAGAGGAGAAAACAATCATCTACATATCTGGAGTAGAGTAGCGGCAGGAGACCGAGAACGGACTCCTCCACTGTAGACATAAACGCAATGGCAAGGCTTGGTGCCAGTCGCTGTCCCATTGCCAGCCCCTTATTTGCACGTAGTATTTCCCAGACCATCTGAAAATTGAGCAGTTGAGAAACTCCTTTAAGAGAACCATCAACTGCTGGATGGACAAGCCATGAATTTTTATTCTTCCTTCATGTTTAACAAGGAGTTCGTAAATGGCTTGCATTATGGGGTCGTTCGATACGTTGGTGTAGAGCGCGGAAACATCGAAAGACTCCATCACGTACGCGTTATTAGGAGAATAAGTGTAGCGATGAAGCGATGCTTAAGAAGGACAGATCTAGAGGAATCGGTAGCAATAATTGAAATACCACCGAATACTCTTCGTCGTCAGTTAGTTCGTAACCGCCTATATGACCGTCTATGTGAAACACAAAATTGCGTAATCTGCCCTTATGGCAGGGACGGTGACTGCATGAGTTCAGGTAAGATGTACCTGATCTCTTGTGGTACTTGCGGATCTTTCTGTTTGTGCTGTAGAAGCGTTTGACCTGGTGAGTTGCATACTAGTGTACCTTCCAGGCTCTGAAAGAGGCGATTCTGTCGAAACGTCAGCTACGATTGTATTGTATGTGTGTTATTGTATGGAAGTAAACGTATGCTGTTTAACAACCTCGCGATTGCTGAGACAGAAAACTAATTCATAAATTCTGAAAATTAGGCCTGGAACTAGTCAACATCTGTTTGCTATTGGTTTCAAAATAGTGAAACTGAAGCAAAAATCATTAGTTGAATTAGAAGCCACGTAGGCAGGATGGTCATAATCTCTACAAAGCGACATTAAATTTCCAGAAAGCCTTAAAAATAGAAACTCTATAAGTACGTCATCCATCCACAGAATTTACGTGAACGTGGTTTAGTTTACCAGAATAAGAAGTTTTATACAAATCAATGTCCGTACATGAGACAGGAAGCATTGTTGTTAGAGATTCCGAGCAATAGGAGCGCGTGGTCTGTGGTACACTCCTTCCGAAACTCCCAAAGAATCCTTATTTTTAAAATGGTTTGTAAGAGAAAGCTTCCTTTCGATGCGCAAGGACCGGATGCAGTTTGTGCTGAACACCTGGGAGCGCTCCATTTGAGCAGCTAAGGATTCCAAGCAGAATCTACTTGAACAGTATTCAACGACATTCGTGAAGGATGCAAAGCCGTCAGGCTATCACCGACACTCGACCGCAAATTAGAAGACATTCGTGGATGAAGAATTATATGAATCGAGTCGAATGAAAAAAACACGGGTACTAATACATTGTGTGCTGTCATTGGGCAGCAATAATAAGAAACCACCAAAGCTTCCATGGAAACCATAGTGATAAAAGCCTGCACTCGAATGCTATGTTATAAGTTAGCGCTCCTTTACCGCTTTTGTTGGCAACAAACAATCTTCTCAGTGAAGCACTTTTGTGGCCTCATCAAACAAATATCAATACATAAATTTTAATTCATTTAATAAACAGCTCTTTCTAAGCGCTCACAGTTTTGCTCTTTGCAGGATTTCCAGCTATGTGATGGAGACTAGCAGCACAGAGTCTTAGAATGGTGTGGATTGTTCCTGGCTTAAGGCGTATAAGCAGGGATATGGCGCTAGGTACAGCGTATGCCTAGTCTCGGGTAAAGCGTTAAGGATGACTACGTTGATAAAACCTGCAGATCATTCGCCATCCATATAAAAAAACCCCTATTTGAGACATAAATTCAAACAAAGGGCGCGTGTGGCGCAGTGGTTGGCGGCGCCACTGCGACACGCACGTGGAATCGATCCCTGCGCCCATGGCCCACCAAGCCTTCCATCCTTCTGTGGTCGGCAGATTGGAACTAGACTTGTCTGGGAGGGTAGCAGCACTGGCTCGATACATCGGCCGGCCACCGCGAGTCATTGTAAAGGCCAGATATGCATTCGATCACCTCCAACGATACTTAATGAAGTCGACTGCATGGCGCATCCCTCAGAGATTGATCAACGCCGAGAACTTTATCCTCTATCCTTTTAAATTCAAACAAAAACCCTTTAATGGACAAGCACAGCGGATGAACAAATAACGAAGAATGTCATAAACCAAAAGTCACCGTTCCCGCATAGAGCTCTGAAACATTGAGGAGTAAAACTTGAAGGGTTCTGGATAATTTCCAGAAACCTAAAAATCAAAAAGAGGAGTTCCCGTGACCTCACGCAAAACCTCCTGATGATTTTTTGATCTTAGCCAGGCTTATTTCCAGCCTATGTATTTTCCCTTGGCACTGATCTTCACCAAATAGTTAGAAATCTTACAAAGAAGACAGCAATGAATGATCAATGTTGATTATTACATTGATAAGTTGACACGAGATGGTTACCAAACATTTGCTTGGAAAACGTGCCGATGTCTTCGCCTTTCTCAGAGCCGATGATTCTTCGAATAAATGCCTTTTGTTAGCTTATAAATTAAATGAGGTAATAAAAAGGAGAAAGCATTCGGTTAATCTATCCCAGAGGGATCCACCATGCAGTCGTCTTCATTAAGCAACGCTGGAGGCGATTAAATGAATATCTATCTACTCCAATGACTCGCGGTGACCTACCAATGTGATGAACTAGTGCTGATATCTACACAGACAAGTCTGGTACGAATTTGCTATACCCGGATGGACTTGATGAGCTTACGGCGCAGAGATCGATCCCAGGTGTATTCCAGGGCGCCTCTGACTACTGCGGTACACGGGTCGCAATTCATCATCATCATCAACACATTTATAATTAACACCAAGGTTAAATGAAAGTCAGTTACATTAGTATAACAGGAAATGTTTAAGAGAGAACTAAGATAATGCTGAGATATTTGCAAAACTCCGGACCGCAGGTGCCCGCAGTGGGTAACGAACGCGCTATTGTCCTTTCCGGGGAGTAACGTGTTCACTACAACACTATGCAGCTTCGTCGATTCGCCTTCCTAGATTAGTCCAGCTGACGAGTGTTTGTTGATGGCGCCAATTAAAAGAACTAGCTAAAAGACAGATGAAACGAAGGAACCGCATGGTGTGATGGTAAACACGTTACTCTCCAGAAAAGACCATAGCGCGTTCGTTTCTCACCGTAGACACCTGCGGTTCGGAGTTTTGTAAATATCTCAGCATCATCTTAGTTGTATTTCACATGATACCCTACACTTAAAAAAATAAAGTAGGTATTAAATAAAAAGGTTAAGATTAAGAGGGAACTGCCTACTTTTTTATCGAAATTTTTTGCATTAAGTATCATTCCCCGCGTATCTCATTCGTATGAAGGATCTCGGGCCGGTTAGTCACGAGGCTACGTGGCGCGCCCTCAAGTGGCGGATAGGGGGTTAATCGAAAACTAAAAGCGACCTTTGCATCCCTGAGACGCAGGTGGATGGATCCAAGGGATGGACTCCCTATTTCTGCTGCACCGATTTGGCACATACTTTCTGTATTTACTAGGCGTATTCATGCACGCGTGTGTGGGTGCTTCTGGCATATGCGGATTGTATTCTACGAGTCAATTTGGCCAAAAGCCTGCGATCAAGTAACTGGGAAATGTATATGGGAGGTGTGAGGAGTTGCCTCCAAAAAATAAGCTGTATGTAGAATCTGGGGCAGCCTGGCAAGCTACCCGTGAGTAGACCCAGCCTCCACGTTCAGAGCCAAGCAAGCTATACATGGGTATCAAAATGCTAAACAAACGAAAAAACGAGCATTATTTCCCTGATCTAGAAAAAGCCCCCAGTTTCGCAGCGTTGGGTAGGACGAGTACGGAGAGGATGCTAAAATCTCAGGGCCAATGGAAGCTGTCTGGATCGCGAAGACCAATGGTGACGATCTGTACCTACAATGCACGTACACTTGCATCCGAGTTTACGATAAAAGACTTGCTCATGCAAGGAAGAAGGATAAGGTAACGTCATCAGCCTGGCCGAAACGAGACGATGCCACCCATTCAACGCCATCTATGACACTGGAAAAAAAACTGTTCCGCGGAACATGCGACAGTAGAGGAGTAGGCGGTGTCGGCGTTCTCGTCAGCACGAGTTTGTCCATGAACATCGATTCATTCGAACACCTTACAACCCTAAACGGATGTTTGCGATTGAAAAGATGTGCATCAACACCGGCTTTGGCAATCTTCGTCGTTTACGCACCAGCATCAAACTATGACGAAGAAGAAGTCGAAGCGTTCAACATGGACTTGGAGAAGTTCTACAAAGAAGACCATACATTCTTCAAGGTCTTCAATGGAGATTTCAATGCCAAGATTGGAGCAAGAATAACGTCTGAGGAACGTCACATTAGGACCCACGGATTAGAATGGAACGAACATAGTGAGCGGCTCTTTGAGTTTATCACGGCGACCAAGACCATCCATGATAACTCGAAATTCCAGAATTCCCACGCTCAACGCTGGACGTGGGAATCTCCCAATGGAGAGTACCATAACGAAATAGACCACATCATAGTAAATAGAAAGTTTTGCCTAACCGATGTCGCTGCTGTTACAAAGTTCTACACGGAATCAGACCACCGTCTCCTTCGAGCAAAATTCTATTCCTCGCGGAAAGGAGAAAAAACCGCTAAATTCAAAAACCGAAGTCCTAGAACCACCATAAACTGGGACTTATTCAACTCATTAGTCGGCTATTGGGAAGATGCCATTGTCGATAACATCGACAAGGAATACGATCTGCTCATTCATCATCTTCACGTTAGCACTATGAAAACTGAGAATTCTAAAGTAACCAAGAGACATCTGTCACCAGAAACTCTCGAGATGACACGCTAACGTGGAATCGCACAAGCTGCAGGCAACCGCGAACTAACGTCCGAACTTACGAAACAATGAAAAACGCATTTGATTGAATAGTAGCCGACCAATGTATACAAAGCTGAAATCGTAAGCGTAAAAGAGGTCCAGGTTGAGCTGTTGGATGGGGGTCCGAAAAATCGTTTCGTTTTAGCCCACTCCAGTCAATCAGCAATCACTACAAATTTTAGTCTGCTAAAACTGCGCAGAAGTGCCGCTCAAGAAGAACGAATGAAAAACCAGAATGATTCCTATGCAAGAAACTGCCTATCCGAACCCAAAGAAGGCGTTATCGCTCACTCTTAAGATCTCGCGAATTATGACCACCAATTTTTCTTCATACATCAAAAACTTATCCTAAGCAGGGTAAGCATCAAGCATCAGCACTAAAACGCAAGCGAAAACCACACGTTCTCTTGACAGCACTAATTCTCACGGTAGGTATGAAAAAACTACGGGTATTGATGAGTTTTCATAAATAGTCGTGATGATTGTATAAAACAAAAACGTCGCAGTTGAAGACCACTCATCAAAAAAATCAGTAATAAGAACGACTCAATGACACTGTGGTTTTCTTAAATAAAAGCAACACGAATGAATGGTTGTAAAGAGCAAATTTTCTTTCCTACTGTTAATTTTGCGACATTTTAAAAATCATCTTCATATACAACTTCGTTTATAGGACACTGTTAGAGCCGTGGTCAACAATGTCTTATACTACACACGTCGCCCTCGGTTCTATCTCCTCCCTACAGACGAAACTCCAACACTCCGGCGTAAACGAATCGATGTCAGGCTTTCCTGGGAGGGTAAAGTCGCTCACTCGATACACTGGTAGCCCACCGCAAACCATGTATAGGCTGGATATACATTCGATCAGTTCCGAGACCCATGAATGGGTCCGAATACATAGACCATTCCCGCAGGATAGGGAAATAGCAGTCGTCTCATCCTCCTCTCATAGACGAGATAGAACAATGAAGTGCGAATGAGATGTAATAAGAGAGAATGTGGACTTAATAAATATAAAATCACAGTGTAGAAACAAACCATTCGAACAAGACCGAAGCTCCCATTGCACTCATCGTCTTTGTAAAGTTTTCGAGCCAATATTGAGGTTCATTTGTGAACTACTCAAAAAAGTGTCCTCCACAGATAAATCCCATAAAGCATAATGGATAAAGAATTTGTCGTTCATCCATTTCTAAGGTAAGCGCCGTCTTTAGAAGTGATTGACGCATACCTGGCCTACATAATGACTTGTGTATGCCTACAAATGCATCAAGCAGTGCTGCTATCCTCCGAAAGAAGTTAGATCCCAATTTTCCCATGCAGAGAGGATGTAAGGCTTTCCTTGGCTGAGATCCAGCACTGAACCAACGACCGACGCAATTACTATTGCAGATTGCTTGTAACTACTGCGCTATGCGCACTCCAATAAGTCTCATACTATTTACAATTAAACTCAAAGAGAGAATATTAGGTTGCAAACACATGAACATGATAGCAGTTACTTGTTTTACGCTACATTAAATCGGTGAATGCAATGAAAAAAGGCGTTTAATATTTAATTGAAAGTTCTGAAAAGATATTCACCAAAAATTGGCACACAAAAGATGAAAGATGTGGTGGATTAGGTTCTAAGAAGATCTCAAGTGGCTTCCAATGTAGGGATTCCTTCAAAGGTAATGAATTTCTGTTGAAACGACCTCACGTTTACATGAGTATTTAACACTCTGTATTATCTTTCTAATACCATATCTGACCAATAACACAAGAAAACATGATGAAGGTTGAAGCGTTTGGTTTTAGGCAACCCCTAGTAGATAATATGCATTCCATTCCATTTATAGCGCCGCAGAGGTGACTGATTGGGTATTTCTTCGAAATAATAAATTTCGCTCGCCTACCGCTTTATCAAGCGGTGTTTTTACTCCTCTGGCAAGTCTAGCACTAATTTTACGTTCCTGCTGGAGAAACGGAGCTTTCTTTGCTTATGACGAAGAAACAAATTAAAGACCACGTGCCTATTGCTTGAGACTTTTAGCCACTAAGCTACACGTGTTTCTAAAAAAAATATCAGAAATCTGTGTAAAAGTTTCATTAGCGTCTTGATTACTCTTTTGTTTTGTTTTTCTTTGAAGAATGCGAAGTTCGTTGACCAGAATTTTTCCACTGAGAATTCTCTTGCGAAATTTGTAAGAAAAATCGCAACCACTATCAACTGGGATAAATGGTTTCACAAAACTTTTGGCGCTGTGAGTTGTTTGCTCCACCCAGCCCAAGATTTCTCCAAGATTTACTGATTCTTTTCGCCACTATCTTCGCATTTTTTATGCGACTTTCTAAAACTCCAGCTGTGAAAGAATAACTGGTGGGCATTTTATTCCCATTTACTTCTGTTCGTCTTCGTTTTAACACAGCATAAGTGTCAGAGTCATTGAAACAGCAGTGAAACTCAATATTTTGCAAGGTTTGAAATTGCTTTATTCCAAAAAATAAAGGAATAAGATCATACATTGCTGCAATCCTCAACGACTGAACTTACAATTTACCTCGCCTCCATAGAAAAATCTTGCAAAAAAAGTCATCTGAGATGTTTCTCCAAGAAAAAATCATCTGCGTGAAGTAAAATTGCAGCGAACAGCAATAAATGTTAAGTCGGTTAAAATTACAACCTTAGGTCCCCACTGGCAATGTAATATATGGATGTCGATTTGTAGCGCGACGCTTTATTCCAAGGCTGAAGGCGGGAGAACTCGCCGTCTTGGATAACGACGATTCACCTTGTGTTTTAAGAATGTTCACCACTATCCTCTACTTCCCGCCTTCTTTAACAAGGAAAGTGAGAAAAACACCTGATTTTAAAAAGTCTTTCTTTAGACCCAATTTCCCACATCCCCATTTCATCTGATCCCATAGCGTTTAACTTCTCCATCTTTTCGGCATTTTTTTCGGCAGTTAATTCGATTTTAGTAAATCTTTACTGATATATATATATATATATAC
>MQTX01000307.1:246460-257273 GCA_009735665.1 Angiostrongylus cantonensis
GTGTGGGAGGCCTGCATGCTCTTGAAGTCCACTCCGCAGTTATTTCCATCAATGCGCACGTCTTTTTCATCCCAATAGGGTGACTTCATTGTCAAATGTATTGCAGTAGTTAAGAGCTTTTAAAATTTGATCTCTCCTTAAATCCCTATTCTTGTGGGTGTAATAAGAAGTCGATTGAAAAGTCGTATTTTCGTAGCGCAGTTCTGGCTTAAATCAAACAGAGCTTTTATATTGGAAGAATCCACATTTTGCTCGACGTGCATCGACAGGATTCTATTTTTTTCGCCACTGTCAAGCACTTTTTCATAGACGGGAAAAATCAGGATTAAGGACAACCCGACGAAACTCATTGGTCCTGTGCGTGGTTTGGATGTGATCCATGCAGCAACATTTCTCCAGAAATCGCGCTTAATCAGCTGCTTGCGCCTTACCCAATGTGGTTGACTCTCGGCGTTGATCAATCCTTTAGGTATGCGCCATACATTCGATTTGATTAAGGACTGTTTAGAGGTTATTGGATGCTTATGCTTATTTGGCCTGTACAATAACTAGCGGTTGTCTACCGATGTAATGAGCCAGTGCTGCTACCTTCTCAGGAAGTTTGGTACCAATTCGCCGACCTCGGTCATGAGAAAGGCTTGGCGAGCCGCGGGAGCGGGGATCAGTCCTATGTGTATTCTGCAGAGCACCTTCGACCACTGCTCCACATGCGCCACAGAGGAGCTGGCAGAGTACACTAAATAGACATGTCCGACGATAGTTGTAAAGACTCTTTCGGTTACCATTCTGGGAAAGAAGAACCGTACAAGAAGACCTGCACGAGTATGGGATTTTCCCTCTTGAAGGAAGTATATCGTATAGGCTGCATGAAATGCATGTAATTTGTGGTTTCCAGCACTAAAGTGGTTGCAGTTCTATTATCGACTTCTGGAGCTCTGCCTTTTTTCGTGTTTTTCTCACATCTCGAAATCTGTATCACCTGTACCACCTGTAGTTTCGTTGATCGTCGAGTGACTAGAGCGGGCGACAGTAGATCCTCCATTTTTCCCTGTTGCATGCAAGAGTAGCCCAGTGGGTTCTGCTCGCTTTAAAGACTCGTCGGGCTTCACATCTTTTTTTAGGCTTTTCGTGAAGAAATCTGACCATTGGGCCTGTGGTCTTCTTGCAGTAGGTTTGACATCCCGAGGAATCCAGTCACTAACAGCTCTTGTCCATCGGTTATCATTCATACGCATTAAGTGTCCGGCCCACCTTATCTTTGACTGTTTGGCGTATAGAGTGGCATCTTTGATTTTCGATCGTTGACGTAGGTCGCAGCTTCGGATCCCATCCATTATTTGTGTAAAACGGGATACTCCTAGCATCGTCCTTTCGACGGTGCGTTCGTTAACGCTGATTGATCTTTCATCCTGCTTACGTAGTGACTAGGTTTCTGATGCATACGTTAGGGCAGGAAGAACCGTTGAGTCGAAAAGGTGGGTACGGAGTCGGGTGTTCTTTGTTCTCTTCACTACATCCTCGATGCTTTTGAAAGCTCCCCAAGCCGCTCGTTTCCTTCTGCTCAACTCTGGAGCTAAGTCGTTCACTATATTGATTTCCCGACCTAGATAGACATAACTGCAGTATTCGGAGATATTCGTTCCATTGAGCGTGAATGGGGCAAACAAAACTAATCCGTTCTTCATGACCATCGTTTTCTTTAAATTTAGTTAAAGACCAATCTTTCCGCTCGCTTTATCAAAGTCCGCAAGCATACGTTCCGCTTGGCTAATGTCTGATGTTATAAACTGTATCGTCAGCAGAGCGAAGGTGATGTATCTGCCGACCATCGATTTTCACTCTCATATTATCCCATTCCAATGATCGCATGACGTTCTGAAGCAGCTCACCAAGAATCTTTATTTACTGAGTAGGGACTCCTTGACTACAAAGGGCTTCCATGACTGCTTTTATCTCAGCTGAATCAAAGGCCTTCTGTAGGTCGATGAAGGTGAGACAGAGCGGTCATTTGTACTCTCGCGATACTTCAATGAGCCTTGTTAACGTGTGAATGTGGTCCATCGTACTAAATCCTTTTCGAAACCCTGCTTGCTCGCACGGCTGTCCTTCGTCCAGTGTTCTGTCAATCCTGTTCAGGATGACTCGAGTGAAAAGTTTGTAGACGACAGACAGCAACCAGATTGGGCGATAGTTGCCTATATCGTGTAGGTCGCCCTTCTTGAACAACGACACGGTCTTGCTGGTCTTCCACTGAGTAGGGACGTTGTATTCAGAGAGGTAACGTGTGAAGAGCCGAACCAGTGTGTTTACGAGGGCAGGTGGAAGGTTCTTCAGGTGTTCTGGGTCTATCCTGTCCGAACCTGATGCTGTTCGATTTCTCACTAATGAAATGGTATGTCGGATTTGGGAAGGGAGAACCGGTCGTACAACATATCCTTCCTCTTTTATTTTATATGACGGGAGGTAGACGTGGCTATCGAAGAGATCTGAGTAGTAATCGTGGATGATTTTCTCCATTGCCTTTCTGGACGCTGTTACTGTTCCGTCTGGGCGTCGGAGTGCAATCATCTTGGTCTTGTAATTGGCCAAGCTTCGGCGGGCTTTGCGAATGCTTTTCCCAGCCTCTGCAGCTTCGACCATTACTGCTGCTCTTCTCTCTTTAAGATCTTCTTTTATCGCCTGTCTGCATTGTTTCGCAAACTCGGACGTTAGTTCGCGGTTGCCTGCAGCTCGTTCGAGACCACGCTGGCGTATTAGCTCGAGAATTTCTGCAGACAGACGTCTCTTGGTGACCTTCGAACTCTCAGCTTTCATGGCGCTAACGTAAAGATGTTGAATGAGCCGATCGTATTCCTCGTCGATGTTGTTGTCGACAACGGCATCTTTCCAACAGCCGACTAATGAGCTGAATAAGTCCCAATTTATTGTGGTTCTAGGACTTCGGTTTCTGAATTTGGCGGCTTATTCTCCTTTCCGCGAGAAATAGAATCTTGCACGAAGGAGACGGTGGTCTGATTCCGTGTAAAATTTTGGGACACGGTTAGGCAAAACTTTCTATTTACTATGATGTGGTCTATTTCTTTATGATGCTCTCCATTGGGAGATTCCCACGTCCATCGTTGACGGTGAGGCTTCTGGGATTGCGAGCTACCAAGGATTGTCTTGATCGCCATGTTAAACTCAGAGAGCCGCTCACCCTGTTCGTTCGATTCTAATCCGTGGGTCCCAATGTGACGATCTTTAGACGATCTTCTTAGTCCGATCTTGGCATTGAAATCTCCAATGATGACCTTGAAGAATGTATGGTCTTCTCTGTGAGACTTCTTCAAGTCCATGTAGAATGCTTCGATTTCTTCTTCGTCATAGTTTGATGCTGGCGCGTAAACGACGAAAAGTCAAAGCCGGTGTTGTTCCACATCTTTTTAATCGTAAACGTCCGATTCGGGTTGTAAGGTGCTCGAATGAATCGATGTTCATCGACAAACTCGTATTGACGAGAACGCCGACACCGCCTACGGCTTTACTGTCACATGTTCCGAGGAACAGTTCTTCTCCAGTGTCGTAGACAGCACTGAATGGGTGGCGTCGTCTCGTCTCGGCCAGGCCGATGACGTCGTACCTTATCATTCTTCCTTTCATGAGCAAGTCTTCTATCGAGAACTCGGATGCATGTGTACGTGCATTGTAGGTACAGATCGTTACCGTAGTTCTTGCTTCAAGAAGCTTCCATTGGCCCTGAGATTTTTGCAGCCTCTCCGTACTCGTCCTACCCAACGCTGCGAAATTGGGGGCTCTTTCATGGTCAGGGGAATGAGGCCCGTTTTTTTCTTACTGTATTTAGCGCATTTGATACCCACGTATAGCTTGCAGGGTCTGAACGTGGGGGCCGGGTATACTCACGGGTAGCTTGCCATGCTCTCCCAGAGTGGACATGGAGCTTATTTGTTGGAGGCCTCCTCTTAACCTCCTCCCATATACTTCCCTGTCAATTTATTGCAGGCTTTTAGCTGAATTGACTCGTAGAATACAATTCGCATGAAGCGAGAACGCACCCACACAAGCATTCATGAATACGCCTTGCAAATACAGAAAATATGTGTCAAAATCGGCGCAGCAGAAACAAAGAGTCAATCAAAATCGGCACAGCAGAAACAATGAGTCCATCCCCTAGATCCATCTGCCTCTCAAGAAAGCAAAGGTCGCTTTTGGTGGATTAGCACCCTATCCGCCACCTGAGGACGCTCCACGTAGCCTCGCGACTAACCGGCTCAAGATCCCTCATATGAGCGAGGTCCGTGGATCTCGAAATCTAGAGGGAGAAATTTCAGATGCTTTTTCTGCAGCAAGGGCTTTAGGGTGTGGAATGGGAATATATTACGAAAAAAGTTGGTGTAGAACTTTTTCGTTACTTCTGTATTATCAAGAAAATTTTCAATGATCCCACTTTTGTACATACGGGTGACCCTTAGAGATGAATCGAATCTTCACGCGAAGATTATGATGATCGGAAGCAGCAGTACAAAATAATAGAGCCACCGATGTGTCAAGTACATACCGTTTTTACGTGTCAGAATATGGTTGGCATGCTCACGTATTGGACCGTTAAGCGACCCGCTTGTCCAGCGACGAACGTTTCCTTTGGCAAAACGAGTTTCCACGGTACAGACGAGATGCGGATAGAATTCATGCAGGTTGTTTCTCACTCTCGTTTTCTTTTTTCTTAAGAAGCATCTGGTGTTTTACGTGCGCAGTAAGAAGCAGTCTTCATAAATTGTAATGTTTATGCTAAGGCAACGAATCAAACCAAAGAACTAGTAAGATCAAAAAATCAGATGTGAAAACGTGTCATGCAAAATGCAGGTGTCCAAATATTTTTCACGTTTACTCCAGTGTTGCCCCATAAGCTCCGGTTAAATCTCCTCACCTGTATCACCTGTATCACCTGTAGTCCCGTTGATCGTCGAGTGACTCGAGCGGGCGACAGTAGATCCTCCATTTTTCCCTGTCGCGTGCAAGAGTAGCTCAGTGGGTTCTCCTTGCTTCAGGGGCTCGTCGAGCATCATATCTTTCTTCTAGGCTTTTCGTGAAGAACTCTGACCATCGGGTCGGTGGTCTTTCTGCAGTACGTTTGACATCCCGAGGAAGCCATCCACTAATAGCCCTTGTCCATCGGTTATCATTCATACGCATTACGAGTCCGGCCCACCTTATCTTCGACTGTTTGGCGTACAGAACGGCATCTTTTATTTTTGATCGTTGACGCAGGTCTGAGCATCGGATCCCATCCCTTACTTTTGCGCAACGGTAACTCCTAGCATCGCCCTTTCGACTGCGCGTTCGACAACGCTGATTGATCTTTCACCCTGTTTACGCAGCGACCAGATTTCTGACACACTCATTAGGGCAGAAAGTAACGTTGAGTCGAAAAGGTGAGAATGGAGTCAGGTGTTCTTTGTCCTCTTCACTACATCCTCGACTCTCTTGGAAGTTCCGTAAGCCACTCGTTTCCTTCTGCTCAGCTCTGGAACTAAGTCGTTCACCATATTGATTTACCGACATGGATAGACATAACGGGAGCATTCGGAGATATTCCTTCCGTCGAGCGTGAATATAGTGTAGAACGGCATCTTTGATTTTCGATCGTTGACGTAGGTCGGAGCTTCGGATCCCATCCCTTACTTGTGTGAAACGGGATACTCCAAGCATCGTCCTCTAAATCTCCTCAAGAATTAAAAATAGAAAGTGTCAATTGAAAGCTTTTGTGATTTTCATAGATAGAAACGTCCGAAGACTACTTGATTACCAAAAGACTAAAATAATTCTCAGATCGATAGTTTCCGGATGGTAAAAGTTATCCAGTCTTCACTCATAACAGCTCTCAATCTCATTAACAGCTGCAGAATCGCAACCCATTCCTTGCGGCTGTTCAAGCGATACCTAAATGATTGTGCAACTAAGGTTAACACGAAAGTCTACATCACGCTAGCAATTCCTAACTACATTGCCCACTTCAAGTTATTTTAAAAGTTTCGGAACGCTTCCGTTCACATTATTTTCAAGAACTCACGGCGTCTCGAAAGCGTAGTTCCCAACTCATTCTTTGGCTCTCTACACAGCTTGATAGCATAATAAAGACTATTGCAAACGAATCATAATGCCAAAGAAAAAAAAGTTGTTATATAATACATTTCACATGCAGGATGAAAACGCACTTTTAACGGCAATCGTATTGGTGTGCAAACTGGATTTCAGCGATTATCCATAATGTTATAATTTTAATTCTTTACTAGTTTTCATCGTCACGTCTGTCTGAAAACTACATGAAATCTTAGCAATTGTTGTCACTATTTTGCAACTCTAAGGGCCCGGGAATTCAATGGTATTGGACTATTCATTATGTGCAAGACTCTAGTTCGGCTCCGGTCTAAGTCCAACGAACCCCCAGTTCATCCTCGGTCGAGGATATGGAGTAAGACTTGTCTGGAAAAGTTTCCATCGATCTACAAATGCCAACGATTGCCACTGGGAACGACGTGTGGCGCATTAGCGCAGTTGTAGCAGTATCTCGTGAGAAGCTTACTCCACCAACATTCAACGACTTTCAATGGGAAACTGAAATCCTTGAACAGCAGCTGAACCTTCTTGCAAAGACAAACAGCGTTGTTAAATCTAGATCCTAGCCAACGAATTGATTGAAAAAATCCTTGCATTCTCGATCTCGATATTTCGATGTAATATTTAATGTCGATCCCACTGAAATAAATTGACGTGGTGATTCGGTTCAGTTTACATTGAATGAGTGATTATGCCTGAAAAACAATGGTTTTAGTGGAGATAGCACAAACAATACTGTGTTCAGAAATCTAGACGGTTCTCCTTAACGTGTTGTTTGTCCCTTCATTTCGTCCATTCGATTTCCTCCATTCCAGTGGTCGTCTATGGACATGGTAAGATTCCTGTGTGGGTTCGCTTTCGGATTTAGAACTTGTTGTTTTTTCTTTTTTTTAAGTGGTAGCTCAACTTTATTTCACTTGGAGTTCCGAGAGAGCAGCTCCAGTCCTTTTAACCGTTTCACGACAGGCAGAGTTACCTGTCATTGAGTGAGTCGGAAGACACTCGTTACCATGCGGTTAAGATTTTTCCATGGCCGCCGAGTATTTTGTGCTTAGTGGACTTCAAAATTGAGTACAATTAGTCAGCAATATGAGTGGAAACTCTATTGAAATCACCTCATTTCATTGATAAGCCAACCCTTCATTAGCTATTCAAAGCTTCCGACTACAATTGTTTCCTCAGTTGTTTTCCATTAGGACGTTTGCTTTTTCTTTTGTTTTAAGTTTTATGATTCACTGAGCTTCATGATTGCCTCGTAATCATGAAAAGTATTGAATGCTCAATCCGCATTTTTGTATTGGATTTGTTCCAGACTACTTTCCTTTTGTTCGTGAAGTTCAATGTTTAGTTACATTCTTCAAAGGAACAAAAATGCAGTTGGAAACAACATACTAGCCGTTTTCTCGCCATTTTCTAGACCCGTGAAACCTCCCTCTCTGAGCAACGACGGTGCTACCTCCCATTTTTAACTGATCGTTGAAACAGGAAATTTTGCGTAAAAACTGGAATCCGTTTGCCCTATTAGTGATTTTTATCAGCTTATTTTGACTATCAGCCTTCGAGACACTTAGCCTTTTTTTCGGCTTATTTAGCCTGTTAATGAAAAGATACATGGTATTAGTTTAGTATAGTGGCCCTAGTAGCAACTGTTTTCTACCTTATATCGCTCTCAAATTGGTGATCCACTCAAGAAGTAGGCGTCTTCTTAAGTGGGTCACCAATTTCTTATTTCGCTCACAAATTTTTTAAGCCTAGAAGAGGCCCTAGAAATAGGAAGAAATGAGCAGTCAGTCAAAAAGAACTAACCGCAAAACTTCAGAGAAAAGGGAAAGCACAAAAATTTGCAGTATTCGGCTTGTAATTACTATAAATTGCCTTCATAAATGTTATATTTGACAAAATGGCGGAATGGTAACAAAAATTGGCAGCCGAAGGAATTGTTTAAAAAATGATGGGTTGTTCCTGGAGAAAATTCGATTATACAACTTGTGCCATGTGTATACAAAAAGTGCTTCGAAGTTCTTTTCATCACCCTGTGAAGAATGCCGGTTATAATGATTAGGGGTGTGTCAAGCACAATGGTTAAAGGTACTCTGCAAAACATATGTAATCATTGATTCCACGGCGTTACCAAGCCTTCAATCTCGCCTCGATCGGCAAATTGGTACCAGGCCTGTCTGGGAGGATAGCAGCATTGAGTTGGTACCTCGGTAGGCTATTGAAAATCATTCTATAGCCCAGAAATTCGTTTAATGATCTCTAACGGTTCATTGATGAAGTCTAACCCATGGTACATCAACCAGGAATTGATCAATTCTGAGAGCTTCATCCATATGCTTTAAGAATACTGTAACAATATATTGCAAAATACATTATCAGCTAGTGAGGGAAAATAATTGCTAGGTGTAAAAAAAAAAGATTGATACGATTTACAGTGCAGGAAATAGTCACAGTCGACCAGTTTTGCTCCGGAGTGAGCCTTACCGCCGTTATGGAAGTCCTTTATAATCCTCAGGACCACAATTTTGACTACTGCTGAATTTAACACCTTCACTTTAGATTGCTGTTGTAGGATTAGAGTGATTCGTTGATAAGAGATAAATAAATGAAAAACATCGGCGATTTTGTGTTCCCACGCAAACTACTGAATAGAAACCGAATCTGAACGATTACGATACGAGATACATGAACTGAAATTATTATGGAGAATCACAGCAGCAACTTTGCGGTTAAAGAATTACCATGTTAAAAAACCTCATTGAAATGCAACAAAGAGAATCTGCTACCAGACAGTTGAAGCTAAACTACCCTGAAGCACTTGAAAAAGCAACGCTAGCACATTTCAGTTCAGGAACGATTAGAAAACCCAGTGGTCTTATCTCGAACCACTCGGTAACGAATTTCATTGAGAGTGATACTGCTGAATATAATTCAAAATAGAGCTAAAATGATGACGAAACGTCGGCAAATTTTAGATCTTCGGATGAGTTTCGAACCCACGGTTAGTCTCGCAGGGTGCTCGCATGCTCAGTAGCACATCAACCAAGGACTCTTCTTTATACCGTACCCTGCCGTGAAAAATGATTAGGCAGCAAACAAAAGTTACAGCACTGTGATGTAGTCTGCAGCTTAACTAGTTCCAATGCAGGTTTGTGCTACTTAGTTCGTTCTTGTTGAAGGGTGATTGGTAACAGCACTGGAAGGGTGAAGCGGAGAAGCGAGAAATGGAAAGCAATTGGTGCAGTAGATAACAGGAGATACGCCGTAAGCGCAGTCATGGGTTCGAAGCTCGGATGAAGGTTCGAGTTTTGCTCGTAACTCAGCATCATTTTAGTTGTATTACAAAATAAGTTGTTTTTGTTTTTGAATTATGTCACTTCGGATGCTTTTTTAAACAGCACTTCGACAGTTACACTTAACGAAAATACTGTTCGAAATAAATAAGTTAGAAACACGTTCGCGGCATCGTGGAATGACATCAACACATGCTTCGACGAAAGTCGCTGCGCATTTCAAGTTTGATGGAATGTATTCTATTCCATGGTTAATTTCATTGTAATTTCATCGTTCTACTTCCTGGAATATTTGAATGGCCCGTATTCACTGGTTGTGCGGGCCAGAGCATAATTTCCGATCTCCGCAGGTTTGGTGGCTTGAGCTCTGTTGTTCCTTGGAATCTCGAGAACAGTCTGGCCAATGTCTTCTCCAATTCGTCACCACCACATTCAGTCGCAACCCTTGTGCATCATAGCAAGATTAGCCGATCTGCGACTAGTCTAATACCAGGACTGTGGTGGATGCTGCCATTGTTTTTTTCTTAGCTGGCCTTCCTAATGGAAATACCGGACTCTTTCTCAGCTTGCGAGACCCCGCCAGACGACGAATACCATCGCTGTTCATTGCAGCCCGACACACATGAATATGTCACAGCCACGATGAGACGATAAGCCGTTGGGAGTAGTTTTACTGTTATCAAGGGAAATCCGAAATGTTGGAAAGCAAGCTGTCTTGCCAACGAAGACAACATTTCATATTTTGTTACGAATAAATTCTGTCTGCTTGGAACCACCACTTCATTTCCTTTTCGTTTTTTCTTGCTTTACATCTCAACCATTAAAGCAACTGCGACTGAACAACCAAAGACCGACCTCAAATAAATGGTTAGAATCCCTTGATATTGAGGTCTCATTCAAAGGGTTAATAAACAGGTTTTTTCGTTTCGTCTTTGAAGAACTGAACTTCAACCCGAATAGAAAATGGAGTCATGCAACTCATATCTTTTAAACTCCTTTGCCACTTTTTTTCAAAATCTGTTGTTTTCTTGTTCAGCACATTTATTTGATAGCAGAACAGCGAGTCAGACTTATCACGTGTTGATCGAAGCCATTTGTTTGTCAACTAACAACAACTGCCTGATCATCTTTGTACACCACACTTCGTTAAAATTATTCCTGTAACTAATACAAGTAACTGATGGTGTAAGAAATTAGTCACTTTTAAAACCTGAATGTGACTCGTCTTAATCTTCCGTTACCGTAATAATCATCGTTTGGTTTGTAACTTGCTCGATGGGAAAATTGCTTTTTCTTTCGCTGAAGTTTTCGCCGTATTCGTTTCATTCCTATTCTAGGACGTCAGTAGGCCCTCTCTTTAAAATTTTACATTCACGAAACAATTGTAGATCCCTCATGTATTTTTT
>MQTX01000308.1:0-101082 GCA_009735665.1 Angiostrongylus cantonensis
AAGTGCAGAGCGTGCCGTCACCGGGTAACCGACGACTTCGCAATATAATTTATTTGACATACTGGTTTTTTAATAAAGATAGAGTAGTGTAGACTCTCCAAGCTGCGAAATTTCGTTTGGAAGATATCTGCGCTTGTCGCAATCGTATGATATTTGGCAATGCATGCATCTAACGATATGCTGTTTGGTTTCATATGTAAACCAAAGTAAGACGATGAAGAATAGTTGTGAACAAATTTCAAAAAAGAGCAAACAAATTCATATTGCTTTATAGTATGAAAAGCAATAGAATGATCGCTTTGTGTCTCATTGGAACTTACTGTGTTGACCGTGGGCGGAGTCGTTCTCCTTCCTTTTGTTGGGTTGTGTGAATTTGGCCTTTCTTTTGGACATTTTTCCTCTCTCCGTGGTTTAGGTTCATTTGGTAGGTGCTGGTACCTACAAATGGAAGTATGGTGTCCGTGCTTGTTGCAATTTCGGCACGGACCTCCTTTGCACTCGGGCAAGCGGTGATATGAGGAACCGCAATTGTAGCAAAGATTGTGATCTTCTATCACTTGTACTCTTTCCTGTTGAGTTTTTATCGTAGTACAATCGATTAGTGAGTGTCCTACCTTATTACAGTATAAACATGATTGCGGTTTTTTCGTAAGTGATTGCGGATGGCTCGTGGTCACTAGTGAACTTTTGATCGACGCATTGTTGAGGTCGCATCTTGGAACTGGAGACCTCTCTAGTTGACTTTCTACTGCCAGTTCTTGGGCTATGTAGTCGTTGATTACTTGGAAGAGTTCTTCTGTTTTGGGTGTTTCGTTGTCTCGGCAATGCCGTGTTTCTCGAAGAGCGTGTCGTTGGATTTTTTTCCATGAACTTTTTAAGAAGTTGTTGTTGGAGATACATGTTATCTACTTGCTCTCCTTTATGGCGTAGTTGGCAAACTATCGAGTGGAGAGTCTCGCACAATATTTCTTGGTCTTTTAGTCGCTCGCTATTTGCTTGTACTCTCTGTAGCCTGATCAGTAGTTGATTTATGAGGGCTTGCTTGTTGCCGTACTTGGCCTTTAGATGATCTATGACCATGGGATAGGATTCTCGTGAAATTTCGTAATGCTTGATGAAAGCTCAGTTGGTGCCAGAGATTGGTCGAGTAGTAACGTTGAGCGTTAAGTTCAGCGTAGAGTTCGACTCGGATAGGCCAATGCACCAATTTGTGTTAGTTGGCCATTGGATTTGGGAGTTGGTCGGACTTGTCTTTTGTCCGCCAACTGTACGTGGAATGCTCGACTTTGTATAAATTTGCCACGCGGGACTTTTTTCCGTAACTGCCGTGGCCAACCTCGAATTTGGGTTGTAACAGTTTATAGCAATAACAACAGTACAATAATAATATGCAATATGTGACGATATTTGATTAACTGGATTTATACGAACGAGATTGAGATGAGAACAAGTGATACAACTGAAGGAAGCTAGTCGGACACTCGGGCTGGAGCACTGATAAACTCAAGGCCTGGATGAAGATCCAACGAACGCTACGAGCGCTTGAAGACGAAAGCTATGAGCTGTACTACTTCTGTAGTGAGTGGAGCTTTGTCAATGGAAACTAACGACCTCGCTGACCCAGGGCATGACACGGTACATGCGTGATAAGTGCATCAATTGAGGCGGCATGCCAGAGGACTCAATCAGACAATAAAGGAATAGCTCGTGGATAAAAGTTATCTGAAGGGCTACATAGACTTATCAAAAGGTCATGTGAATGAAATAGATTTGAGACAGTTATAAGCGAGCAGTTAATGTAGGATACATGCGATATTGTAGAGAATAGTAACTATTTAAGGAATAGTTACTATACTCTGATATAAAAATGTCCTACTCTTTAAATAGAAACATGGGGAGAGAAGAGGAATGAGAAGATGAAAAGAACGTAGAAGGTATTGTTATTTTTATCCCAATCTCGGAGATTGAGACTTTTTAGGGGGGCAATAGAGACGGTCTTTCCACTTTGCTACGTCCCGCGACCCCCGTTTATTGTTCGCCTTTACCATAGCTGGAACTTATTCCACATTGAAAATGCTGAGATGCAAGATAAAACTATTCGATGAATAGAGTGCTGCTATATAACATGTGAGACAGACTTTGCACATCGTATTGGTGGATTCCGCCATTCATGTTAATTTGTGCCTCTTCGAAAGCCTCAACCTAAACTATTATCCTAGATCCAGGAGAAGTACGATTTCAGCTGTCATAATTTCAATTAAATATCATTGCGTCGAGACGAATTCGAGTTTTTTGTGGATGTTAACGCATAACTCCTGGATCTGGATCCTTGTACACGTTAATCTTCGTGGATGTTGCAACAGTCATCAGTGACAAAATGGGGTTAAAAATGTTGTACATTATTTGAGATCAGGAGGCACATCGGTGTGGGAGACAAACCTTAGTCGATGTTGAGGACGGCTTCTAATTAAAATGCGAATTCATTTTGTGCAGGTGTATTATCGCCGAGTACCGGACTAAAAAAGTTTATTTTGAGTTCTTCTAGCTAAGTAAGCCTGTGCTAATTCACGAGTCTCGGTCTAAGACCTGCGTCACAACCACTCTTCGTCATAGAGCTGTTCTCAACTAGATGAATAAATGATTCTAACGAGTAACATTGAAATCATGTTTCCCTCAAAAAAAAAACTTACGACAGAGTCAAAGTTGCCCGACATTCGTTTGATACATTTGGGTATCGAACTTATAGGTCGCGAACTCTTCTTCGAACCCAAATATTATAGTGTAGAGTTCGTCATTTTGTGATAATTCTATCACGTAGGTCTTCGTGTTTTATAGCGATATACCAAACCTTAAACTTGGGTTATTAAGCTGTTTGTATACATCATATTTACGCGACAATGGAATGAGGTTAGAAATGCATGTGGAACAGACCACAGAGCAAATTGGTTGAGTGGGCAGTAGTTATATAGCTAATAAATTGCATTATGAGTGATGTGGAACATTATGCAGCAGATGTTTAAGGGTATGAGATATAATTAGAAAATACTGTCTATGTAACTATACTAGTATACCTACAATAGTCTAAGTAATTATGTGATCACAAAGCAAGAACGTGAGCGCGATCACGAGCTTGTTCTTGGCATGAGGAAAAAGATTCGTCGGAGCGCAGAATACTTCACAATAGTGCAAGTGCATGAGGCATTTGCTACGTGAACAACATGTGGTGATTACGTGACAACTAAAGTTAGCTTTAACATGTTGACGATGCAAGAGTATGAGATATTCTTTCCTAACCAAATTTAATCAGTTGTGAAATTGTATTATTAAAAGGGAGAGCTAGGTGGCAACGAAGGTTGACGACAATATCAAGGCGCCATCAGAAGGCAAATGGCACTGGTAGGGAATGTGACTATCTCTAAACGAATGGCAAAAGTCGCTGCGTCATGTCTCCTGGTAATGTTGCCATGATCGATGGCGTTCCCCATAGGTAAGAAGGAGTAGTAATGTAGAGCAAGTAGACGGGCGTTGTGTCAAGTAATTTGTGATACAATGGGTTATATGACAGGGTTGACATACAGAAATACATGATGAGTACAAGACATGTTGAAATGAAAAATAGGAAATATTTTGCAAGAAATTTTCTCTATAAAGATAATGCATAACTGAAGCAGGAAAATGGGCAGTCTTCGTCGGGCTGTGAAAGGGAACACAGAAGCAGATTAGGAAAACAAAAAAGAGAAGCAGACTTTCAAGCCCAATGAATATATTACGACAACAAAGAACGGGGACAACTCTTCTTGATGATATTCAGCAGTGTCGTACATTATGTTCTTGTCGTTTAACGTAGCAAGTCACTTCAAACTCATTTATAGGGCGGATTCAGAGAATGAGTAGAGGTGTTCCGCAATATGCACGAGTTCTTTCGTTCGATGCAGCGCACTGGGTTCATCAAGTGTTCTTTTCCTCTGGTATCAACAAAATGATTTTAACGTTGCTGGAGAAAAGAGCTTTATGACTCACGAAGGTGGGCCACTGTCTCTGCAGTGATAATCCGGGAAACCGGTAATAGGGCTATCCCAGGAATCAAGGGTCAGTCAACATCATCACCAAGGAAAATCATTAAAATGACGAAATTGTCAAGTGCTAATGGGGAAAAACACCTAAGTGCTGAAATCCACGCACTATGTAATCATTGTTATGGAAGGAAGAAAGATCATTCCTTGCTGGCAATTTTTAGGAAGCGCAGTTCTAAACAACATCTGTTTATCTCTTGTGCATTATTTCATGAACTTTGCTTCTTCTTTTTTTCTAATCTAACACCTGCACAAGCTTAACGCATTATACAGTCATTACTTTACTATTGGCTAAGATTCTACAATCTTGGTAAAAAGGCCAAATCAAAGTCAATATTTGTCTGTTGAGAAGACCTAGAGTTACCTGTAAATAAATTATTCACATGCACCGGTCTTTTGTTTCAGATATAAATACTACAAATGTATTGCCTTCGGCTTCTCAGTTTATGTTCATTGTCATTGTGTTCTCCTAGAAATCGTAAATTTACCATTTCACGAAATTGCACATTTGTGTTTAACAGCTTTGGACATGCTATAGCTTGCAGAAAATGCTTTTTCCCGATTCATCTGTGACTTTGTTGGAGGGTTTTTATTTCAAAAATGTGATGTACGCTTCTGTTATGTAGATGGAATATTGCCATTTAATAAAGCGACATTTTGGCTTCCGAAGATTGCAAGAAATAATTTTGTCGAGACGGCATCGTCCAGTGTAAACATACTTGCTGCCTCGTTGTCAGTATTTCTGTAGAATGGTGATAATTTGGTTGTGAAACTTTTAAACTGCTCATAAAGGACTTTTATATCTTGAGTAAGGCGTGCCCAATTTTTACAAGGTTTCCACCACTGCCTCTAGGTTAATAATAAAAAGTTTTCCACAAATCAATGAAAGGACAGAGCGGTCTTTTGTGCTCTCGCGATACTTCAATGAGTCTTGCTTGTTACCGTGTGGATGTGGTCCTTCGTACTAAATCATTTTCGAAAGCCTGCTGGCTCAAATGGCTTCTCTTCGTCCACTGTACTGTCAGTCCTGTTTAGGATGAATCGAGTGGAAAGTTTGTACGAGGCAAACAGTAAGCAGATTGGGGATAGCCATCGTTATCGTAGAAGTTACCATTCTCGAACAATAGCATGTTCCTGCTACGGCTCTAGATGAGTAAGAAACTTGCATTTGGATGGGTGACGTGTGACGAGACGAGGCGATGCCTTTGCGAGGAGTGGGGCGCGTGCTCGAGGTGTTCAGATCCTACCTTGCCCGGGCTTTTGATTGTTCCGATGTGATTATGAAACTGATTGGCTCAATATAGTGCGTGTTAATACGAGTTTTCGGTGCATCAGCTGTTGCGAGTACATAAACATAATGAAAAAAACACGCTCCAGTTCACCAAAAACAAGGTGGATTAGGAATTCTAAGATCACTATCCAAACTTATTTATAAGAATAAAGATACCAGTAGAACAGTAGAATACTAATTAATATTGGTGTTCAACCTTCGGTGTAAAGCCGAGACTGTAACCCATATCACCAGTAGTATCGTTGATCGACGAGTGACTCGAGCGGGCGCCAGTAAATCCTTCATTTTTCCCTATCGCGTGCAAGAGTAGCCCAGTGGGTTCTGCTCGCTTTAGGGACTCTTCGAGCATCATATATTTCTTCCAGGCTTTTCGTGAAGAACTCTGACCATCGGGTCGGTGGTCTTCCTGCAGTACGTTTGAAATCCCGAGGAATCCAGTCACTAACAGCTCTTGTCCATCGGTTATCATTCATACGCATTACGTGTCCGGCCCACCTTATCTTCGACTGTTTGGCGTATAGAACGGCTTCTTTGATTTTCGATCGCTGACGCAGGTTGGAGCTTCGGATCCCATCCCTTACTTGTGTGAAACGGGATACTCCTAGCTTCGTCCTTTCGACAACGCGTTCGACAACGCTGAGTGATCCTTCATCCTGCTGCATATCGACCAGGTTTCTGACGCATACGTTAGGGCAGGAAGAACCGTTGAGTGGAAAAGGTGGGCACAGAGTCGGGTGTTTTTTGTTCTCTTCACTACATCCTCGATGCTCTTGAAAGCTCCCCCAGCCGCTCGTTCCCCTCTGCTCAGCTCTGGAGTTAAGTTCTGCAGCACACTGATTTCCCGACCTAGATAGAGATAACTGGAGCATACGGAGATATTCGTTCCGTTGAGCGTGAATGGGGCAAACCCAACCAATCCGTTCTTCATGAACATCGTTTTCTTGAGATTTAGTCGAAGACCAATCTTTCCACAAGCTTTATCAAAGTTCGCAAGCATACGTTCCGCTTGGCTAATGTCTGGTGTTATAAGAACGATATCATCAGCAAAGCGAAGGTGATGTATCTGCCGACCGTCGATTTTCACTCCCATATTATCTTATTCTAATGTTCACATGACGTTCTGGAGAGTGGCTGTAAATAATTTTGGCGAGATTGTATCGCCTTGCCTAACTCCTCTTTTGACGTCAATGTTAATATCGTTGTGGAATGGTGATATCTTGGTTATGAAATTTTTTTTACATCTCACAAAGAATCTTCATGTACTGAGAAGGGACTCCTTGACTATCAAGGGTTTCCATGACTGCTTCTATCTCAGTTGAATCAATGGCCTTCTGTAAATCGATGAATATGAGACGGCGGTCTTTTGTACTCTCGTGATACTTCAATGAGCCTTGTTATCGTGCGGATGTGGGCCATCGTACTAGATCCTTTTCGAAACCCTGCTTGCTCACATGGCTGTTCGCCGTCCAGTGTTCTGCCAATCCTGTTTAGGATGACTCGAGTGAAAAGTTTGGAGACGACAGACAACAAGCAGATTGAGCGTCAGTTGCCGATTTCGTGTAGGTCACCCTTCTTGAACAATAACACGGTACTGATGGTCCTCCAATGAGCAGCGACCTTGCATTCAGATAGGCAACGTGTGAGCAGCCGAGCCAGAGTGTTTACGAAGACTGACCGAAGGTTTCTCAGGTGTTCCAGTCTTATCCTGTACGGACCTGGAGCTGTTCGATTTTTCACCGAGGAAATGCCATGACGGATTTCGGAAGGGAGAGCCGGTGGAAATATCCATCCTCTTTTATTTCATAAGACGGGAGATGCACGTGGATATCGAAGAGATCTGAGTAGTAATCGTGGATGATTTTCTCCAATGCCTTTCTAAACGCTGTTATTGTTCCGTCTGGGCGTCGGAGTACAATCATCTTGGTCTTGCAATCCGCGAAGCTCCGTTGGGCTTCGCGAATGTTTTTCCCAGCCTCTGCAGCTTCGACCGTTACTGCTGCTCTTCTCTCTTTAAGATCTTCTTTCATCGCCTGTCTGCATTGTTTCGAAAGTTCGGACGTTAGTTCGCGGTTGCCTGCAATACGTGCGATTCTACGCTGGCGTATTAGCTCGAAAGTTTCTGGAGACAAAGGTCTCTTGGTGACTTTGGAACTTTCAGCTTTAACAGCGCTATCGTGATGTTGAATGAGCCGAACGTATTCCTCGTTGATGTTGTCGAAAACGGTATCTTCCCAACAGCCGACTAATGAATAAATCCCAGTTTGTGGTGGTTCTGGGACTTCGGTTTTTGAATTTAGAAGCTTTATCTCCTTTGCGCGAGAAATAGTTGGGACAACAGCGTCAACAGTTAGGCGCAAACTTTCAGTTTACTGTGATGTGATCTATTTCGTTATGGTACTCTCCAGTGGAGGATTCTCACGTCCAGCGTTGAGGGTGAGGCTTCAGGAATTGCGAGCTTCCATGGATGGTCTTGGTCGCCATGATAAAGTCCGATAGCAGCTCACCCTGTTCGCTCTATTCCAATCCATGGGTCCCATTTTAACGTTGTTCAGACGTTCTTCTTGGTCCAAACTTAACATTGAAATATCCAATGATGACCTTGAAGAATGTATGGTTTTCTCTGTAGAACTTCTCCAAGTCCATGTAGAACGCTTCGACTTCTTCTTCGTCATAGTTTGATGTTGGCGCGTAAACGACGAAGATTGTCAAAGCCGGTATTGATCCACATCTTTTTAATCGTAAACGCCCGATTCGGGTTGTAATCTGTTCGAATGAATCGATGTTCATGGACAAACTAGTGTTGAGGAAAACGCCGACGCCGCCGACTCCTCTATTGTCGCATGTTCAGAGGAACGGTTCTTGTACGGTGTCTTAGACGGCGTTGAATGGGTGGTGTTGTCTCGTCTCGGCCAGGCCGATGACGTCGTACTTTATCCTTCTCGCTTGCATAAGCAAGTCTTCTATCGAGTGCTCGGATGGAAATGTACGTGCATTGTAGGTACATATCGTTATCATAGTCCTTCGTGATCCAAGCAGCTTCTATTGGGCCTGAGATTTCAGCAGCCTCTCCGTACTCGTACTACCCAACGCTGCGAAATTCGGGGTCAGGGTATGACACCCATTTTTTTTACTGTGTTTAGCATTTTGACTCCTACTTATAGCTTGCTTTACTCTGAACGTGGGGGCTGGGTATACACACTGGTAGCTTGCCAAGCTCTTTCAGAGTGGACATGGAGCTAATTTGATGAAGCTCGATGTTCATGGACAAACTAGTGTTGAGGAAAACGCCGACGCCGCCGACTCCTCTATTGTCGCATGTTCAGAGGAACGGTTCTTGTACGGTGTCTTAGACGGCGTTGAATGGGTGGTGTTGTCTCGTCTCGGCCAGGCCGATGACGTCGTACTTTATCCTTCTCGCTTGCATAAGCAAGTCTTCTATCGAGTGCTCGGATGGAAATGTACGTGCATTGTAGGTACATATCGTTATCATAGTCCTTCGTGATCCAAGCAGCTTCTATTGGGCCTGAGATTTCAGCAGCCTCTCCGTACTCGTACTACCCAACGCTGCGAAATTCGGGGTCAGGGTATGACACCCATTTTTTTTACTGTGTTTAGCATTTTGACTCCTACTTATAGCTTGCTTTACTCTGAACGTGGGGGCTGGGTATACACACTGGTAGCTTGCCAAGCTCTTTCAGAGTGGACATGGAGCTAATTTGATGAAGCAACTCCTAACCGCCTCCCATATACTTCCCTATCTTCTGATTGGATGCTTTTGGCCGAACTGACTCGTAGAATACGATCCGCGTAAACTAGATCGCACCTACACATGCACGCACGAATGCGCTTCGTAAAAACAGAATGTTTGTGCCAAATGGGTGCAGTAGACACGTGGAGTCCATCTCCTGAATCCACCTGCATCTCAGGGAAGCAAACGTCGCTTTTGGTCCTCGATTAACCGCTATCCGCCACCTGGTGACGCGCCACATAGCCTCGCGACTAAACGGATCGAGACCGCTCATGTGATGGAGATCCGTGGCTCGAATCTGTTTACACAAAATATGATAGAATCAAAATCATCTTCATAGTGGAACTCACTTTTATGTCATTCGACTAGTTTCACCAGTTGTTTCTCCTACTCTTGCCGAGATGTAGGATATTTTTGGGCCTTCTGCTGAACAATGAATCACTTGAAATGATAAATGGTGTAAATTGCCCCATTGGCACACTCTGTAAACCACTGTCACTCCACGAATTATGTAGCTCAGGTAAACTTTTTTGTTAGCAAGAGTACAGTAGAATCACCGATAACAGTTGCAATACACCCTTTATCAATCAGTATTTGTTCCTTGTTCTTTTTGTCTGTTGAACTGACATTCGACGTTTTGAAGGCATATGAGAATCACAACAATCACGGTGCTTCCTATCTTTTAATGTTAGTTCGAATAAAAGACGTCCTTAGTGCACTTCTTACTCTCTTTGTTTCACAGTATAATACATACAAAGTGAAGACAATGCGTTTATAAACGGATTCTTATCACAACTGTCTATCAAGTGTTAGCCTTCAGCCATTCATATACGTACTCGTACACAATGAGCATCACTGCACCACCTAAAAAAACCTTTCAGATTACAGGCTTTCATAAAACACTTCAAATATTTCACACTCAAAATGAAAGAAAAAAATTAACTGATCGAGTGCTTTATGCCTATTACAATAAATAAACGGGTGTGAAGAGGTACATCGTCTCGAAAACCAATTTGCTAACCCCGAAACTATGGAGAACGTAGTTTGTTCAGAGCTTCTGTTGAACCGTCGACTATGCAAGAGCAAATGTGACACCCATTGCAATTTAAATGTTATTTTAGCAAACAAATCCGGTGATCTTAGAGCAAAACCATTCTATTTTTTCAGGCATGTTTGACTGCGATAGAACACGTTACTTGACGAATTTCCTACCCACTTCGAAGAAAAAACTTACAAAATGATCGATTTAATTTTGTTTTGTTTAGTTACATAATAACGACTATGTCATCAAGAATAGGTTTCTAAAAAATAAAGAGGGAAATTAACCTGGCCCAAGGCGCATTACTTTAGGAAGAAGACCTTTGTAAAGTGCACCGAGCCTGAATAAGAATATGTAGTATGACATGGCAAATATAACATAATAATGAGATTCCTTACACTTGAAAAAGGTTTACCAACTCATAGTGGCTCGGTGTAGTTCTTCGGTGTTGGATTGCGACGTACAGCGAGGAGTTCTTTCCACCCAGTAGGGTCTACCAAGGTGAGAAGAAACAAGACGTTTCCTTTCGATGTTCCCATCCGGAAACCCAGCCAAGAATCAACCAGCACCAGGAATCACCACCGTCCTGGTATCAAACTAGTCTCATGGTGAAAAATCTTCTACTGATCCACATGGGCGGCGACAGTCTGGGCTAGTGACGATCTGAGAGAAACCTCAGCTAAACGGATCTCAGTACTCCAGAAAACCACACTGGCCAAACAAGTAAATCTGCGGCCTCAGTGCACCGCACAGTGGGAGCCGCCGTCTATGGCGTCGGGAGGTGAGGCGACCGGTGAGAGGAGATCAAATCTCGAGTTGAACAAGAAGTCATTGGAAACGAACAAAAAAAGCGCTCCCATGACACATCTTCGAAAGTGCATCATGCACTGCATCTATGACACCACAACGATCTCTTCAAACGCCGACCATCACACTTTTCCTGAGGTTGCCGAATGCGTCAAATTCCATTGCCCTATAAAAAATAAAAGGAAAGCCGACCGACATACTCCAATTATATGACGGAACCATTGTCATCCGTGGAGGAAAACTTCTGTTAAGAAATGTCACAGACGTTAGCTTTGTCTTACACCAATCTATTCCACATTTATTCACCTCATACGAAATCCATCTTGACCATTCTTCGCCTCAAACTTGCGCGAAAGAAAAAAGTCAGTATCAACAACTTGTGCAGCTGAAGAGAGCGAATCGGAAACGTTTTACAATCAGACGGAGGAAGTAATCCACAACAAGAAACCCTTCTATAAGTTCACTGTTGAATGGTTCAACGACAAATTGGGAACGGCTACTGGAAGTGAGTATGGGATAGGGATGTTTCGAATAGGAAAACGAAACGAGAATAGATGTCGTGTAGGGCTCCTGTCCGCAGCATGTTTCTTCCATGGGAATTCATTTTTCAAGAAGCGAGTAAACCACCGATGGGAATGGGAGTCTGCTAACGGCACAGCTCATGCGGGGATCGGTCATATTCTCATTAACATCTTGTCGAAGGTCTTAAATTAGGAAATTTCTCGAAAAGAGAAGGACACTTGGTCTTGATCCTATTTCAACACAGCTAACACGGCTGATAATAAGCGCCAGCTGTAGAAGAACTTTCCAAGAGGATTTACATAGGCATAGGAAGAAAAAGTTATTCGAAGTAGCTCAAAAACGACCCATTCTGTAAAAGATCTTTAAATTGGGATCTTGTAACTATAATGTTGCGCTATCCGTCCTAATAAACGAACACAGTGAAACTATCATTACATCTTTTCATGCAACTTATAACGGAAAGGTTCTATGCCAATCCTATTCGCTCCACAATTTTCGACTCGGACCCCGAAATCCCTACTTCTACCCCGCCCGGCATTCTATCTTCTGAAGCTTGAGTTCGATAGAAAGCATTAAAAAGGCACAGCTCCAAAACCGAATAATATTATCGTCGAGTTCCTTAGAGTTCATGGGCACGAACTACTTGTGCAGATTTCAGAGCTGCGAAGGCCCTCGCGCACGGTTACAGAACCAAAGAAGGGCGACCGAAGAGATCTCCGTAACTGCTGCCCAGTATTCTTGTTGAATGAGTCCACAAGCTGTTCACGAAGGTTAACCTTTTGCGCATAGAGAAAACCTTGGATAAGGCACAACCAGTTCAGCAAGCAGCATTTCGACACGGATCTTGCTGCATGGACCACATCCAAGGCGTGTCCAGCCTTATTAAAGCTTGTCGGGTATACCACCTGCACCCAGTCCTAACCCTTATTAAATTCGAGGAATCGTTTGACAACATCGAAACTAATACAATTCTATCATCTCTCGTCGATCAAGGAGTGGAACCACCCAATGTACGAACACTACCACATCGTTATTGGAACTTCAGCACA
Organism: Angiostrongylus cantonensis; assembly: GCA_009735665.1. Taxonomy (NCBI): domain Eukaryota; kingdom Metazoa; phylum Nematoda; class Chromadorea; order Rhabditida; family Metastrongylidae; genus Angiostrongylus; species Angiostrongylus cantonensis. The sequence goes on from MQTX01000308.1 coordinate 12,530, forward strand.
AATATGCAGATTCTCATTGACGCCTCAACATGCCCTTAGAAAAAGAGGCTTGACAAGGCGACACACTATTGTCAAAGCTGTTTGCCACATCAAGAGATGTTCGCACTACTCATTGAGCCCTTAAAAGATATGGTTTAAAATTTAACCTGCACTCACAACGTCTGGCCGGAATGCGCAGCTCAAATTTCCCAAACCTGTCCTATCTTCAGGATCCTGGAGAATATGCATCGTTAGCGAAACAGATGGGCCGATCACATAATGAAAAGAACCCATGACAAATAGACGAAAGGAACAGTAGAGTCGATTCCAAGAGAAATGCAAGTGTCATGTTGGAAGATCACCCAAAATATGGACGGACGTGTTGATGGCTAAGGTCAACCACCTGCATTCGCGAAAGGGAACGATTTCAGAGCTACGGAATGAACCTGGCGGACGTCACTGTGATCGAAGTAGACCACAAAAACGAATGACGATTGCGCGAAAGACAAACGAATGGAAATTATGCCAGGGTACGCATAACCAGTGAAGACGAGCCGAGCCTTCCAAGTCTCCAAGGGTATGTAATATAATAGAAAGAGTACGTTACCCTTCTTCTTTATAAATAAGCTGGATCGTTTGTATCGTACCATTATACTTAACGACTTTAGGATCTGGCTGAGGCCCTAAAAAAATCTTTATCAATTCTAAGAAAGAAACGCGTTATCATTTTTCTTAAAATGTTGTTTATGCTGTGTCTCACCTTGAATTCGGGACTTGGCCACGTCGAACGGAATATTGCCAATTGAAGCTAATGACCCAGCCGTAAATCCAAGAAATATGCGACCTACTAGATTGTGAGTGGGGTTTTCCTAAAAATCACCAATGTAATTTATTTGCTGAAAACAGAACAGCTGTGAATGAAGACAGATAAAGGAATAAAAGATAAAACATTAGACGCTGATCAATCGCTCAAGGATATGGTATGCCTTGAGCTCCATTCGCAATTTAGTAGAGGTGACCAGATGCATATTTGGGCTAGAAATTGACTTTCGTGCCCACCAGTGCATCGACTGAGTGTTCTTGTCCTTCCGGACAGGTCTGCCACCAATTTTCCTAACCCAGAAGGATATAATGCTCGGCGAACCTGGGGCGCGCGATCAGGCCAGCGACTGAAACAGTGTGTATTCCAGAGAACCTATGATCATTGTGTTACATGCGCTCAATGAAAACATATAGAAAGATTAAAAACGCCACCTATATCTGATTAGTGATTAGGCCTTATTAGTGCCAACACCTTTAAGATGAAGTAATATAATAGGTTGCTCATAATTCACAATATTTACGATGTGAAAGTTCAAGATATTTTTTGGCCAACGTTTAGCGTTTATGAGTGTTACTTACTTTCATATTGACGTCTGTTCAACGCAAAATACTGAGAAAATTAATAAAAACGACATCCCTTTTTGAACGGCTTTTTTTAAAAAAAAATCATAAAATCAAATCTCGACAATCTGATTGAATATCAGCATCAACGCAGCATACGAATATTACATTTTGCCAAGGAACCTTTAACGAGCCCTCGGTAGAACTTTGGTGACAGAAGTTCCCTGATGGAAATGACCACATTGAAGATGATAAGTATCGGTTGCGACCATGATCAATAGAAAGTTAGCTGTATCAGATCCATGCTGAGAGGCTTGATGCTTACGAAAGAGCTAAGCATCAGAAAAAAAAACAGGAACTTCAGAATAGGTGTCGAATGAGGTCAGTATATTCCATCGGCAGGAACCGTCCTGTACTGACCACTCCACTACATCCGACTCGACGCGCCTACGAAAACGCATTCAACATCACAAAAGAAAACACTTTTATGGGCACTATATTCCAATTATTAGGGTCTGAAAAGACCGAATGCGCCAAAATCTTTGGCATAATAGAGATTTATATCGACCTCGTGTAAGTTTCTGGAGAAACGAAGACTTTGATTATCCATGTTGAGCTGAAATGAAATTCAATATTGAAGACTTAAGAATATTTCGAACGAATAAAAACTCGACAAATGGGCGTCGCATAAAGAAAAAAAATAAAAGGATGGTCTTTACGAAATTTGTTCGGTCCTACTTCATCATATCACATCAGCGCGATCTGCCTCTTGTGAATAAATAAATTCTGTGTGGTAAACCTTGTAACAGTTAGAAAGAAATAAATCATCCATAAAATTCTCCAAGCTAAATTTGCACCAAAAAATGCTATGAATCCTCATTGGAGTTTATCAGATGGAATAAATCAATATTGCATCTGAAATGCTTAACAAATCAGTACAGCAATAAAGTGTTGTAGAGTTTCGATAAAATACAGCAAAAATTACAACATTTGCAACCGACACCGACTGCTTGAGAGTGTCAAGATATGGTGAACGACAATTCACGCTTCTGTATTTCACAATCGAAGTCCGTCCAGGAGCTGAATGAATTTTAGCACAATCTCCAATGACGAGGTGGCCAAACTGATCTTCCTAGCATTTCATTTGATTTTGAGACGTCTACACTTGACTATTGTAGTGAGTAGTAAAACAGAACTTTGAAAAAATTACACCATACTGAACCTTTGCGTTGGGAACCATGTTCTTCATATTATGGTACAATCCGAAATAGATCATATTCCACACGCCATGCCGGCCGAGTGTGGCCGTTATACCTGAAATGAATGACTTTACTGTCCAATGGACATCTTCCCATTCTCGAATAACATCCAGAAGGAATTTGAAAAATTGTCCAAAAACTTCAATGCTCACTTGCAAAACAGAGGAATTATAATGTAAAGTTTTTAGTAGAAAAAAAAACAACACTTTTGACTTTACAATAATCATTATGCATAGCAATGTGAAGAGCCAGTTACAATAGGAATTAGAATGCAAGTTGAAATAGAAAAACCCATATAGGTGTACTTCTAACAGAAAATGTTAACGATTATGCTGCATAATGATACATAAATGAGAATAACTGGTGAAATAAAGAGGATAAGAAATCGAAAAAGATTGATTTCGAAGTTAACATTCCTCTTTCACTTATCCCAGTATCTTGCAAATTAATAAGAAAATGTCTGTCACAGAACAGAAAAACTTCACAGACAGATGAGTGTTTTTGGTGGCTTGGAAAGACTGAGTTTAACAGTAGTTGAGGGTACAGAGTTCTCGACGAAAAGGATGGTTTATTATTCAATCGTAGTGAATATGAAAACTTTAAATTCACTGATAATATTGGGATTCAATCACATCATCCATTCCTATAGTAATATGTGCCTTTAAAAGTCTAATTTAAGTGAAGTGTTATCAGAGCACATACAGTGTTAAAAGGATAAAGGATAAAGCTCTCGGCTTTGATCAATCCCTGAGGGATGCGCCGATGCGCCATGAATTCGACTTCATAAAGTGTCCTTTGGAGGTGATTGAACGCATATCTGGGTCGCTTCTAAATTCTTGGCCTTGTTCCTAAAGTCGTTGAGGCATTGAATTTTCAACAGTAGTTCTTCTCGATTCGGCTTCTAGATCGTCCTTGAGCGGTCCGTTACTTTTACATCCCTACTTTCTTTTCTGATTTCGGCTTCAACACCTCTCCGAATCAACTAGTAGGAAGATCGAGCGAAGCATTCGACGGCGGAAACACACCTCTCTCTGATCCACATCGTGGTGAAGACCTGGATACGCCCTTGCAAGGTTAAGTTAGGACTCCAAGGAGGACCAAGTTGCACGACCAGCAGTAGGCCAGCCTCAGTGCCCCGCACACTGGCTGCTACCGTCTATGACGTCAGGCGATGAGACCACCGGTGAGAGGTCAGAAAATCTCGGGTTGCGCAGGACGTCATTAGAACAGGATCTGACAAGCACACGTACGACATGCCATGGAGATTGTTTCTTACTATGCACGTATAATGCCAGAACACTCTCCACAGACGCCGATCTTCAAGCCCTTCTTGCAGCTGCAGATTGCATTAAATTTTATGTGATCGCATTACAAGAAACAAAAATCAAGAAGACGGACATACGCCAACTAAACAACGGGACCTTTGTGATCCGTGGAAAGAAGGTCGCGTCACGAAATGTCGGAGGCGTAGACTTCGCCGTACACCGTCCACTGTCCATCTCGTCGACTTATACGAGATTCTCTCTTTCTGCATAGCCGTCCTCCGTCTTCAACTGTCGCATCATAAGAAGGTCACTATCATCAACTGCTACTCACCAACCGAAGCAGCTGATGAGTACGAAATAAATGCGTTCTACTATCAGTTGGAGGAAGTCATCCGCAATGAAAAAGCTTGTCATAAATTTATTGTCGGAGACTTCAACGCTAGAATAGGAAAGGCCAACGAGAGCGAATACAGGATCGGAAATTATAGATTAGGAGGAAGAAATGAGAATGGCAACGATCTCGCAAGACTACTGTCGGCAACACGTCTCTTCCATGGAAACTCGTTTTTCCAGAAGAAATAAAGCCGCCACTAGTCTCCCAACGGCATGACTCATGCGGAGATCGACCATATTCTGACAAACAGAAGATGGCGCCTATTTGACACATCGGTAGTCCTGTCATTCTGCACTGGATCTGATCACCGCCTTCTTCGCGCGAAGATTCGATTCAGCCGCAAGCTGGAAAAGAACTCTCTTCATCGACCACGAGGAAAAAGTCTAGCTGCATATGACAAGAACATTCTGAACGAAGTCCTATCCAAACTTGACTGGCAGATTAAAGAAGACCCGACCGAAGACTACAAGCTGCTTGTCGAAGGACTGAAAAGCTGCGCCAAATCCGCTTCAGTTTCTCAGACAAGAAGATCGGACCACATCTCCACCACTACTAAAGAGTTGCTCGAAAACAAAAGGAAACTGAAGCTTGATCTCACTGCAACACGTTTAGCGCAGCTAGTAATAAATGCCAGCTGCAGAAGAGCTCCGCAGGAAGATCTACAGCGGTACAAGCAGAAGAAACTACTGGAAGCAGCAGAGAAAGGAAACAGTCTGAAAAAATACCGTCGGAACTTATGTGATTATAATGTTCCGCTGTCAGCCCTGATGAACGAAGATGGAATCGTCAAAACTTCATGCCATGATATGGAATTAGTAACGGAAACGTTCTACACCAACCTTTTCCGCTCCACAATCCCCGTCCTGGGCCCTAATATCCCCGCTGAAGAAACAACACTTGGAATTCTTCCGTTGGAGGTTCGAGTTGAGATAGAAAGCATGAAAAGAGGCACAGCTCCAGGACCAGACAATGTCACCGCCGATTTCCTTAGAGCTGGGGGCCACAATTTACATGTACTTCTCGCAGACCATATGACAGCATACCTTCAAAAGGAAAAAATCCCAGACTAGTGGAGGACGTCGCGCAAAGTCATCTTGCCTAAGAAAAGAGACCGAAAGGATCTTCGTAGCTATCGTCCTATATGTTTGTTAAGTGTACTCTACAAGCTTTCCACGAAGATTATCCTCTCGCGCATATCAAGGACATTGGAAGAAGCGCAACCAGTCGAACAAGCAGAATTTAGAAAAGGATTTTGCTGCATGGACCACATCCAAACCGTGCCCAGGGTCATCGAAGTCTGTCGGGAATACCATTTGCCTCTAGTCCTTACCTTTGTCGACTATGAAAAAGCGTTTGATCGTGTCGAAACGAATTCAATACTATCAGCGCTCGTCGACCAAGGAGTGTACCCGTCCTACATAAGAACTCTGTCTGACTGTTATCGGAACTGTACTACGAAAATGCAGCTTTTCCATCGACCACTCACCATCCATAGGAAAAAGAGTTCGACAGGGCGACACAATATCGCCAAAGCTGCTCAGTGCCGCACTGCAGTGGATAATGAGGTCACTCGATTGGGATGAGAAAGGCATACGTATTGATGGAATATTCCCATCAAATTTTGCCGACAACATCGTCGTCTTCTCATGAAGTACTAGCGAAGCAGAAATGATGAACGACGAGCTCAAGGAAACGGGAATAAAGATCGGACTTCGCATAAATCGAAAGAAGGCACAGTTCATGAAAAACCCATGGTGTGAAGGCAAAAAAATTGAATTGAATGGTTCCCTCATTGCAGAGACCACTTCGTACGTATACCTTGGGCGATCAATGAACATGGAAAACAGCATGAAGGAAGAGCTAGATAGAAGAAGGAGAGCAGCTTGGGCCGCATTCGGGCCTTTCAAAGAAGCGACCAGCCAACTGAAGAACCCGAAAGTCCGCGCTTATCTCTTCGATTCTACGGTCCTCCCAGCGCTCTGTTATGGTGCAGCGACGTGGGTTCATACTTCAACATCGTCACGAATTCTTCGCACCGCACCACTCACAGAACGCTTGAGCGATGTCTTCTAAGACATAACCGGCACTCCCAATATCTAGCCGGTATGCGAGGCTGTAGCCTTCGAAATCTGTCACATCTTCGAGATCCAGGAGAATATACATCGAGAGCGAAACATAGATGGGCCGGGAACATAATGAGAAGAACAGACGACAGATGGACGAAAAGAACAGTAGAGTGGACTCCAAGAAAATTCAATCGTCCCCTTGGGCGACCACCTACACGTTGGGCGGAAGTGTTCGTAAACAAAGTTATTCAGCTGTACCCACAGCTGCAGTTGCTTTACAGATCACGGTATGAGACTCGCAAGCGCTACTATGCTCGAACAAGACCGCCACCATGGACTAGGATTCGGAAAGAAAGGAATGAATGGCATATGTGCTGGGGTCCGAACAACTCGTGAAGACGGACCGTCAAAGTATCCAAGTAAGTTCCTCCCGATATTGGTGATGACGACATCCATAGAAAAACCAACTTAATAAATAAGCAAAGCCCATTTTGCAGTGGTTCTGTGACATCGCTTCAACTATGCGGTTCTCTCATTTCACAAGAATAAAACCTTGTACAAACGAGCGCTTTGCACGTGCATTTCAACGGGAGCACAGCACTTAGACATGCCCACATCAATAGGCCTTCTCAAGTCATTATATAGACCAAACACCTTCTTAGACACTTTCCTAATGCTAATCACTTGAAGAATCACTAATCGCCCTTATAACACCAGACATTAGCCAAGCGGAACATATGCTTGCGGACTTTGATAAAGCGTGTGGAAACACTGGTCTTCGACTAAATCTCAAGAAAACGATGTTCGGATTGGTTTCGTTTGCCCCATTCACCCTCAACTCGACGAATATCTCCGAATGATCCAGTTATGTCTATCTAGGTCGGGAAATCAATATCTCCAGAGCTGAGCAGAAGGAAACGAGCGGCTTGGGGAGCTTTCAAGAGCATCGAGGATGTAGTGAACAGAACAAAGAATACCCGACTCCGTGTCCACCTTTACGACTCTACGGTTCTTTCTGCCCTAACATATGCGTCAGAAACCTGGTCGCTACCTAAGCAGGATGAAAGATCACTCAGCGTTATCGAACGTGCAGTCGAAAGGACGATGCTAGGAGTATCTCGTTCCACACAAGGAATGGGATCCGAAGCTCCGACCTGCGTCAACGAACAAAAATCAAACATGTCGTTTTGTACGCCAAACAGTGGAAGATAAGGTGAGTCGGACACGTAATTCGTATGAATGACAACCGATGGACAAGGGCTGTTAAAGACTGGATTCCTCGGGATGTCAAACGTACTGCAGGAAGACCACCGACCCTATGGTCAGAGTTCTTCGCGAAAAGCCTAGAAGAAAGATATGATGCTCGACGAGTCCCTAAAGCGAGTAGAACCCACTGAGCTACTCTTGCACGCGACAGGGAAAAATGGAGGATTTACTGGCGCCCGCTCGAGTCACTCGACAATCAACGGGACTACAGGTGATGCATGTGATACAGGTGAATCACTTGAAGAGCGATTTCTAAATCCGCGTGGCTGACACATTTGTTTGCCCTACAAATTTTCCGTGCACTAGCTGTGAATGGATCTCAACTCGTACAAGTCACTGAGCACTGTCGAGTAGATCGCTTCAGTCCGTTGTTGTGCTTTTCAATCTATAACGCGCTGTTTCTAAATATTTTGGTACTACCTTCGGTGGCTTACGTTTTCTACGTAAATTTTAAGCTCCTTTATGTATCTCGGCACACTTTTGAAACACTTTGAACCCTTGTCTACTGTGGAAATAAAGTGGATCTCAGGATTTTTTTAGCGGTTTCGCAACATGTATGAACTATATACTGCTATTTTTTATATACACCCATTTCAGACGATAACAGTGTACCATCATACTTGGATACTTGGACATTTACATGGCCCGTCCTCACTCATTGCGTGGGTCCCAGCATAATCTCAATTGTTTTGGAGAATTTCTGGTTAAGCTATTGTGGTTCCCTGGAGCCCCGAGGCCAGCCAAGCCAATGTCTGCCCCAGGTCGTCACCACCACAGGCAGGCGCAGCCCTTGTAGATCAGAAGGAGATTTGCCATCATGTGACTAATTCGATACCAGGAGGGTGGTGGATCCTGGTATTGGTTTATTCTTAACTAGGCTTCTGATGGAAACTCCAGTCTAGTTCTCATAGTGAATAGTGAAACATCATAGTGATCGGAAATAAAGTAATAACCAACTAATGTTCTAAATTCATATTTATGTGCTCAACACATAATAGATTATATTGATTTTTCAACAATTCCCCAAGACTTTTCGATAACTAAGGAGCGGGAAAAAATGAAATCATGACAGACTTATGGAACAGAATTTGCCTTTATCGTCTAACGGATAGTGTCTTCGTGAACAATAGCCCGCTCCTTCAATCATTTCGGAACCCAAAATGAAATTCGAGAAGAAGAAATTGTGACTTACGGACTCTACAGAATCAGAACTTCAATAAGGTAGACTAAGAAAAACCTTATGTTGCTTCTGAAGGTTAGCCATGAGCTTAGACAAATTTATATTGAAAGTTGGAAACTCCAATCTATTGGTGGGCACGAAGGAACATTGATGAAGTGCACCAGAAACGTCCTCGTTTCCAACTAAGCAACAACGCCCTCTCTAGTGGCTGCTCTTTCCATCAACAACAAAAAGAGTTTGCTGCAAATTATTACGTATAAGGGAAAGGTCTTCAGGTCTAATGCCCAGAAAAAAGCTCTGAATAAGCTATATAAAGGTACACAAAAAAATCACCATCCAATTGATTTACCCAAAAACTCAATTTTGTGGACTCAACGATCGCTTCTCCATTAGACTTTTGCAACTGAAGCCGCTATTTAGACTGAATAAGCGAGATTTCGCCTACTAGGACATGACAATGTGACCGAATTGTAAGAAGTTGAAAGGCTTCTCATAGCAGTGTTATGTACTTTTTACGAGATTTGATTTCACGAGTAGAAATAGTATCCCAGGAAAAAGAAAAATACATATAACCGAAGTGGGTATGGAAAAGGTCCTTCCTGTACGTATTTAACACACCAAGTACTCTAGTTGTTAAGAATCACCGGAAAGTTAGACGTACAAAAACTTCTGGAGCATTCCCACTGAAGACGATACAGAAATCAATCATACCTCTATATAACCCATTTGTACCCATACCATCTGACTTTGCAATTTCACGTGCCATCGTAGCAGCTGATTTTTGCTAAAACGATATATGTCAGATGCCGCAAAACGCAAAATATCTGGAATTGATGCGAATCGCACCTCCATCAATGAAACTCCCCGTTCAGCTTGTAGTCTTACTTTAACAACTTCAAAAGGATTTATCACAACAGCTTCTGTGAATCCACAAAATAATCCGGCCATCGATAATGACTGAAATCATTGAACACAATTTTGGAGAATTTTCATAAACCCGAGATGTCCGAGATGTAAAGCTCGAGATGTCCGAGAAGTCTAATAATTGTTTACATTGGGCATGGAATGAAAACCTGCACTCACAATTGCTGGAGAGATATCGGGACTAGAAAATATCTTCCTATATTGCTCAAATGTGAAGAATTTTGTCGCACGTTTCGGTGTTTCCGCAAGAATTGGTGGAAGTATTCCCTAAAAACAATTCCAAGACAACGACCTAAAAATCAGCAATCCTTAACAAGTACGACACAAGGACTACTTTCTCGCCATGTGCAGTGCGCAATGGAAAATTTGCCCGAAAAACATTTTTTACAGATTATTAAGTGAAGAAAATAGCTTTATATGGATGAACAGAAGAACTATAGGAAACAAACTATTTGCATGTATTGAAATGAATGCATTCAGTCTTGTTAAATCTTCAAGTAATTCAAGTACTTAATAGTAGTCAGTTATTCTGATACAATAGACAATTGCATTTTTTCGTATATTATGATATACCAGAAGATAAATTCTGAGTTAAACAGAAAACAATCATGCGCTTCGCAGCATGACAAAGATAACTAACCTTGTAAAACCCCAAGAAACCCTCATTCTTGAAGGTTTTTCTCACACAATCCAACATTCCCTTGTCATTATGACCAACTTGTAATCGTGTTTTGATTAAATCCAGAGGATGCATAAATGAAACTTCCACCAAACCTGAACGCTAGGATGCATTTTTGAATATTTCAACGCTTCATATGCTCGGCAGAACCCACCTGCTGCACCACCTGCGACAAACTGACGTGCACCATCTTTAATTGCATCAGAAGTCATGCTCCTATAAAAGCGGCAAAGCTTCTTCACGAGTTCTTATCAATGATTATGAAAAGATGTATGATGTTGTACATCGTATTTAACATCCTGGCAAACCAGAGCACCTATGGGTGTCATAGTGGTTTTGCAGGAGTGGTCGTGGTTGGTAAGATGCCTAAAGGCCACATTTTATTTCCGGTGGTTTATTTTAATATATAGAACTAGCTTCCTATTATCTTCGTTATAAACTGGTAACTTCCAAAACACAGATTTTTTTTTAGGTATAGATTTGGAAAAGCTCTACTCTTCACCTAGAAAAACAGAAACTCGTGTTCGAAACGAGTTCCTTAGCCATAAAATTAGGTGCTAATCCGCTATTAGTTTAATTCCAATTTCTATCTTAAATGATAGTTATCGAATAGAGTGTGTGGGTACAAAACACACTGAAACAGAGGCCCATAAGTTGCAACACATTTCCAATTACAGAGAGAAATGTTTACATGATGGTCACTAGTGACGTGTATTAAACAGCATCATGCATATCACCCATGCCTATACAACGATTGAACAAAGTCCTCTCTACAATTATTCATGTTTACAACCCACGAAGTCCTCCAGTTGACAAAAAATTATTGTTTATTTCCAAAAAACCAACAAAGCCACAAACGGTGAAAGTTAAGTTGTGCAGCCCGTAACAAGCACGCATCATGCGTCCTCGTAAGAGCGTTAAAAGAACTACAAAAAAAGCATTAATTAAACGATTTAACGGGAAAAAAAGCAAAACAAACAAATATACGAGCATAGTAATCTTTACCTTAGTTTCCTGCTCATTCTCTGTTTTCATGACAGAGTACGATGTAAAATGCAACCAGAAGGATGGTGAGACATGAGCAAATCTCGGGACTTCAGGTGGTCCTCGCACGCAGCGGTCAATGTGGTGGATAGAACGTGAGACGGGTGCAAGCAAGGATTGGGCTTGAGGGCCAGCTAAGGTTCTGAGGTCTGTTCATACCTCAGCATCCTGGTGGTTCCGTTTCACCTCGTATTCTGTCATAAAAAAAATTTATGGAGAGCAAATAAAAGTTAAAACATTGTGATTTCAACTATAGGTTCACCTTAACTGGTTCAATGTCAATTTGCGCTCTCCGGAGCATTTCCGTTGTCGGCTCTTGCTGATAGCACCGTTAGGGAAAAACTAGTCGACAGAAAGGCAAAGCAAGCTCCTGGGTTAGTGCGGTGAATAGCACGCGAGCTCATGCTAAAGGTAATCACGGGTTAGAGGTCCAAATTTTTGTTCAAATCTTTGCATCGCTGAAGTAGTAGAAGTATAGTTTTTACAAATTGTTCATTCACTTTTACATTCCATTCGAATCAAAATCCTCGCGAAAAATCGAAAAAGAACCCTAAATTCTTAAAACCTTCTATACATGCGCGGAGGCGAGACATCCAAGCGCTGCATTGGATGACACCATTCTGCCTCGTCGAACAAAATTGCGCCTATTGAACTATTTTAAAAATCGAAATGGTTAAAAAATCATTAAAAGGCGAAAATAACAATTGGTGAGCTCTAGAAGACCAAAATTTCATTTTTGTAGGAAAAGAAAACTTCTATGTATTGGGCAAGATCAATAAATTCCTTTAGATTTTAGTTAAATGAGTAAAGCTCGCCTTGAACTTTGATATTCCAACCACAACGAAGCTGAGATATTCACAAAACTTGCACCCCAGGCCAGACCGTAGAACGATTTCCCTTTCAGGGGCCCGCGTATTACACACTGCACCACGGAGGCCCTTGTTCTGTGTTTCTCTCAGCTATTTTTCTACCTACCAGTGTCATCAGCAATCACCCGTCAACGCGATTGATCTAGGAAGTCCACATCGGTACTCAACCCAGCTAAGTTGAGGCTGCAGTCGAAATCACAATGTTTACTTTTCGTGTGCCGCTTACCACAATTTTTATGGCAGCGTATTATGCGAGATCAACTACAACGATGCTGATGCGGGCTCTCCAGATCAATGCCGTTGAAGAGCGATTGGCGGTGGCACTGGTAGATAGAAAACTAGAAAAAAAAACGCCAAGTAAGGGCCACCGTAGCGTAATGTGTAATACGTAGTCCCAGAAAAGAGAAATCGTGGTTCGATCTGGCCAGGGTTCCAAGTTTTGTGAATATCTTGGCATCATTGTAGTTGATTTCGCACAATACACCGCCGTGAAAATTGCAGTAGGCAGTAAAGAAAAAAAGCAAACATTTTATAGATAACATTCTTCACGAACATTGGAATGTTCTCTATGTTTAACATTTCAAATCCTTTTACCACGACCTTTCCTCACATTACAATCTGATAACCTTACGCCTAACATTTCGTCAGCAGTTATCTCATGAAAATATCTGTGGTTACGGTCCTATGCTTTGACTATCGCCTTATCAGATTGCATTGCTCGAGAAACGTTCCCAGCACCCGTCTTTTCATATGTAGCCCTATCCCCTATAGTAGAAAAGACCTTCAAAACCTCTCTCTAAACACTGTCTTTAGTACCCTCTGGCAAAGCCCCACCCACTGCAGAAGTAAGACAAGGAGCGGACGAGAATTCGTCTTCAAGTGCTGGTAGCGTGCGGCAGTATTCATCCAGTCCCTCAGTTCCTCAGTGCTCCAACTCCGATATCCACCTAACTTCGTTCAATTGCATCGCTTGTGCTCATTTCAATCTCGTTCGTATACACTTACCTAACCCCATACCAGATATTATTATTGTAAAGTTGTTATTGCTATAAACTATTGTAACCTAAACTCGAGGGTGTTCACGAGAGTTACGGAAAAAGACCAGCGTGGCAGCTACAAGAACTGACATTTACAACGACTTGGTATTCATATAAATTTGGACCTCATCGCCGCCACACATTTTGGTATTTTGGTTTAATGTTGAAAGTCCGCATTAGTTGTGTGCCGCATGAATTATATATGATTCATTTGGCGCCAATATGTTAATGACATTTGTTACGTATTTATCGCATGCTGATAAGAATGAAAAAACAAAAATAAATAGGCCAAGAAAGAAAAAAACAAAATAAGAAAGATATCCTATCGAAAATTCTCAAAACGCCCTATTTTTTCACTTTTCATGCCGATTTTCTACTGGCAAAGTAGCTGGAAAAATAGGCTTTTCACCGGCTAAGAATACTAACTGCTACATTGGCATTTTGGGCTGAAAATTAAAAAAAGAGTAAAAGAAATACAATCACACTGTTGTTGAGATATGACAGAAATAGGTGAGAGATAGGCGAAACGAAAGACCCGTATGGAGTGGTGACGAACGCGTTTGCCACCGGAAAGGGTAATAGCGCGTTCGTTCCTCACTGTAGACACCTGCGGTCCGGAGTTTTGGAAATATCTCAGTAACGTGGTGGTTGTATTTCGCTTAATACCCTGCCGAAAAAAAAGTAGTAGCTAGAAAATAAAAAGTAAAACAAAGATTAAAAGGTTAGACGGAAAACGTCTGCCACATCTGACTGGTTCCGAATGGAATCAGAAAAACCATAGAACACACATAGAAGTTAGAAATTCTCAGTGATTAGTGCGTTCAAAAAAAAGCTCTTACTCTTGATAAGAAGTAAATAGTAGCTCATAACGAAGAAGTGCAGATAGTGAGAATGACCGCACCCGAATTACAAGCAGAAAAACGATGCTTCTACTGATGGCTATTTGGCCATTCAATACTAATTACTAATAAAACAATCAATCACATTCTACAGTATTCTATAACTGCTCTGCCTTTCAGAATCATTCCGCATAAAACCCACTCAATGAGGATTTGGCTAGTCGTTGAAATAATGAAGGATCTTCATAATGAGGAGGACAGACCTGATATGATCGAACGAACGAGATGTTTTTTCTTCTTGTGATGAAACAAATCTTATAAGTTTTTTGGTCATATATAGAATAGAAAAAACAACAAATAGAAGTGTCGTATATTAAGAAGGCGAAAAAGTAGTATGACAGAAGAGAGCGGCCTCCATTCCCAACTACACTAATCACCTGCGGCCGACGAAAATCGATTGACTGTCGACCATCAAGAAGTGGTAAACTCGATGTGATCGATAAGTGAAACATCACCATATATAAAAATAAAAGATGTTATTTAATCGATTTCTTAGGAGAATGGTACAAAAAACACGCATGTATCTTTAATCGCTATAAACAATAGAAACTCGTTTAGTGATTTGATAGGTCTACAATGATAAAGGATAAAAATAGAGCTCTCGGCGTTGATCAAACCCTGAGGGATGCGCCATACATTTCACTTTATTAAGCATTGTTTGGATGTGGTTGAATACAATATATGGATGTGAATAATATACATATACAACGAGTCGCGGTGACCTCCTGATGTATCGAGCCAGTGGTGCTGCCCTCCTAGATAAGTTTGGTATCAATTTACCGACTCAGCCTTGGGCACGGAGATCGATCCCATGTGTATTGTAGGGGGCCTCCGACGACTGGACTACACGCCCCTTTCTTAATGATATCATCAACAAGTATGTTTATCTTCAGTTTTACATAATTCGACGTCATACATCTTAATGTGTGAATCCCAGTACTTTTTACATTCGATTCTTTTCCACTCATCCATCATCCATCCTTCACGTTCCTGTGATCTTGCGTGTAGGTCCGGCTTCTGTTTCAGCATTCTTAGTTTTCTTTATGGAATATCGTTAAGTTATTACCTAATCAAATCTCCCTAGAATAATGAGATAGAAATGCTTAAGCTTGTTTAGGCTTTGCGAATAGGAGGCCTTCACATACTGGTGCTGCACTAGTTATCCAGTCCCTGAAGAATGGGAAACATTAACTGGCCTAGTTTGTGGTAGAAGCATTGTCTTCAACACTCCAAACGGCATCGCTACCGCTGTACCACTGCATCATCAATATATTATTCTCATATAATCGCATAATCTAAGTGATCAATTTGCTGCTGTTTTTCCATTTTCTTATGAACACATTTTGTAGCATACACTTTACAAGCCACGCCAGAATATTTCTGGTGAAGGAAGGAAGTTTAATTTTTTTTCAGCAACAGCGCTTGAGAACTTGAGTATAATCTCACAGTAGAGGCTTTTACTATTCCTCTCTTTCTTCTCTATTGTCATACGTACTAAGAAGTCGTATTCGGAACCTTTCTTTTAAAGTAGACGTGGCAGACACAGCGCAATTTCAGAGCGTCATCGCATCGTATGAGTTGAAATCGTGGTTTTCCAATGGTTTCGTTGTTCGAGCGACGAATCAAGATGAAAAAGGAAAAAACGCCTGCGGACAACAAAAAATCAGGATTTTATCTCAGTAGAATAAATAATTACGTCCAACTTGAGCTTGCTTAATTCTCCAACTCGGCTGGCATCGCTTCGTTTCCAAAAAATGTCAAATACCGAGCAGAGAGCGTTTTTCCCAGCGACAGAATTTTGTTTACCGCATGAGTCTGATTACTGGTCGTTGCCTATCCACTGTCATAAAAACACTATTTTTCACTACCCGTTACAGTCGTGGAGAAAAATAGTCGAGGGAATGGTAACTAACGAACCATCTAATAAACCAGCAAAATTTCCAGCTGTAGGCAAGATCATGTGGAAACTATTAAGTTTTCCAACTTTTCTTTCCGATGCCTGGAGGTAGTTGTGTTCCTGCTGTGACGTCCCCCTGTCGGTCAGAGGTTGCACTAATACGTTTGCGACCACGTGAATCATTGTAATTCATACGGTGCAAAAATACTAATCGTTGTTAATACTACGACAACTTATCCACGTTGTATCACATTATACTAATTGAAATTAAAATGTTCAAATCTTTAGCAAATAGTTAAACGTTCTTCTTATTCTATCAAACTGGAAATCTTATTTTCTAGATCACCCTTGACGTATTTTTCCACTTTTTTCTTGAAACCAGTATTCCAATATTATAGATGTGTATATAAATATAAATATATATGTAGTACACATTTGATCTTAAATAGACAGAGTCAAGTCCTTTACTCCTAAATCTCCAGTGATTAAGAAATTATTAGGAAATAGTGAAAAACCAGCACGATCGCAAATGTGTTAAAGACGACCTTACAAGTGACGTTCATTATAAAAAGAGATAAAGAAGAAGGAAATCAATTCTGTCAAACATCTGTCATATCGTCTTAAAAGGCGAAAACAGTTTTCAGGTTGTTCTTGTCCTCAATATGATCTTCTCCGCAGATAACAGAAATGCTCTAAGTGGTTTTCCTAGAAACACCTTCGCCAATGAACTTCTACACAAGTAGGTGACGTAGTTGCTCATTGCTGCCGCTCGATGGAATTAGATATTAGATATGGGTTGGATATTAGGAATCAATTTCAATTGATAAAAATGATGTATTACAATGTTTAACTATGAAAGATATCGCACAAAAACGACGCTAGGATAACTCTTTAAAAGAAATACACCATTGTGAAATATGAAGAGACAGTGTTTGTGAGGCGAAGCAAGGGGCAGACGTTGTTTTAAAGAACAGTTACTTATGAAGAGCGATTGAAATCTATAAAATATCTGCTTAACCGACGTCTATTCATTGCTCGGTGTAGAACAAGCATTCTGTTAGGACAAAACGATGCGTCAAAAATAGGATGAAGACCATAAGTGTGTTTGAAAGTTGTGATGCGCCAAAGAAAAGGAGATCCTCATTGAAACGGATACACAAAATGGAACACAATAATCCTCCTAGTCTGTCAACATTGACTGATAACGCACATATGACAGCGCTAACGATAGCTCAAATTATGTACTGTGGTTTTCCAGGGAACAAGTCTTTCTACGATGACTCTGATAATATCGAAAAAAATCCGCAGCAATAATCATAAACGTCCAACTATATCACCATTAGTATGGATTGCTGCATTAGCTACATTAAGTACCATTCATAGAGGTGACTTCTGATAGAATCGATAGAGTAAAAACAATGTTGACAGACTAGGAGGTTTATTGTGTTCCATTTTGTGTATCCGTTTCAATGAGGATCTCCTTTTCTTTGGCGCATCACAACTTTCAAACACACTTATGGTCTTCATCCTATTTTTGACGCATCGTTTTGTCCTAACAGAATGCTTGTTCTACACCGAGCAATGAATAGACGTCGGTTAAGCAGATGCTCACGCAAAAATTTCCGCATTTCCGATTTTCGAACCTCATAATAGTTGACCAGTGTAGTGGGACTATGAACAGAGCAGTTGATGTACATATATATATATATATATGTATATATAGGAAGGCGTGTGGCGCAGTGGTTGGAGGCGCCCTGCAACGCAAACGTCGAACCGATCCCCGCGTCCATGGCCCAACAAGCCTTCCATCCTTCCTGGGTAAGCAGATTGGTACCAGATTTGTCTGGGAAAAGAGAGGATAGCAGCACTGGCTGGATACATCGGCAGGCCACCAAGGGCCTTTGCAAAGGCCAGATTTGCATTCAGTCAATTCCAACTACGCTTAATGAAGTAGAGTGCATAGCGGTTCCCTTAGGGATTGATCAACACCGACAGCCTTATCCTTATTACTTTTATATTGGCTGAATAAGCAAAAGCACACACACGTCCATAAGATCTCAAAATATTCGATTGTAAGATAGCATTGTAAGTAATTCACCTTCGCCTTGAAGAACATGTAATCTGCGAGTTTTTCGTTTAAGAAAGAGTTGAGAATAATAAACAAATTAACGCCACAGAATCATTTCTCCATTTTTGATTCATCTTTTGTAGAGCGTATATTCCTAGGGATTAAACAGCTTATTTTAACACCTAAAGAAAAATTTGTATGTAAACAGTTTGGGTTTGCTAGACGAACACTATAGGGTAAGGTAAACACAAGACAAAGCGCCCAGCGGTGATTAATTCCAAAGGATGCGTCATGTATTCAGCTTATCTGGCCTGTAAAACGGCTTGCGAAGGCCTACCGATGATTACGTCAGTTCTACTATTCTCTCAAACAAGCCTGCTACCAATTTGCCGACCATGGAAGGACGGAATATTTGCTGAACCCGGGGTGCGTTATCGAACCAATAACTACGTGTATATTGCAGGGCACATATAACCATTGCGCTACACGCGTTCCGCGCTGTAGGGTTGTAACAAGTTATATTACCACAAAGAGGTCGTATAGCAGAGAGGTAGTGACGTCCGTCATCAGAAGCATGGTGATAGTTCGACGCTGCTCCGGGCCTAACAAGCCTCACAGCTCTTCGGAGTCGGGAAATTGGAAACGGACCTGGGCGGCAAAAAGTCACTTTCTGTCGTCCATTTGAGAACGCTGCAGCCCGGTTATCTCAGGATTCCAGAAAAAACCGACTTGACCAGCAATCTACAACATTTAAGGTGAAATGGAAATTCTCAAGCAACAATCGAAGCCACACGTAAAGTTCGAAGATCTTCGCGAACGATGGATGCGAGGAAACAATTCGAATATGAGAAGTGCTGGGATCCACACAGCAGACGTGAAGATGAATCAAATAAAATAAAGATAGAATATATCATCACATAGGTTAAAGCTTTATTTTTCACTTTTCTTTTATTTTAGTTTATACGACTCGTCTTCACGTCTACTTTACGGATCCCAGCACTTCTCGCATTCGATTGGTTTCCTCGCATCTGTCATTCATGAAGGTCTGTCAATTTTTACACGTGGCTTTGGCTGTTGCTAGAGGATTTTCATATCATCATGAATTTCGTAAAATGCT
The DNA here is from genome assembly GCA_009735665.1 of Angiostrongylus cantonensis. Classification (NCBI taxonomy): domain Eukaryota; kingdom Metazoa; phylum Nematoda; class Chromadorea; order Rhabditida; family Metastrongylidae; genus Angiostrongylus; species Angiostrongylus cantonensis. Next base: position 31,856 of record MQTX01000308.1, read on the forward strand.
GGTAGAGTCCGTTGTCGCTGGAATCCTGAGATAGTCTGGCTGGAGCGTTCTCAAATGAAATACAGAAAGTGACTTTTCCCGTACTAGTCCAGCACCAATTTCGCTACCCCAGAGAGATAAGAGGCATGGTAAACCTGGTGTAAGAGCGAAGCAGTACGGTGCTTGTGATGATCGACATCACCACCATGTGATATCCGCTATTGGTTAAAGTTTCACACCTTATGAAATAAATCGAAGCTTATTTTTTGTAAAGTGATACGACTAGACGGAAAGCTACCACGTCAGAATATCTCACTCAGCTATATCGGAACAATTAATGAAATAATTTTCGATAAGAACAAACAAATTTCTAGATTGGACTTCACAAAGGAAACTCTGTGAAATTGTGACATGAAGCAAGACAGCCGTAAGGAAGTGGGCATCACGGATACATTTTAACAATGAATTAGGCATCATGAGAACATTGCAACAATGTTGTAGTACCGAACGAGAAAGACAAGTGAGAACCGTTCATCGTGAACATGTGGCAGATAGGTTTGCTGAAAACATCTATGCGATTGACATTGTACAGCTACGTTAGGTGCAGCTAGAGATGATATGTCTTTTTAACAATACATGTTCCAGTAGTACTAAATTATTTAAGCCGTCAGAAAACTGTTATGTTGAACGGCGGATAGAACGGCAGGAAATTTATACACGAATACTAGCAACATCTAGACAGTTCCCCTCACGAATCGTACGGTCTCAGGCAAAATGTACGTTTAATTGATAAGCTGATAAATGAGCAAAATTTCTTTTCCTGGAAGCCTCGAAACTCACGCTTACAGCTTTTGCTCGTCGTTACCAATTACTAGCCGCGGACTCCGTTGCTGCCAGAATTGAAACGAGTTCCTAATGGAGTTTTACTGTTATCTGCGAATCAAGTTTGAAGCATCGAACTAGTTCTCAGGTTGAGAGACACTGCTATGTCATGAATCCATGCTACCCCATCACAGATGACACACACTAGTACGACATAGCCACGATGGGGAGTAATTATAAAAATAAATAGTACTTGTAATATAACAAATAACATGATAATGACAACAATAATAAATGCAGGAAAATAAAACGCATCAATACAATGGCGATATGAGCTAAAAACGATGAAGGAAATCCGGGCATAGAACTCCTAATAATTCCACGCAAATTAGCTTACCAATATATATATATATATATATACACAAATATATAGATATATACATATATACATATCACCTGTATCACCTGTAACACCTGTAGTTCCGTTGATCATCGAGTGACTCGAGCGGGCGCAAATAAATCCTCCATTTTTCCCTGTCGCGTGCAAGAGTAGCCCAGTGGGTTCTCCTCGCTCTAGGGACTCGTCGAGCAACATATCCTTTATCCAGGCTCTTGGTGAAGAGCTCTGACCATCAGGTCGATGGACTTCCTGCAGTACGTTTGACATTCCGAGCAATCCAGTCACTGACGGCTCTTGTCCATCGGTTATCATTCATACGCATTACGTGTCCGGCTTCCCTCACCTTCGACTGTTTAGCGTACAGAACGGAATCCTTGATTTTTGATCGTTGACGCAAGTCGGAGCTTCGGATCCCATCCCTTACTTGTGTGAAACAGGCTGCTCCTAGCATCGTCCTTTCGACTGCGCGTTCGATAACGCTGAGTGATCTTTCATCCTGCTTACGTAGCGACCAGCTTTCTTACGCATACGTTGGGGCGGGAAGAACCGCTGAGTCGAAAAGGTGGGCACCGAGTCGGGTGTTCTTCGTTCTCTTCTCTACATCCTCGATGCTCTTGAAAGCTCCCCAAGCCGCTCGTTTCCTTCTGCTGAGCTCCGGAGCTAAGACGCTCATAATATTGATTTCCCGGCCTAGACACACATGGCTGAAGCATTCGGAGACATTCGTTCCGTTAAGCGTGAATAGGGCAAACGAAACCAATCCCTTCCTCACAAACATCGTTTTCGTGACCATCGATTTTCACTCCCATATTATCCCATTTCAATGTTCGCATGACGTTCTGGAGGGTGGCTGTGAATAATTTTGGGGAGCTTGTATCGCCTTGCCTAACTCTCATTTTGACGTAAATGTTAATATCGTTGTGGAATGGTGATATCTTGGTTATGAAATTTTTGTATAGCTCACGAAGAACCTTTTTGTATTGAGTTGGGACTCCTTGACTACCATGGGCTTCCATGACTGCTTTAATCTCAATTGAATCAAAGGCCTTTTCTAAGTCGATGAAAGTGAGACAGAGCGGTCTTTTGTACTCTTGCGACACTTCAGTGAGCCTTGTTGTCGTGTGAATGTGGTCCATTGCACGAAATACTTTTCGAAACCCTGCTTGCTCACATGGTTGTCCTTCGTCCAGTGTTCTGTCAATCCTGCTTAGGATGACTCGAGTGAAAAGTTTGTAGACGACAGACAACAAGCAGATTGGGCAACAGTTGCCTATATCGTGTAGGTCGTCCTTCTTGAACAATAACATGGTCTTGCTGGTCTTCCACTCAGTAGGGTCTTGCATTCAGACAGATAACGTGGGAAGAGCCGAGCCAGGGTGTTTACGAGGACTGGAGGAAGGTTCTTCAGATGTTCTGATCTTATCCTGTTCGGACCTGGTGCTGTTCGATTTTCCAACGACGAAAGGGCATGTCGGATTTCGGAAGGGAGAATCAGTGGCACAACATATCCATCCTCTTTTATTCCATAAGACGGGAGATGGACGTGGCTATCGAAGAGATCTAAGCGATAATTGTGGATGATTTTCTCCATTGCCTTTCTGGACGCTGTTATTCTTCCGTCTGGGCGTCGAAGTGTAATCATCTTGGTCTTGTAATTGGCGAAGCTTCGGCAGGCTTTGCGAATGCTTTTCCCACCCTCTGCAGCTTCGACCATTACTGCTGCTCTTCTCTCTTTAAGATCTTCTTTCATCGCCTGTCTGCATTGTTTCGCAAGCTCGGACGTTAGTTCGCGGTTGCCTGCAGCTCGTGCGAGTCCACACTAGCGTATCAGCTCGAGAGTTTCTGGAGACAGACGTTTCTTGGTGACTTTCGAACCCTCAGCTTTAACAGCGCTGACGTGAAGATGTTGAATAAGCCTTTCGTATTCTTCGTCGATGTTATCAGCAACGGCATCTTCCCAACAGCCGACTAATGATTAAGTCCCAGTATGTGGTGGTTCTGGGACTTCGGTTTTGAATTTACGAGCTTCATCTCCTTTGCGCGAAAAAAAGAATTTTGCACGAAGGAGACGGTAGTCTGATCCTGTGTGGAATTTTGGGACTACAGCGAGATCAGTTAGGCAAAACTTTCTATTTACTATGATGTGGTCTATTTCGTCATGGCAGCCTGAGATTTATCCACTGAAAGTTTCCCACGTCCAGCGTTGAGAGTGGTGGTTCTGGAATTGCGAGTTACCATGGATGGTTTTGGTCGCCATGATAAACTTAGAGAGCCGCTCACCCTGTTCGTTCCATTCTAATCCGTGGGTCCCAATGTGACGTCGTTTCTCAGACGATCTTCTTGGTCCGATCTTGGCATTGAAATATCCAATGATGACCTTGAAGAATGTATGGTCTTCTCTGTAGAACTTCTCGAAGTCCATGTAGAACGCCTCGACTTCTTCGTCATAGTTTGATGCTGGCGCGCAAACGACGAAGGTTGTCAAAGCCGGAATTGATCCATATTTTTTAAATCGTAAACGTCCGATTCGGGTTGTAAGCTGTTCTAATGAATCGATGTAAACGGACAAACTCGTGTTGACGAGAATGCCGACACCACCTACTCCTCTACTGTCGCATGTTCCGAGGAACAGTTCTTTTCCAGTGTCATAGACGACGTTGAATGGGTGGCGTCGTCTGTCCCGGCGAGGCTGATGACGTAATACCTTATCATTCTTGCTTGCATGAGCAAGTCTATCGAGAAATCGGATGCAAGTGTACGTGCATTGTAGGTACTGATCGTCACCATAGTTCTTCGTGATCCAGACAGCTTCCATTGGGCCTGAGATTTTAACAGCCTCTTTGTACTCGTCCTACCCGACGCTGTGAAATTGGGGGCTCTTTCGAGGTAAGGGGAATGAGGCACTTTTTTTTACTGTGTTTAGCATTTTGATACCCACGTATAGCTTGCTGGGCTCTGATTGTGTGGGCTGGGTATACTCACGAGTAGCTAGACGGGCCCTCCCAGAGTGGACATGGAGCTTATTTGTTGGAGGCGACTCCTATCCGCCTCCCACATACTTCCCTGTTACTTTATTGCAGGCTTTTGGCCGAACTAACTTGTAATTTTTCCTTGCTAAGTGGAAGAGTAGTCTGATGAGTCCTGTTTGTTGTATGGTGGTTTAGCATCATATCTTTATTCTAGAGCCTTAGTGAAAAACTCTGACTATCGGGTTGGTGGCTTTCTCATAATACGTTTTACGTCAGGAGAAATCCAGTCACTAACGACTCTTGTACATCGGTTGTCGTTCACACGCTTCACGTGTGTGGCCCATCTTAATCTTCATCATCTTCGATTTCGACGCTGTGAAATTGGGGGCTCTTTCGAGGTAAGGGGAATGAGGCACTTTTTTTTACTGTGTTTAGCATTTTGATACCCACGTATAGCTTGCTGGGCTCTGATTGTGTGGGCTGGGTATACTCACGAGTAGCTAGACGGGCCCTCCCAGAGTGGACATGGAGCTTATTTGTTGGAGGCGACTCCTATCCGCCTCCCACATACTTCCCTGTTACTTTATTGCAGGCTTTTGGCCGAACTAACTTGTAGAATACAATCCGCATAAAGCGAGAACGCACTTACACACGCAGGCATGAACACGCCTAGCGAATACAGAATGTATGCGCCAAATCGGCACAGCAAAAGAGGGAGTCCATCACTGGATCCACTTGCGTCTCAGGGAAGCAAAGGTCGCTATGCGAGATACTTCTAACATCGTTCTTTTCACTGCACGTTTAGTAACGTTGATTCATCCTCCACCTTGCTTCCGTAGCGACCATGTTTCCAAAGCTTATACGTAAAGGCAAGAAGAATGGAGAATGAATTCGAAGAGGTGGTCATGGAGTAGAGCGTCGTTTGTTCTCGTCACTACATCCTCGAAGTTCTTAAAAGCTACCGAAGGTGCTCGCTTTCTCCTGCTCCACTCCACCTCCGGTTCAGTATAATATATATATATATTTATATTTGGGCCTGAGATTTTAACAGCCTCTTTGTACTCGTCCTACCCGACGCTGTGAAATTGGGGGCTCTTTCGAGGTAAGGGGAATGAGGCACTTTTTTTTACTGTGTTTAGCATTTTGATACCCACGTATAGCTTGCTGGGCTCTGATTGTGTGGGCTGGGTATACTCACGAGTAGCTAGACGGGCCCTCCCAGAGTGGACATGGAGCTTATTTGTTGGAGGCGACTCCTATCCGCCTCGCACATACTTCCCTGTTACTTTATTGCAGGTTTTTGGCCGAACTAACTTGTAGAATACAATCCGCATAAAGCGAGAACGCACTTACACACGCAGGCATGAACACGCCTAGCGAATACAGAATGTATGCGCCGAATCGGCACAGCAAAAGAGGGAGTCCATCACTGGATCCACTTGCGTCTCAGGGAAGCAAAGGTCGCTTTTGGTCCGCGATTAACCCCCTATCCACCACCTGGGACGCGCCACATAGTCTCGCGACTAACCGGCTCGAGATCCCTCATATGGGGGAGATCCGTGGAGGACATGCAAATAAACAATACTGGTCGTATTTGCACTACGCAGCGTGCTTCCATCCAATGTGTTATTATACCATCTTTAGCTGATGATTTCCATTAATGAAAATCTCGTGCGTATCAATTAGAATAGAAGTAGACATCTATGACGAAGGACCATTTTGTAGAGCGTGGTAGTTGGGCGAACACGATCTCGTTGCTACCATTATCATATATATATGCACATATATTGTTATGTATTTATCGTTAATTCATCAACCACTGAAACGCATCCGCAATAAAATCCTTGGTGGAAAAAGAAAAAAAGAAATAAATGGAGGGTCTAGGGCAAGAAGTGAAATGTACGAAGAAAAACACCAAGCCATGAAGAGAAAAAAACGCAGCTTGTTGAACGGATAAAGAACTACACGCTCTTAAATTAGATTTTGTTAGCTTTTATTCTATAATATCTAAAAGCGCTCTTGGATAGCAAAGTAATAGTCGCGATAGTTTTTCGATCAAGTTAGACCATCTTTAGTGACGAAGATGGTGAGGACATTTATGTTGACGCTATCAAACGTTTTTCGTTGTTAATAAAATTCAGAACAAGGAAAGTTGAAAATGGTCCTCCTGACAGTCATTCCATGACATTAGCTTTCGTTAAATATTGTTCACGCTGAAGAGTTCTAAACGATATCCTTCATAACTACTGGAATTGAAATTTAACCGAAGTGTCGATGTGCTACAGGGGCGATTGTAGTGAAGCAGTTAGAGGTGCCCCACAATACACACTTGGTCATTAGTTGGCTACCGCGCTTTGGACTCACCATGCCCTCCATCTCTTTATGGTCAGCAAACTGGTAACAAACTTTGCTAGGAAGATGGCAGCACTGACTTGCTAAATCATTAGACCACCACAGTCACTGAATAGGGCTGATACGCTTTAAATCACCTCTAACGATGCTTAGTGAGCTCGAATGCATGGCACACCTCCTAGGGATTGATCAATGCTGAGAGTTTCTTTGTCTACGTTCTATAGGACCTCTGAAGAGCATGTAGTGGAGATCCCACGAACAAACTAAACAATGGCTGCCAAGACATTGTTTGTCACCACTACCCAGTGGAATAACAAGCTGGCGAGAGTTAGTCTACTGGCCTGTTTTCCGTTAAGAGATGTGATATGATGCACCTTATAACAACTGCGTATGGTACTTTATATCTTTCTTCTCGAAAAAAATGGACGATGACGTCTGACAAAAAAAAACAAGAATACAGGAAAAGTAGAACATTGTTTAAGCTATAGGCGGAAGTCTTTTGACACCTGCACCTTCGTAAAGCCACTACACAGTGATCCTTACACGGAAAGTGGGTAGTTATTCCCCTTATGTCCTAGTGATTAGTTAAAATATCATTTCAGTGAAGAGCGCATGTGGCGCAGTGGTCGGAAGCGCCTGGCAATACACATTGGATCGATTTCCGTGTCCCTGGCCCACCAAGCCTTCCATCCCTCCGGGGTCGGCAAACTAGTATCAGAGTTCTCTAGGAAGATTGCAGCACTGGCTCAATACATCGTAGGATACGGCGAGTCATTTTAAAACCAGATATGCATTTAATCACCTCCAAGCGATGCTTAATTAAGTCGAATGCATGGCGCATGCCTAAAGGATTGAACAAAACGCCGAGAGGTTTATCTTTTATCCTTTAATCATTTCAATGCAGGCTGCGACAATACTAGTTATACTATCCTTCCTGACGATGCTTTACTGTTCATCGAAGCTGGAATGCGTTCTTAAGTGTGGAATATCGATGTATAGCTTGAGTTTACGCCAAAGAAGGGCTACCCACATTAAGAGGTTTTGGTATCTTCACTCAAAAGTCCTAAGTTAGCACAAAGCAACTAACAATCCGTGGCTATCTTGTAGCCGAAAATAATAGAAAAAAAGTCGTCACTCTGATTACCAGATGATCCATAATGACACTTTTAAAATGAATATACCACCATTAAAAGTCCAACATAATCTTCAAGCAATAATAAAAGAACAAAGCTTTCGGGGTTGATCAATCGCTGATGGATGCGCCATGCATTAGACTTCACTAAGAGTCGTTGGGGTGATTGAATGCATATTTGGCCTTTACAATGACTCGTGGTGGCTTACCAGCGTATCGAACCAGTGCCGCTAACCCCCCAGACAAGTCTGGTACGTTTGCCGACCCCGGGAGGATGGAAGGCTTGGTGAGACACAGACGTTGGGATCCGTTTCATGCGTGCGTTGCGCGGCGCCACCGACCACTGCGCCACATGCACCCCATATGCTTTTCAATAGGATAGTGAATTTACGGGTTGGCTTACTTCGCTTAAATTTTAAGTATTTCTTTCGACTTCTTTCAGATGTTATACATAAAAAAGTATTTACTCAAAAAATATTATTATATTCAATATTCAACTTTGATTCTTGTTTGAAAAGACCCCCGATAACCGAGGTACTTCATGTGTTTTATTTTACTTGATGGAGAACAAAAAGCTATTATCAACTATATCGTCACATCCATGTTCGGTTTAGTTTAAGACAAAAATATGTGAAATACCTTGTGGTTTAGAGTCCTAACTTTTGCTTACTACCCACTCTTTATTCCATGCCAGAGTGTGAAATACAACTAGAAGGATGCTAAGAGATAAAGAAAACTCGGAATCTCAGTTGGACTTCGAACACGAGACGAACCACTCCGTGGAGCTCGCTTACTATCCACCACATCAACCAAGGCCCCTGCTTTGTTTTGCTCTCAACTCCGTTTTTACTTTATTGGCGATATCAACAATCACGCGTCAATAGAAAGCAAAGCAAGAGTTCGAAACCCAGCTGCGTTCCCGAATTTTGCTTATATCTCAACATCTTTATGTTATATTACGGTTTTCAGCAATCAAAAAGAAAATTACCCGTTGAAAGAATCCGACAACACATAATAAGGGCTTAAAGATGAATTTCTCGGCGTTCACCAGTCTCTAAAGGATGCGCCATGTATTCGACTTCATCGAACACCGTTGGAAGCGGTTTAATGCACATCTGGCCTTACAGTGACTCACGGTGGCCTACTGATGCATCGAGCCAGTGCTTTTGTCCTCGCTGATAGGCCTCATGCTAAACTCCATACCCAGGAGGAATGGAATCGTGGCGTGGGATGGTACCCATTTGTATTGGAGGACTCCTCTAACCACTGCGCTACACGCACGGCATTAAGCTTCACCTCCACTAATCGACTGGCTATTCGTAAAAATTGCTGGTGGTTTCTGGGAGTATCGCAATTAGAAGAAAAAAACCTTGAATGGATGGCAAGTAGCTGTGGTGGAGACCTTAGAACGCGCTGGCACGGATGGCTATCTAAGCATTCCAGGAAAAACTACCATCGACTGGCATCCAGCACATCAACGAGGAAAGAAAAGAAAAAATGATCGACAAGCCATAATCAAGTCTATAGAAAAACGCGACCACCTGCATGTATGACTAATAATCGACAAAGAGTCGAACTGAATGATTGCGAGATGCACGTTGAGATGGGGAATCGGAGTATCTAAGCGTAGTTGCAAAGGAATTTTTGAACGGAACTCTTTTGTACAACAGCAATATGGAGCAGGGTGAACCTCAGTTTCATTCAGTGGAGAAGATTCCATAGAAAAAAATAAATCCTATACTAAGCATTCAAGTAATCAATTTTTTCACGTAAACCAAATATCCACGTCAAATTTACCTACTAGAGTAGTCGAATAGTTCGTTTGATAAATCGCAAAGAATCGTAGAATTACCAGCATAGCTTTCGTTTAGCCTGTATTGTGAGTTGGTTAAGATATTTATTCCTAGAGTCATAGAAACTGCGCTATAGCTCTGCTAAAACATCATCACTTGCCTGCCGGTAACTTTATTACCGGAATCCGATTCCTTGTACTGCTTGCCATTAGGTGACTTCAGTACAGAAATGTTGAACTGGTTTTCAGCTCCATAAACCCTGTTGGAGTGATGAACCCTCAGTGCGCACACATCGCAGTTCGGCACCTTTGAGCACTCCCAAATCCCAAAAGTACTTGTAGAGGTGTTCGGAACGATATTTTTATGGGCTGTAACTTCGTTAACTTGATGCTTATCAATGCCAGAAGCCACCACCGCTCTGGTGTCAAAGTCGCATGGGGGCAAATCTTCCTCTGATCCACAAGGGCTGCGACTGCCTGTGGTGGTGAACCAGGGGCAAAATTTGGCCAGGCTGTCCTCGGGATTCCAGAGAACCACGAAGGCTCAACCAGCAAATTTCCGAAAAATGGAGATTATGCAGTGGCCCGCACAACTAGTGAGAACGGGCCGTTCAAGCATCGAGTAAGTAAGTAATGATTATCATTTTTTGAAGGAATCGTGAATTGTGTTAGAAATCTATAAAGCTTTTTAATACTTCAAAAGGACGAAATCGCTGGGAGCACAACGCGTACTGCTGCCCCTTTGTGCATAGAATCAATAACAATAACTTAATTAGACTGATACATTCCATTAAACTGTAAGTTCTACTTCATCAGTACAAAAACTTCAACGTAAACAAAGTGGTAGACTTAAATTAGTACTAAGAATATCTTCCTTCGAAATACTTCAACAGACACCTCACTTAGTGGAGAAACATTGCCTGTCCAGTGAAAAGAGCACCAAAATAATGCCGACATTCACCCTTAACGAACAACGCCCCGCACGGACACTATAGTATCCATATTTAGTTTAGTGGATTCCAGAGTTTGCATGGGCGCATATTGGCACAGTGGCCGGAGCCACCCTGCTATACACATGGGATCGATTCCCGCGCTCGAAGCCCACCAAACCTTCCATACATCTGGGCTCAGCAAATTGGAACGAGACTTGTGTGGCAGGATAGCAGCACTGGCTCGATATATCGGTAGACCACCACGAGCCATTGTAAAGACCAGACATGCATTCAAACTCCTCCAAACGATGCTTAATGAAGCCGAATGCAAGGCGCACGCCTAAAGGATTGATCAACGCCGAGAGCTTTTTTTTTTAACTATGCATATTGATCCGATGGTTAATCAAAGGAAGATCGACATATGAGTGGGGAGATCAGAAGAATCATACTGGACAATTAATGACATACAAAAACCTTTTGGAGAAAAGTTCATTGACCGGTATTCATTGACCGGTAATGTGACTAACAATTCATTGTGGTTTCATTTTTATCGCTAGGGTTATTGTTTGGAACATGAGGATAAAGAAAAAACACTGAAATGGATTCAATAAAAGGTGCGAAATACTTCAAAGCTTCATAGCAATGTGTTTTTGTAATGCACCATAGTGAGGCAGTAGGTAGCAGAACACACATAATGCATGCTAACAGAACGCTGGAATAAAGTGTTCTCTTCAATTCTGCCGTGTTCAGATCCCCTAAGTCACTATAACTGTTGAAAAAAATAATCTTTGTTATCAAAAACTTGACAACCTGCATATAACGAAACACTACTCGCGTTCGATTTCGGCAAGTCACGCAAGACAGCGTCCAGCTCTAGGTGCCAGCGAAGAAAACCCAAACGTATTACTATTCTCAGTTTTCGCTGCAGGACCTGCTCGATTATAGAGCTATTTTTCTAATGAAATATTCAGATATATGGACCAGATTACGAGGATTTTCAATACGAAGACAGTATCATACACAGAATGTTTTCCACGAATTGCTGGATGGGTGATGACTTAGACGATGTGATATCTTGAGTTCTGCTGCGTGCTATAGTGCTGCGGTCAGCATGGGGCGTGGTGCGCACATCGATTATGATTGGATGTCGAACCCGTACCCGCCAATCACCCTTGCCCATCGCGACATCAACCAATAACATGTAAGTATAATTGGAGATTCGCCAGCAATTCGTAAGTCATTCTGGTGTCACTTCAGTACTGTGCTAAATTTTACTGCTACGCTTCGTATCGGTTGCATTACGTGCGTCACGAGCTCTGTGTTCTTGATACATTGTATTTCAGTCCAAATCTCTAGAGTGATACTATTAAACACTGTTGTTGCTTCATCAATTGTTCGTTCAGCTTAATCTCATGATTTAGGAGCGTTGTTGATAAAGGACAAAAGAACAATTTGTCCAATCGTTTCTTAAAGTCCGACCAGAAACATGAGCAACCAACATTTTGCGATGCGAAAGCGGAATGCACACAGGTTTGTTCACCATTTTCGAGTTCTTCCTTTCTTCTGCGCATCGGTTAAGTATCTTTGTCACTAGGGTCGGTTTCAATAACACTATTGTGGGGTTTTAATTATGGTTTAGTGTTCAGCGTGAAGCGTAAACTCTTTAGCGAGTAGTGATCGACTATGTTAATTCATCGATCCTTACAGATATTGTGACCAATAGAGACCAGTAGATCATCGCTGATATAAAGTTTCTTTTCAGACATTTCAAGTCATACAAGACATGGGGGACGGCAAACATCGGCAATTCTACCTTCAACTCCCCCCTGGAACCTCTCTCGCTGATGTTCAGGTTAGGTACATTTCATTTCAGGATATGCATTTATTGTTGTTATAAGCACAAAGTAACAAATTGGTAATTTAGACATTATACATAAGCAACACCTTCCGAAAATAAGATGTAAACACATTTGTTCAAACATGTATTTACTAGGAGGCGGATAGCGCAGTGGTAGTGATGTCGATCATCACCAGCGCGGTACTGATTTAACCCCGCTCTTGGCAATTGAGAACGCTCTAGGCCGGCTATTTCAGTACTCCATTTAGAGTTGAATCGACCAGTAGTTCTACGACATTTAAAATAAAATGAAAATCCTTAATCTCCAGCCGAATCAACACTGAAAAGTTGGAGGACCTTAGTGGATGAAGGATGTGAGGAAGCGAATCGATTTGAGAAGTGCTGGGATCCGTACTGTATATGTGAAAGAAGGGTCATGTAAATAAATAATAATGATGTTGACTTGCTTGCTTGATTGATACAATTTCGTTGTAAAGTCATACGTCTAAAAAGAAGAATACCAAAGAAAAACAAAAGAAAGAATGGTAGATCCGCAATGTACTGCACAGTGAGATGGTAATACAAGAACAAAACATTGGTTGCGAATCACTTACAGTTACGTGAGTTCATGTCAGCGATTCCATCTGGTAGAGATATTCAAGATCTTATCGACATTCTTTCAGCGAGCCCATTTTCTTGCTGAATGTTAAGCTCCAACAATAATGTGCTTCGTTCACTTATCCACATCCACAAATTCCAAACACTAAAGAGTGTGGACATGGGAACAGTTGTGGATCCTGCAGTGATTGATCTACTTAAAGGGTTACGATTCAGTTCGCATCTACTTACGATTATCCTACCACACTATTTCTATTTCTGATTTAACGTTCTCTAATGTATGCATGTAAGGCGAGTGAAGCGCAGTGGTCGGAGGCGGCCTGCCAATACCCATGGGATCAGTGGACGCGCCGATGGCTCACCTAGCCTTCCATCCTGCCGGGGTCGGCATGTTGGAACCAGACTTATCTGGGAGAACGGCAGCACTGGCTCGATATATCGGTGGGCCACCATGAATCATTGTGAAGGCCAGATATGCATTCAATCACCTCCAAATGATGCTTAGTAGAGTCGAATGCATGGAGCATCTCACAGGGATTGATCAACGGCGAGAACTTTATACTTTTATCCTTTAAGATATGCACATGTGCATAAGGTGTTCTAGGTAGTATTTTCAGAATGTCCCCACATCATACATTTATGAAGTATTTAAACCATTTGTAGCATGTCTACTGATCGTTAGCTGACAATGTTTTTTTTTGTATTCTAGTTTGTTTTACTGCTATTAAATTGATGATATGTTAGATTAGTTTTGTGCTTATGGAAGCTGAGCTATGGAGGCATCCACCTCAGAGCCGAAGGCGCATGCACCCATCAATATACTTCACATTTCGGAAATATATAATGCCGATGAAGTGAATAATTCTGGCAGGCTACGTTATGACGATTATGATAAGAACTACCAACTCAAGCCATGTTAGCCCACAGAGACGGGTTTTTCCTATGAAGTGTGTTTTTTATACGGAATGAATAGCAGTGACTGAATACACGACCTTACAACTACACCTGATATCCCAAATTCAGATAATGGTCCCCAACTCGAGAACCCGGTTTTTTTTTGTTATAATCTCTTGGAAGGAAATGCAACTAATTATACTTTCTCTCATATTTATATGTTAGCGCAAGTTAACAGAAATGTGGAATTGGCGTTATAGCTAAGGAGTGTTGTGATTTCACAGCTAGCGTTTTTATTTAGGTTTTTTTTGATAGGGGTTCAAGTCTGACAGTAAATCTTGCTTTGGACGATTGTTAATACTTGCACAGACCGTAAAACACTTGATAAACAACCTTAATTGTAGTATTTTAGTAAGCATATGTGGTGCTTATACCGTTTTTTTTTCTACAGCTAACTCAGACGTTGAACAACATCACGCCTATGCAGTTTGTCACTCTTGCTGACTCGAATACATTTGTTCCTGTCCAAGGAAATGTTCCCACTTCGTCTACCGCATCAGCACCGAGTGTTGTTTATGCAGGTAAGCTGGCTTTGATAATGTCCTCGAGCAGTTTCCAGGTTGTCTAACATTCCACTAACCTACTTACTAGGATACATAAACGGCTCGTCCTCACTGGTTGCGCGAGCCCCAGCATAATCTCCATTTTTCGGAGCTTTGCTTGTTTAATCACTGTGGTTCCCTGGAGTCCCAAGGTCAACCTGGCCAAAGTCTGCCGCAGGTCGTCACCACCACAGGCAGAGGCCACCCTTGTGGATCAGAGGGCGATTTACCACCATGCGACTAGTTTGGTACCAGGACGGTGGTGGAACTTGGTATTGGTTTACTCTTAGCTGGCCAACCTGGTAGAAACATTCCATAAAACGATTACAAATGTTGGTCCTAGTAGTTGTTGTTGTTGCATTTCCACTTAGAACACTTTACCCTTCAAGGCTTTGTTGAAGAGTAAATAAACCTGATACTTATTACTGGGTGGTCATGAATTTATGTCGATTTTGATTCCTAACCATTGAACTCTACTTTCGGCAATTGCTAACGGAACTCATTTTAAGCAGTGCTTTGGATGTTGGTGTTGCACGCACTATTTGTGGTTGTCAAGGTGTTTGGAAAAGTGGAAAACTACTAACGAGGAGTCCATGGAGTATGTTGGTCGAGAAAAAGTTTCGTATTATTACTGTTTCACCTTCTCCAGTGTTCACTACGTACGACGTTTGACAGTAACCTGAATTGGTTGTCTTCGATTGAGCAAATTCGTCTTGCAAATTTTCTTGATTTTGGTGCAGTTATTGGATATCTGACCAGTTTCATGCTGCATCATTGATGTTAAGATTAGAGAACTTCTGGAGTGCATGGTTCCATGAACTAGCCACGAAACAGTTAACGTAGATTTTTAATGAATATTTGACTTCCTGAATGCTTTGGACGCTTCATATTTGCCCAGATAAGGTGTAGAACTTCCTCGATTATAGTACAGTGCAAGTTTCCAGTCACGGATCACAGTGGAACGTGGAAACAGGGTTTTTATTTTGCACGAAAGATGCGAAGAGCCGTTTGGCTTTCAAAAATTGGCTGTCCGCTTTGTTCTGGTCACGCGACATTCTTTTTTTGGCAAAGACGGCAGAGATCGATAGAATTAGCTGAGAATCAATCGAAACGAAGGAGCTGCATGGTGTGGTGGTGAACGCGTTACTTCCCGGAAAGGGTAATAGCACGTTCGTTTCCCACGGCAGACACCTGCGGTCCGGAGTTTTGCAAATATCTCAGCATCATTGAAATTATATTCTTTTTTTGGTTTTTTTTAACATTTGTCATTCGATTCTAGATATTCAGATGGTCTTGATTTATTGATAGGTGCTTGTTCCGTAATCGCTTGGTGCAGTTTTCATAATGCGCTTCGTTTGACGTCTTTAACTGGCTTACATAGATGGTAGTGTGTTGTTCGCCACTCTTTTCACCTTCAAAGAAGACGTCGCTGTATCTATGGTTTTAAAACACTGTTGAACTGTGATTACATTTATGGTTTCGTAGTTAGAAGGACTTCCCAACGGTTTACCGTCCCATCGTGGCTGGGAGGTGATTCTGGGTGTCGCACTGCGATGCACAGCGAGGCGATTCGTTCCCCCGGCAGGGTCTCCCAAGCTGAGAAGGAGTTCGGCGTTTCCATCAGGAAGCCCAGCTAAGAGGAGCCAATACCAGGATCCGCCACCGTCCTGGTACCAAAGTCCATGGTGGCGAATCTCCCTCTGATCCACAAGGGTTGCGACTTACTGTGGTGGTTAGGACCTGGCGCAGACTGGTCTGGCTGACCTCGGGTCTCCAAGGAAAAATGGAGATTATGCTGGGGCCCGTACAACCAGTGAGGAATGGCCATCTAAGTATCCAAGTAAATGGAAAGGAACGTTGTTATTGCTAGCGCTTTCTACGTCTTTACGTTCATTAATTTAGTTGTTTTTTTCATTTTGTTTTTGTACTCTTAAGTTAACAAACTCAAGCATTTGTACAGAATCACTAAGCAAAAGTTCATCTATAAACGTGCTTTAACTTTTATTTGATTTGGATAGAATAGCACAAATTTTTTTAAAAAGATGATTTCAAAGTTTGTATAGCCACAAAACTTGGTCCGATACTTTAATGACTGCCGTCATGAGTCACAGGATCTGCTACAATACGCAGAACAATTTCTGTTTGACCGGTATAAAGCCGCTCTAGAGCTTTCTTATATCGTTATCATATGCCATTATTCCTAATATGATAGTGATTCCTGGCATTCATTTACTATTAGCTTGATTTATGAACTTCACTTTCCAATACGTTGTTAGTATCTCCATGGTGTATACTTTGAGGAAGTTTTGAGTACATAGTCGTTACAAAGTAATTTCAGCTTCACCAAATTCGAAGGCAAATATTTCTCACAGTGCAGGACCCGTTTTACAAATTGCAGAAGATGTAATCAGTTGTTTCATAATAGTTACCTTCTCGTGCGTCGTTGATCAAGCGCTATAACCAGTATTGTTAAGGAAGAAATCGCTAATGAGACGGCGTACATGGTTGTTACCGCTCCTGTTTCAAAGGAAGAGGTGTGTTTCATTTTATTTTAAGACTTACATATAAAACGTTCTATGTGCTGAAAATGGGCGCGTGTGGCGCAGTAGTTGGAGGCGCCACTGCGACACGCACGTGGAATCGAACCTTGCGCCCATGACCCACCAAGCCTCCCATCCCTCCTGGGTCGGCAAATTGGTACCAGACTTGTCTGGGAGTATAGCAGCACTGGCTCGATACATCGGCAGTCCAGCGCGAATCATTGTAAAGGCCAGATATGCATTCAATCACCTCCAGCGATACTTAATGAAGTCGAATGCATTGCGCATCCCTCAGGGATTGATGAACGCCGAGAGCTTTATCCTTTATCCTTATACGTGCTGTGAATGCAAAGGCAGATGTTGTTTGCAGGAACCATTGTACGTGAACGCTCGTCAGTATCATCGAATTTTGAAGAGGAGGGCTGCACGACAAAAACTGGAAGCGGAAGGCCGTTTGCCTAAGAAGAGACAGGTGAAGCTGTCAAATTATGTTATGCATTTTTATCGTTAAATTTTACTTTAATGAGAGATTTTCAAGCTAATAGTTTTGAAATTATGGTCGATCTTAACTTCAGAAGTACCTACACGAGTCTCGACATCAGCATGCATTGGCTCGCGTTCGTGGGGAAGGTGGAAAGTTTGATAAAGGTAGACTTTGACGTATTCGGTATTCTGTGTTCGCCATAACTCTAATTTGTTCTGTGTCTCATGCTGACAATTTCTTTTACAAGAATTGGCAATGAAATAATAAAACGGAATTTTTTTATTTGAATATACTTCATATCTTAGGAAAGCCGCAGTCTTCAAATGACACTGAAAAAACTACTGAGTCGGTTTCCGACGTCGAACCTGGTCAGAAGCGTACTCGCTTCCTTCCTGTGCGCGATTTGAAGTGAGTTCTTCCTGTGTTCTTTTTGCCAAGGTACTTTGCAGTTTATATTTCTGGTATAGCATTGAAAGTTGAAAAAATTTAAATGGCTTGCAAAAATTGGGAGTTATCATCAGTATACTCACTTGGATACTTGGACGCCCTGTCCTCACTGGTTGTGCGGGCTCCAGCATATTCTGCATTTTTTGGAATTTTGATGGTATAGCCATTGTGTTTCCTTGGAGTCCCTAGGTTAGCCAGGCCAAAGTTTGATGCCAGGACGGTGGTGTATCCTGGTATTGTTTTACTGTTAGCTGGACTTCCTGGTGTAAATCCTCCTCAGCATGGGAGGTCCTACTGTGGGGATGAGTCCCTCCCTGTACATCACAACCCGACACCCAGGAACACCTCCCAGCTACAATGAGGAGCTATCTTCAGTATTAACTCATTAAATGGTTACCGAATAACGATTGGTACTGTATCAAATAACTATTGTTCCGAATGGGCTTCTACTTTTCTTAAAACAATTACATGTAAAATGTTGAATTTGGGAATCTTTTCTTCCTCCTTTAAAGTGAAACATATGTTGCTAGTTTTTCATGTTACTAGTAAAACACTTCCTTCACCTGTATCACCTGTAGTCCCGTTGGTCGTCGAGTGACTCGAGCGGGCACCAGTAAATCCTCCATTTTTCCTTGTCGGGTGCAAGAGTAGCGCAATGGGTTCTGCTCGCTTTAGGGACTCGTCGAGCATCATGCCTTTCTTCTAGGCTTTCCGTGAAGAATTCTGACCATCGGGTCGGTGGTTTTCCTGCAGTACGTTTGATATCCCGAGGAATCCAGTCACTGACAGCTCTTGTCCATCGGTTAACATTCATATGCATTGCGTGTCCGGACCACCTTATCTTCGACTGTTTGGCGTATAGAACGGCTTCTTCGATTTTCGATCGTTGACGCAGGACGGAGCTTCGGATCCCATCCCTTACTTGTGTGAAAGGAGATACTCCTAGCATCGTCCTTTCAACTGCACGTTCGATAACGCTGAGTGATCTTTCATCCTGCTTACGTAGCGCCCAGATTTCTGACGCACACGTTAGGGCAGGAGGAACCGTTGAGTCGAAAAGGTGGGGACGGAGTGGGGTGTTCTTTGTTCTCTTCACTACATCCTCGATGCACTTGAAAGCCCTCCAAGCTGCTCGTTTCCCTCTGCTCAGCTGTGGAGCTAAATCGTTCATCATATTGATTTCCCGATCTAGAAAGACATAACTGGAGCATTCGGAGATTTTCGTTCCGTTCAGCGTGAATGGGGCAAACGAAACCAATTCGTTCTTCATGAACATCGTTTTCTTGAGATTTAGTCGAAGACCAATCTTTCCACACGTTTTATCAAAGTCCGCAAGCATACGTTCCGTTGGGCTAATGTCTGGTGTTATAAGGACGATGTCATAAGCAAGGCCAAGGTGATGTATTTGCTGACCATCGATTTTCACTCCCATATTATCCCATTCCACTGTTCGCATGACGTTCTGGAGGGTGGCTGTAAATAATTTTGGAGAGATTGTATCACCTTGCCTAACTCCACTTTTGATGTAAGTGTTAATGTCGTTGTAGAATGGCGAAATTTTGGTTGTAAAATCTTTGTACAGCTCACGAAGAATCTTTACGTACTGAGTAGGAACTCCTTGATTGCCAAGGGCTTAAGGATGACTGATTGTATCTCAGTTGAATCAAAGGCCTTCTGTAGGTCGATGAAAGTGAGACAGAGCAGTTTTTTGTACTCTTGCGACACTTCAGTGAGCCTTGTTGTCGTGTGAATGTGGTCCATTGCACGAAATACTTTTCGAAACCCTGCTTGCTCACATGGTTGTCCTTCGTCCAGTGTTCTGTTAATCCTGTTTAGGATGACCCCAGTGAAAAGTTCGTAGACGGCACTGACAACAAGCAGATTGA
This sequence comes from Angiostrongylus cantonensis, assembly GCA_009735665.1. Lineage (NCBI taxonomy): Eukaryota > Metazoa > Nematoda > Chromadorea > Rhabditida > Metastrongylidae > Angiostrongylus > Angiostrongylus cantonensis. The sequence continues at coordinate 51,542 of MQTX01000308.1, forward strand.
TCAATAGTTGCCTATATCGTGTAGGTCACCCTTCCTGAACAACAACACGGTCTTACTGGTCTTCCACTGAGAAGGGCCTTGCATTCAGACAGGTAACGTATGAAGAGCCGAGCCGGTGTGCTCACGAGGACTGGCGGAAGGTTCTTCAGATGTTCTGATCTTATCCTCTCCTGACCTGGTGCTGTTCGATTTTTCACTGACGTAATGGCATTTTGGATTTCGGGAGTGAGAACCGGTGGCACAACATATCCATCATCCCTTTTTTCATAAGACGGGAGGTGGACGTGGCTATCGAAGGGATCTGAGTAGTAATCGTCGATGATTTTCTTCATTGCCTTTCTGGACACTGTCATTGTTCCGTCTGGGCGTGGGGGTGCAATCATCTTTGTGTTGTAATTGGCGAAGCTTCGGCGGGCTTTGCGAATGCTTTTCCCAGCCTCTGCAGCTTCGACCATTACTGTTGCTCTTCTCTCTTTAAGATCTTTTATCGCCTGTCTGCATTGTTTCGCAAGCTCGAACGTTAGTTCGCGGTTGCCTGCAGCACGTGCTATTTTACGCTGGCGTATTAGCTCGAGAGTTTCTGGAGACAGACGTCTCTTGATGACTTTCGAACTATTAGCTTTTATAGCGATAACGTGAAGTTGTTAATTGAGCCGATCGTATTCCTCACCGATGTTGTCGACACCAGCTTTGACGGTGAGGCTTCTGGAATTGCGTGTTACCATGGATGGCCTTGGTCGCCATGATAAACTCAGAGAGCCGCTCACCCTGTTCATTCCATTTCAATTCGTGTGTCCTAATGTGACGCTCCGCAGACGTTCTTCTTGGTCCAATCATGGCATTGAAATCTCCAATGTTGACCTTGAAGAATGTGTGGTCTTCTCTGTTGAACTTCTCCAAGTCCATATATAACACTTCGACTTCTTCATCGCCATAGTTTGATGTTGGCGCGCAAACGACGAAGATTGTCAAACATGGTATTGATCTATATATTTTTAATCGTAAACGCCTATTCAGGTTGTAAGCTGTTCTAATGAATCGATGTTCACGGACAAACTCGTGTTGACGAGAACGTCGACACCGCCTACTCCTCTACTGTCGCATGTTCCGAGGAACATTTCTTTTCCAGTGTCATAGACGACGTTGAACGGGTGGCATCGTCTGTTCCCGGCCAGTCCGATGACGTCGTACCTTATCATTCTTGCTAGCATGAGCAAGTCTTCTATCGAGAACTCGGATGCAGGTGTACGTGCATTGTAGGTACTGATCGTCTCCATAGTTCTTCGTGATCCAGGCAGCTTCCATTGGGCCTGAGATTTTAGCAGCCTGTGTACTCGTCCTACCTGACACTGTGAAATTGGGGGCTCTTTCGGGGTAAGGGGAATGATGCACTTTTTTTTTTACTGTGTTTAGCATTTTGATGCCCACGTATAGTTTACTGGGCTCTTAACATGGAGGCTTGGTACTCACGGGTAGCTTGGCAGGCTCTCCCAGAGTGGACATGGAGCTTATTTATTGGAGGCGACTCCTAACCGCCTCCCATATATTTCCCTGTCACTTGATTGCTGGGTTTTGGCCGAATTGACTAGTAGAATACAATCCGCATAAAGCGAGAACGCACCCACACGCGCATGCATGTATACGCCTAGCTTATACAAAAAGTATGTGCTAAATCGGCGCAGTGGAAACATGGAGTCCATCCCTTGGATCCACCTGCGTCTCAGGGAAGCAGAGGTCGCTTTTGGTCCGCGATTAACCCCCTATCTGCCACTTGGGACGCGCCACGTAGCCTCGCGACTAACCGGCTGGGGATCCCTCAGGTAAGGGAGATCCGTGGGAAACACTTCCTTAAAGAAGAAAACCTCGCGTTTTTATTTATCTTGAGAGTTTTGCACTCTCTATGATCTCGATTTATTTCAGTGTTCTGTTATTCCACCCATTTAAGCTCACAGTGCAAAAATTATAACTGTGCAAGAAAAAGTGCACTTTCTGTTTTCATGGTATTGTTCGTTATTAGGAATTTCATTGGGTTGTTGGTCAACGGTTTTTATATGGCTGTTCATTTATTTAACTGGATCCAATGCCATGCCTATTTCTGCTCTCCAGATCAATCCCGCTGACGTTTGATTGCTTATGGGAACGTTAGTTAGTAAACTAGCTGAGGAAAACGTAGAGCAAGGGTTTTCCTGGAAAGGGGTAATGATTCGATCTTGCCCGAAGTCCAAGTTTCGCGAATATATCACCATCATTGTTGCTATTTATTTACTTTGAATGCACCAGAAAATGCTGCTTTAAGAACTCCTGGTACAAGTGGAAGCGTCTCGAATCCATATGTATGTGTTGAGTCTACTGACGGTGAAGAAGTGTTCTGAACTAGGGAGCTGTTGTTTCGCCTTAGTTAATATAATTTTGTAGTTCAATACTGCTGTCTTTTCGATTGTAGATTGTAATACGGTTTTCGTAATTTCAAGTTTTTTAAAACTGATATTTGGAGAAGATTTTTAGGTTTTGTCTATAGGAGGTCCTTTTTCTATTCATGAAGATTTCTATTTTTTGTTTTAGCGGTACTTTTATTTTTTCTCTTGGTGATGTTAAGACCACATAATGTGGCATTTTTCAATTTGATGTGGAAGTATTTCGGCTTTACTAATAAATATTGATTGATTTGAAAACTGTTTAATAGTATTTACTTTTGATGTTTTCTCTGTTGTATTTTAATTTCCTATTTTCAGAGTAGTCACAAGTTAGTGTTTGCTGTTTTCTACTGAAACTATTGATCGGAATCCACTTTCACCCTCGTACACGTATTTTACTTTATCATTGTAGAGTGTCGTCAAATGTTTAGAGTCAGAAAGCATTAGTGGGTTGTAATAGGGTTTTAATAGGATTAAGGTCACGTTATCAATAATTACATGAATATGACTTGCTACGCTGTCTGTTGTCTATCGTCAAACGAACATCAGGAGGCGAGTTTGAAGCCAAAAGACATCAATATCTGGTTAAACTAGGCCATATTCAGATAAGGCTGTCTGGCGGTGCTAAGGCTCACAAACTTACTGAAGCTCAGAAGCTAACCATGAGATCCTTGTTTGAAGTTATCGTAGTCTAGTTTGACGGTAGATAACGCACTGTTGCCGAATTCAAGATTTTCTTGGCTGTTTGGTGGTACTGTTTTTGCTTTCAATATCGGCCAAATACTGAAGGCCTTCGCCTGCATAGTCAAGCAAAGTCGCCATCAATCAGCGTAGTATCATAAGAGTGGGGATTGAAATAAATCGTTGGTACTGTAGTACTTGTTGCCATGTTGTTGACCTAATAAGGTTTCTTAACAACAGGTATTCATGAACGGAATTGAGATGAGCCTCGTGATACAATTAAGGCAAAGTATCTCGTAGTTAGGGACAAAGAATGTGATAGTTGAGGCAGGAATGCGGTCAAGGATCCTCCATAGGAAGCGATATGGATAATCGCCAAATAATGCATTACTCGGGGAGAGAAATATACCCCAAGGAGGAATTCTTCTTTAGGTCTCTTGATTTGGTTCATGATCGTTATAAGTGTCCCGATATACGAATATCGTCCCGATTATGAACTCCGATGAAAATGAGCGTGAATCTACTCGAGAATCTCCTTTGGTCATATGATGTAGTCTGTAAACTGTGGTATGACCTGTAGTCCCGATGATAGTCGAGTGACTCAAGCGGGCGCCAGTAAATCTTCCATTTTTCCCTGTCACGTGCAAGAGCAGCCCAGTGGGTTCTGCTCGCTCTTAGGACTCGTCGAGCATCATATCCTTCTTCCAGGCTCTTTGTGAAGAACTCTGAGCATCGGATCGGTGGTCTTCCTGCAGTACGTTTGACATCCCGAGGAATCCTAACAGCCCTTGTCCATCGGTTATTATTCATATGCATTACGTGTCTGGTCCACCTCATCTTCGACTGTTTGGCGTACAGAACGACATCCTTAATTTTTGATCGTTGACGCAAGTCGGAGCTTCGGATCCCATCCGTTGTGTGAAACGGGATACCCCTAGCGTCGTCCTTTTCTCTGCACATTCGATAACGCCGAGTGGTCTCTCATCCTGCTTACGCAGAGTCCAGGTTTCTGACGCTCTGACGCATACATTAGAAATAGAAGGACCGTTGAGTCGAAGAGGTGGTCACGAAGTCGATTGTTCTTTGTTTTCTTCACGACATCCTCAGTGCTCTTGAAAGCTCACCAAGCCGCTCGTTTCCTTCTGATTACCTCTGTAGCTAAATCGTTCAACATGTTGTTTTCCCGACTTAGACATAACTGGGATATTCGGAGATATTCATTCCTTTGGGTGTGAATGAGACATGCGCAAGCGGTCCTTTCCTCGTAAACATCTTCTTCGTGAGATCCTGTCGAAGACCAATATTTCCAGAGGCTCTGCCAAAGTCGGCGAGTATGCATTCCGCTTGGCTAGTATTATGTGTTATAAGGACGATGTCTTCAGCAAAGCGAAGATGATGTAAATGCCGACCATCGATTTTCACTCCTACCTATGTTATCTCATTCTATTGTTCGCATGGCGTTCTGAAGGGTGGCGGTAAATAATTTTGGTAGATGGTATCGCCTTGTGAAACCCCTCTTTTGATGTCGATATCAGTATCTTTTTAGAATGGTGATATCTTGGTTATGAAATTTTTGTACAGCTCACGTTGTATGATGCAACACCTTTAATTTCATTACTGATTTTTTAAGTTATATTGGAAATAGATAGAATATGAAACTGATCGTTGATCAATGACAAATCGTGTTGTTGCAAATGAAAATTTTATTCAGTTTTATGTTGAAATTACGACATTATGTGCGATTTATGAGTTATCGGTAATATGAAATGAATCACGAAGTGTGGGGAGCGAGTTTTAAGACATCTAATGAACAAATGGTGATTTACAGGGGAACGATGAGAACGGTGTTCACGGTTGCCGAATTGAGGTGATCGGCAGTTTGCAATCAGTCGTGCTGGCTTCATCACGTGAAATAGTTTTCGTAGCATATTAGATGTGAATCTGTTCCATTTAGCTTATATAATCACTTAAGCAAACCTCTCGATGTGTCATTTCAGTGGTTCCACCCTCCAAGAGAGTAGTGGTAGGAACTTGTCTACGCCGATTGAACGATAGGGTTTTTTGGCTCGCAAGGCAGAATAAAGTAAACGACCACGTGGGCATTACAGGAGATCTCTAACCACTTTGCTACGTGGACTAGTGGCGGTTGCAACAAATGTTTTCACTTGAAGCAAGCTAACTCAGTGCACTCATATTCGTGGCAATATCTCGCTCAGTACTTTAGTGCATCAAACCACTATGTACTGCAAATTTTCTTACTATTGATACCATCAACAAACTATTGTTGCAGTATTTAAGAGCAGGATTAAATTCAGTGAGATTGTTAGTCGCTTCGTTCGTAGGAGTTATTTGTAATGTTTGATCTAGGAACTGCATTGATATTGTCCTGATCACCACATTCGCGCAAGGGAATGGAAAATTCACGAAGACTGCACGGAGCGAAATTCGTCCGTGTTGGTAATGAGAGTGACACGACCTGCTGAGGAAACCACCACCTGAACTCTTCTTTCTTCAAACTGGTTATCATTATCGCCTGAAATACGGTTGGAAAATTGATGAAATTTTAACGAAAAACCATGGGTGATGTAGATGCTCAGTGAAAAACCGCGGTGAATTATGTCTTGTTTTCGTCATAGTTTTAGTAAAATCCGGAAGAGAAGCTGCCCATTCGTCCCGAAAATCTTTTTTGTTTTCCTGTCGCACGACCTTGTGTCACATTTATAACACTGCGGATCCCAGCACTTCTTGCATTCTATTGGATTCTTCGCATGCATCGTGTACGGAGGCCTCCGAACTCTGCGTGTTACTTCTGCACCTACTCGAGGATTTCTCTTCTTTATCACAAATGTTGTTGAATTCTGGTGGAGTAGATTCTTCCTCAAATCCTCAAATCTTCCTCTTCTCATTGGATTGGAGGAGTCAGGTTTACCACAGTATTATGGTAGCAATTCCACGATCTAGGAAGGATGAGAGAGTAAGTAGGCCCAATCGGGATTGAACTCGGACCCGAGTCACTTAGAGCGTAACAACCGTTATTACTAAAACAGCGCTGCCGGCTCCCTGGAAATTTTACTGATAACGCAACTATGTTAATGTCGTCCTTCATTTGTATGCTTCTCTACTCCACGGTGACTCCGAAGGATCACGCTATGGAAAGTCGGCTCGGACTGCTGCGACTCTCTAGATGGCAATGGCAGTTAAGATGGCGCCGAAATGTCAACAAGATACATGACTTTTAGTTATCTCAACTTTGTGCAGAGTTTTCATGGAAATTATTGTTTGGTAAGAAATTGATAAGCATGATATGTTCGGCAGTAGAAAGTGTTTCTTAGCAAGCATTCTATTCTAATATAATTGGAACCAAATAAGACGTTGATACAGTAATCATCGTTGGTAAATCATAAAATAAAAATCGGTAGTTAGATTGAAGCATTAAATCACAATAAGTCATTAATTGGTGTTTTAAATATTAGAAGAGCTTAATAATATTTAAACTAAAACGTTCATTTATGAGCACTAGAGGCTAGGCCACGGAGGAGACTTTACTAAGATTAATCTTAATCGTTAAACCACCTTAAATTTCTCTTCCATCGTGTTCAATCTGTTGGTTAAACGAAGAAAAAATACTCAGAACATGAGCAGGATAACGTCTAAAGGTTTTTCAATTATCTTTTTTTCAAAACTCGTGACCGCAAGTGTCTGCGGTGAGGGTCGAACGCGTTATTACCCTTTCCGGTAGCTAACGCATTCATCACCGCACCATGCTGGCCATTCGTTTCACCTTTCTCTCCTCCGTGTTTAAAAGTTCCTATCAGCAATCACCTGTCAACGAGATTGATTTGGGAAGCACAAATCGGCATTGAACCCACTTAAGCTGTAGATGTCCTGTAAATCGCAATGCAACAACTTTTGCTCTACTGCCTATCCTTTTTTCATGGCAGGATGTGATGTGAAATTTACCTGCAATGATGCTGAGATGTGTTTATAACACGACTGAGAGATAGGCGAAACGAAGGGTCGTCATGGTGTGAAGACGTTAGTCCCCGTGAAAGCGTAATAACATGTTCGATCGCCATCGCTAACACCTGCGGTCTAGAGCTTTGCAAATATTTCAGCGTGATTGTGGTGGTATTTCACATTATACACTATCATGAAAAAAGGATAAACAGCAAAGAGTGATTGCGTTGTTTTTTTAGACGCGAGACTTCTGTTATATTTATTTATATTTATATGATTTTGCTTATATATATATATATATATTCCAGTTTTTATTCATCATTGGTTTTTTGGTCCACTTATTGCTGAACTGATTTTATATCTTACTTTTCTGGATCCCTGAAAGAAAAGTTAACGTCCAAAAATTTGCGCTATGAAAACTTTGATGTATGAAATTACAGGTAGCTACAATTAAGTCGTTTTTCCTCTCATTCCACGTCGTTTCTCAATGGTCACCGAAAACATAAGAGATGAAAATAAATATTTAATGGATGAGAAGCGATAATCTGTTCGATAATGAAAGTTAACTCGAAAATTAGGGAGAAAAATTGCTGTAACGCTCCACTAGTTACATAGTTGACGAAGGTCGCAGTTGCGCTGTGGTTAGAGGTGCCTCGCTCTGCTATTTAGATGTGGTGCTAAGCTCGGTCCTAGCTCAGGTCTCACCATGCCTTCCATCCCTCCAGGATCGGTCGGTAAATTGGTACCATGCCAATCTAAGAGGATAGCAGCGCTGATTGGATACATCGGTAGAAAACTGCGAGTCATTTTATAGACCATGTAGTCATTTAGTCATCTCAAATTATCCTTAGTGAAATCGGCTGTATGGTGCACCCTTCAGGGATTTACCAAAGTCAAGAGTTTTTTCTTTTATTTCTTATGCTTGGCCAGAAAGCCTTGAAAGAAGTGGACTGGACTGAACAAAACTTGGCGACGACCTCCGATCGGTCCGGTACCATTTTTATTCGCGTTTTCTTCAAAACGTTCTGTTTTCTTGGTGTGTGAAAAGACTTATTATTTTAGTGTTGGGAGAGTACAGTGCGACTACACCGCTGTTTGAATAACACTGAGTGTGTATAAGTGGAAAAATATCTATTACACAAGAAAAGTGACCTCATCTCGAACTTTATACAGGAATGATTTCTACACTGACCTTATCAGCTGCATCGGTACACACATAGAGTAGTACTTGTTTTATAATAAATATCAAATTCACGTCGAGATAAGCTCTTTTTTATTCCTATCTATTTTATTACTGTTTTTATGTGTTTTTGCAATTAAAACAATGAGTTATATCTAACCAAACTCGGATAATTTAAGCGAATACGTGTTTATTAATGCTGATGACGCCTTGAAAACACATCTTTTATGTGAATAATACGGATATCGATTAGCAACACGTACAATGAGGAAACAACCGCTTGTGTAGTTCAAATATTAAATTCAAATGCAATCACTGGTTTTTACAAATGTTTTTAATGAATTCTGAATTTGATTAAATTTAAGTTTCAAGTGCTATAACTGCCCGTGAGACTATTAAAATGAGTATCGGTTACTCGTCATCCCATTGTCCAACATCAGATGTGTATATATCGTACCATATAATATTTTATAAAAACATTTATATTTCAGCTACATGGTTAAAATGCGATTTGCCAAATGTACATAATTCTTTCGCTCATGAATCGTTGTTGGCACGATATCCGCATGAGAATGGTTTTGATCTGGTCTATTCTATTCCATTAACCTTTTGTCATTCGATATCCTGAGCGGTATCTAGTGCCGATTCGGGTCTTTGCGTTCTAACGGTATTTATGTCATGGTGGTACTGAAAATTTAACGGCCTCTTCTTCGTTTTCCCGACAATGTTTAAGTGTTACATCGTAATGCTGTTTGGTGCATTTCACTTTATTTTTGTGCCCACTCATCCTTCCAATGTTACAGCGTTTTCGTACCGCCAACGCTCGCCTTGAGGATATTTTAAGGACAAAGTGATGCTCCGCCCGAGCAAACGCTGAACGCTACATCAGTTCGTTCGTCCGTTCTTTCGTTCGTTCGTTCGTTTGTTACCTAATCACTCCTGTTCTACAAATTCGCCTCCTATTTTAACATTCATCTCAAAGACCGAAAAGAACTTCATAACTACAAATGGTTATAAGGAGTTGATCATGAGCTCTAGTATTGTAACCATTTTGTAAAGTTTTATTCCTCAACTTCCGTTGTCCGTATACGAATTGGAGCTAGACTACTTGAATCAGTGTGATGTATATTCCTTCAGATATATTGAACTAAAGTATAGCATATTGAGAACAGACACAAATATCGTCCCTTCAGCTCTTACGAAATTATAATGATCAACTTACCGTGTCATTGATCCAAGAATTTATCAGTGATCTTCTAGTATGGCTCAAAAACTATGAAGAAATGCGAGGAAAAGAAACAAACTTTGAAGAGGACAAATAGTAGGGCTCATTGACTCGCTCAGTGGATTTTTCCTTTCAGATCTTTTTTTTAAGCTGGAATAGATTTGGAATCGTTAAATCAATTTAGCCAATTCCTCATTTTCGCTCGTCTCATGTCGTTTCACTAATTTCATTCGCATCAGAGATTTCATATTTTAGGTAAAATGTCCGACGAGGAGGAGCAATAGTAAGTAAATTATCCGATGAACTACAGAATTTAATAATATGGATTTCAATAGAAGAAGTTCAATAAAAATCGCACCGAGACTAGAATGAAAAAAATTGAGTACAAAAAGCATTTATGGCAGAGTAACTAAAAAATCTGCTTCAGTTCTGGTGAGGAGGAAGAGGAAGAGCAACCCGAAGCCGAGGAAGAGGCGGCCGAGGAAGAGAGCAGGTGTGTTTATTGCTTTAATGAGAAAAGAAAAGGTGTAAAACTTTTTTATCTTTTATGCATTTATTAGTTGGAAATTATTTGCTATTATTATACAGTCCTTTATTTTTATGAAAACATCTGTGTGAATAATGATATTTATTTGCAACTGGTTTACATGTACGTATTGTTAGAGCCGAAGAACATGAGCAACCAACACAAGAAGAAGCCGGTATAGAAAAGTACGTCTCTCATCTATTCATAGGCGCTCCTAAATTCGTTGATCTTTTAACAGATAAATAAATAAATCACTAGGGGTTTCAAAAATCTTGAATCTCAAATATGGACGACCAACATATATCATGTCGCTTTCCTTCAATTTCGAAAAGATGGTATGTAGGGTTTAATACGATAATCTAGATGATAACTGACGTAATTTATTGAATAAAAGTCGTGTGCCGTTATAATGAAGATCTTCTAGACAATAGAGATGATTTAAGGCCAAAGGCACGTCCTCCACCTCAACAACAGGAAGAGAAGCCACCTGCTGAGATGACTGAGGCCGAAGCTGCAATGATGGCAAGTTACTTTATTTTAGGTGTTGTTTAAATGGTTTCTATTGTAAATTATTCTACTTTAGGCTGCAAAGAAGCGCCATGAGGAAGAAGAAGCGGCTAAACTTCTTGACTATGAACAACGACGAATGCTGGAAAAAGAGCGTATCGAGAATGAACTCCGTGAACTGAAAGAAAAACAAGAACGTAGACGTGCAGAAAGAGAGGCTGAGGAGAAGGAGTTCGCCGAGAGACGTCGGCAAGATGAGGAACGGCGTCGAAAAGAAGAAGTTCGTTTTAATACTCAGTTAATGTCAAACAAAGACAGTTATGATTGTCACACTCCGTGATTCCGCGGAAATACACAGTACATAGCTATGGTTTGAATTCAGTGTTATACTCAAGTTTATAGCCTTTTATTAACTCCCATAATTTGTTCGAAAAATGCAATATTTATCTGAAAATGCTTAAGGAGGAACGAAAAAGCAGAGCTGATGCCGAGAAGGCTCGTAAAAATGAGGAGAAGTCGCGTCGTCAACAAATGATGGCTGGTTCATTTGCAGCTCATGCATCTGGAAGTGAAGGACGCAACTTTAAGATCAATTCAAAAGGAGAACAAGCAGCTCAGTTTGGAAATTTAGCACAAGTAAGTTTTTCGATGAAAGCTCCTGAGTATGTCGGAACAACTAACTGATGTGATGTTGACATGCTCTTCATTGAGCGTGTTAAGTGCAAATGAACTCATGGTACGTGGACACTATGACTATCGAAATAGATGAATTAGTTCCATTGGTAGAAGAGAGCTGTACAAGTTTCCTATAGAGTTCAGGTTAGGGCTTTTTTCCTTCTAACAAATGCATTTGAAAATTAAGTTTAGGGAGCGAAGCAAGACGGTCAAACAAAGGAACAGCAAGAAGAGGCGAAGGCATCGTTCCTTGCTGCAGTGTGCCGTCCTGTTGACGTATCCGGACTTCTACCAAACGATTTAAAGGAGAGAATCAAGCAGCTTCACTCACGCATTTGCAAGTTAGAAGCTGAAAAGTACGATCTCGAGAAACGTCACGAGCGGCAGGAATATGATGTAAGCACTGCTTATTTCTTTCGTTAAATGGCTTCTGGTCTCATTTCAACTTGGTAGAAGCTTGCGGACCAAAGGTGAACAACTATACCTACTGGTAGAATGTCTCTGTTTAAAATTGTTGAGGGATTTCAGGTTCTTAAAAGGCCACGAAAATGGGCTATATTGTTACGTGCGAATAATGCCTAGCCCTTAATGTGTAGTTGCATATCATCAAAATTTCAGATGAAAGAGTTGAACGAGCGTCAACGTCAGGTAGCAAGAAACAAGGCGCTTAAAAAGGGACTCGATCCTGAAGAAGCAGCCTCTTCGTTGCATCCTCCAAAAATTACCACCGCATCCAAGTTTGATCGTCAGATCGACAGAAGGTATTTGGCTTAAAGAATATTTTAAGTGCTTTTGTTGGTAGGATATTTGGTTGGATGTTTCAATGGTTATTCACGAACTGTGTCGTCTAGTAGAACTAAAGGCCTTTGCTGGAAACACTGTGAGATCCGTGATCTTTATTTCTGTTGCAGACTCTTATTAGTCTCATGGAGGGACTGCAAATTGTTAGAAGCCGTTCCACAGCTTTTCTTTTTGTCCGTATGTTATATGAACGGCAAATCTCGGCTGGTGAGCGTTGAGGTGTCAGCGCGAATTTCAGCTATATAGCTAGAAGCGATATTTTGAAATAAGCAGCTGAACGCAAGCCTTTCCTTCTCTTTTGAATTCCCTTTTTGAATGATCAGCCTCATAGCTATTGGTTAAATGCCATAATTATTGCGAAGCATCCCTAAACAGGTACACTTCTATTGGGACAAAAACATAGCTAAGAGTGACTATAAATAAGAGAGTGAACCAGTCTACGTTCTGCAGATCATACGGTGATCGCAGAGAGCTGTTTGAGCACCCGGTTATGAAGAAGCCTCCAAGCATTGCTAGAGGAACTGCAAGACCTCCACCTGAATGGGGAAGAAAAGAAAACGAGGAACTCGAGCAGCTGAGGTGAGAATATTTTAACGACTAGCTTTCTCCAACAGTGCGACTTGGGTTTCAATTCCACATTCGCTTGCATTCCAGAAAGAATCTAGAGCCACCAAAGTACGTTGAACAAGTGAAGGCAGAAGGTGATGCTGCTCGTCCTCCCGTTCAGGCCATTCCACTGCAGTTGCCTGATAAGGATTTCGAAGATGAAGACGTTGCACCACCACCACCAGCTGAGGAAGTAAGTCCTCTTTCTCTTGTTTTCTACAGAAAAAAATTGACTGATCTTGGACATAGTCGGACAAAATGAACTTGTTGGTGATGAAGATATCGATAAATCGGTGCCATTGTTTTCGGATAAAAAAAATTAGGACGAGTATTTTTAAATGCATTATATCTCAGCACAATCCTCAGTTTACAGGATGCTGCTGTTAGCGAAGAAGTACCGCCTGCGAAAGTGAAGGCAAAATGAATTAATGGATGGAATCAAAACACAGTGCATTTTTTTAATCATCCATGATTTTCTAAACTTGCTAAGCGCAATGAACTTGCTTTGCTTCTTATTCTAGTTTGCCTCTAGCTGAAGAAAAAATACAGAGAGAATACCACGCATTGGTGTGCCGATCTCCGTACTTCGCAATCATTCATCATATTGAATCCTACAAACTGAAATTGATCATAGCTATCCAATAGCGTTAGAAGTGTTTTTATCATCAATACTTTTTTCCTTTGTAACAACAACTGGAGTTTGTTTCTGGCGCACCGTCCGCTTTAAGTAAGGTGAATGATTAAATGCTGGAGTTTGAACCCGTGTGCTATTCTGCTTTCTCTCTGAGATGCATATTTATTCATGTGATGTAATTTAGTGCTTATATCTTTTCTTTTATTCATATTAAATATTTTGAGTATTTTGCTGTTTGTTTCAGTATGAACAACTTCTTAACTAAGAAACTCATGGCTTAGTAAAAGCAACTTTAAACACTAAATGCTAGATCCAAACAAATTCAATTTTGACACAGACGTTTACTATTGCCATAGTTATTTCTTTATTTGCATGCACCATTTGCACTCTTTGTGCTCATTCAATTCGTTTCCTTCCATGCTATATCCAAAACAGTCTCCAGACTTGCCTGATGGTTCGGCCACTAGTTGAGAATTTTTCTACTTCATGGGTATTGTTGAACTCCGAATGAGCTATTCTTCACTGAAATCTCGGGATAGCTCTACCAGAGTGTTCTCAGGTGTTCACCGGAAGCGGTCGCCAAGCTCTGCGGATAGGCGAGAGCTTTTGCAGACCGTGGATTTATTAACTTGGTTTGCCCAGTCTCCCTCATACCACGGATCTCCCTCATATGAGGGATCTCGAGCCGGTTAGTCGCGAGGCTACGTGGCGCGTTCCCAGGTGGCGGATAGGGGGTTAATCGCGGACCAAAAGCGACCTTTGCTTCGCTGAGACGCAGATGGATCCAGGGGATGGACTCCCTGTTTCTGCTGCGCCGATTTGGCACATACTTTCTGTATTTACTACGCGTATTCCGTCTTATCAAATAAAAGAGGATGGATATGCTGTTCCACCGGTTCTCCCTTCCGAAATCCGACATGCCATTTCGTCGGTGAAAAATCGAACAGCACCAGGTCCGGACAGGATAAGATCAGAACATCTGAAAAACCTTCCGCCAGTACTCGTGAGCGCGCTGGCTAGGCTTTTCACACGTTACCTGTCTGAATGCAAGGTCCCTACTCAGTGGAAGACCAGCAAGACCGTGTTGTTGTTCAAGAAGGGCGACCTACACGATATAGGCAACTATCGCCCAATCTGCTTGCTGTCTGTCGTCTACAAACTTTTCACTCGAGTCATCCTGAACAGGATTGACAGAACACTGGACGAAGGACAGCCGTGCGAGCAAGCAGGGTTTCGAAAAGGATTTAGTACGATGCCCAGTACGCGCTAGATGCAAACAAACACTATGCGCGTATTGCTCGATGTCACTAATCACTACATTTCCAGATCCTTGTCATCTCTTTGAGAAAAAAAATGTTAATCGAAAAGAGCATGCTGTGACATTAATTACATTCATACCTTTATTTTTTCATCGCTTTACACACAGCAAACGGCCTTTGTCGTTTATCAGGATAAATCTACTTCGATTGACCATTTCTAGCAACTGATCTTTAAGTACTCCACGCAATTTCTCAAATTCCTGGTGGTTATTATCTGCTTCGATGGTTTCACTAGAAATGAAAAAATTGTGGCCATTTTCTATCTGGTGAATCCAAAAAATTGTCAAGACTGTATTCTACCTGATCTACCAGGAGTTGTATCAAGAGTTCATTATTGTCCAGCGGAGTTGTCCATTCAAGATCGTGTTAATTATTGTATGAAAGTATCTTCGCGGCAACTCGTCAAGATGCAATCTTCTTTGCGAAAGGAGCAAAAACGCAAAGAAATCCTTGTATTGAACATCTTCTTGCTTTATATGCACTTCACACGGTTCCGTTCTGGGGAATATTTCTTAACTTTCAATTTCGGTTAAAGTGTTTCGAAACTGCAATTCTGCTGGCGCCTTGTTCCCCCAAAGCTCTTTTGCGTGTGAAACTCCTTCAGTTAGCGTTTTCAAATGATCATAGTCGCTAGTCCTCGTCTTATTCATATTTCAGTACTTTTCTATTCAACATAAAATTTCTGAAACTAATCATGCACTTAATGTTTGTTTACAGCTTCTTCTATAAGTTCAGCAATTATAAAGCAAGAATATTCGAGGTTTTCAAATTCAAGTTTATATGCAGACAAAAAAGTGCTGGAATTTGTGGATTTTCTACTATCATGCTAATTGTTTTTTTAAATGAAATTGCAATAAGAGCGAAAAGTTTGAAGAGAAAATTATAAAATGGAAGCGAGAAACTCAGTAGTTAAAGATGCCACTCAATACAGTTGCAGTCGTCTATTCGCTCTCACCTTTGGCCAACAAGTCCACCCGTATGTTCTGCGTACCGCAAGTTGTTTGGAGGCTTATTCGATAAAATTGATCTTGTTTGTTATTATTGCTACTTTTTGATGCGATTTTGCTTATTATTATTATTATTATTATTATCATCTTATGGAAACATTAACGGTCTCGCTGGTAACATCACGGTTCTGAGGAATGGAAAAATCGTTCAAACGTCAGCCATCGACCAACAGCACCAACAACAACGACAACAACAATGACGACGACAACTATGCCATCTATACCAACCCCTCATTGGCTTAACAAGATCAGTTTATAAGATCAGATAAATAAATACATTAAATATCTTTGCCGAGGTTTATAGAAAGTCGGTCTTTTGAGTTATTTGATAAAAGTTCCATATAATCCTCAAAAGCCCATGCCTTTTTGCCATGAACACCTAAGAAGGCCACTACCAGCACCTGATGCTCCGTCGAGACTATCTCGAAGTTCCAGAAGAATTCACTCCAGAAACGGTGTAATACGTGGAAATAGCTCATGTAGATAAATTTCTTGATTAGTAAGGCTTAAAAATACACTTTTGCTGAATTCCAACTAGAATAAGGAGATAGGTTCGGTGACTCTACAGTGCAGTATTGACCTACAGCTTAATCGTGCACGCATTCATATCCGCGCAAACCTACACAGGAGTTCTTGCGTATATGTAAACAAAGTAGCATCTGCGAAATTTGTCCAGAGCAAGCAATCCTGCAACTCAACGTGCATGAGATCGAATAATAACCTCTCTTACACATAACTCCTTTTACAGAGGCACGAGAAAAGACACAATTGAAAAACCTATATCTCAGAGCGTCTTTTTTCATAACCTCTCAGCGGATCTGGTTGGTTTATTATTTATGCTTAGACCGTGTGATAACCGTTTTCTACTTTTAATGTTGAAAACGTTGACGACAATACTTGACTGAGAGTTTCTTCCTGTCATGCCTTTTATTCAAATAAATTTATTTACCATTACATTATAAGAGAAACCGTAGCAACTATCGTTGGCGTTTCAGGTAATGCGTTGCATTAGGAGCAAAACAAAAGCGTATGCTACAATAAGGAGCGCTTGTGGTGCAGTGGTCGGAAGCGTCCTGCAACACGCATGTGGAATCCTCTCCGCGTCTCAGGCTCTCCAACCATTTCACTTCCCAGGGTTCGGTAAAATGGTATCAGACTTGTTTGAAAGAATAGCAGCGCTGGCTCGATGTATCAGTAGGCCACCACGGCTCATTCTAGAGGCCAGATAAGCATTCAATCACCTACAAACGATGCTTAATGAAGTGGAATGTATGACGCATACTTCAGGGATTGATCAACGCCGAGAGCTTTATCCCTTTTTATCCTTTCATCCCACAATTAGTCCTGAAAGAGTGATGTTTCATTACCAATTCATTATCATTTCGATACTAGTCAATCAGTCACACTTGTGGTTGTTGATGTATGTTAGAAATGGTTCACAGCACTGCCATACACGAGACAGTACGTCTTCATCGAATTAACTCCATTCCATTCATCTGCGGTCAGCAACAAATCGACGTTGCGATAGAATGCCTGATTATATGCGTCTATCGAAGCGGGAAAAACTTTGTTTATTGCAATCTGGTGTTTTAACGCCGGAAATTACGAAATAATCTCAGTCCACTTTTCTTCGCTGCTATTATTTGCATTTACGCAATGAACATTGGAACGAATGTAGGTAATTCGACAAATTTTTTATTTTTTTAAATAAAAAATGGATAAATATTAGCAAAAAACTGGTACAAAATCAGCATCCAGTGTTAGAATAATCGGAAGCTAAATTACTGACTATTTTTATATGTTTAAAAATAAATGATGAGAGTTCCCAGGTTCGACTTTCTATTAACCTCGGTATTGGAGTTTGAATACTTTGTTTTCTTGTTCAGCAATCGCGAGGTTGTTATACAGTATACATTCACTTCCATAGAAAAACACACAATACAACACAACAGTAGCTGACGTTTCGGCAGTATCGCTTTCTTCAGAACCTGGAAGGGTATACTGATATACAATTTATTAGGCCAAATACTTCAGTAACACTTACAAAAAGACGAAGAACTTCATGGCAATTGCATGATCAACAGCTTCTCGAAAAACTCACCGCTTTTTTACATGACTTCCAATGAAGAAATTTAGAACAGCTGATTATAGTCGCATATGGTTGATGAGTGCGCCACCCCACATCAGAAATTGATATACAGATACGGGGCCAGGTCGCGTGCAACCTCTGGGCATTGCTCCCTGCTATTCATTACCGGTTTTTTGGCATTTATCCAAAAAGCCTCTAGGAGTTTGCGAGTTGGTGTCTTAGTGTCCTGTGCGAGAATATTGACTTTAACTTAAAAATCGTTTCCGCTATGCTTTTGTATCCTATGCGAGCCTAGTGGTGTGCCTTGTTTTGCTTTTCATTTGCCATCTAGGTGTTCTTTTATACGGATACACAAGGGTCTGCCCGTTTCGCCAATATATTCATCTCCGTAATCCTTGCAAGAGATCAGGTATGTCGTACCTGAACTCATGCAATCACCGTCCCTGCTGGAGGGGCAAATTACGCAATTTGTTGTTTCACATAGATGGCCATACAAGCGGTTAAGAACTAATTCACGACGAAGAGTATTCGGTGGTATTTCAATTATTTCTACCGATGCCTCTAAACCTGCTCTTTTTAGGCATCGTTTTTTAGCTACGCTTACTTCATCGCTAATAAACGACAACATAAACGGGACTTTCTTTTGGCCGAGTGTATCGTTTCGGCGCGTCGCTCTTCTAAACTTATCTCTTGGGGTTACTATTTCGCAGCTATTGGAGATGGCTATTTGCCGAGCCAAGTCGCGTGATTCTTCCTCTAGTTCCCTGGTTGTGCACACAGAGGCTGTTCGAAACATATTTCTCACAAGCGCCCTCTTTGTGTGTGATGGATGGAAAGAAAGGAAATGAACCAGGATGTTTTTGTTACTTCGTTTTCGGTACCACTTTGTCATGTAACCGCTATTTGACAAGTTGATTTGAACGTTAAGAAATGGAAGCCAGGTCTCTTTCGGTTTCTCCAGGGTGAATCTAATATACTAAGACTGCTCATTCAATAATTTGAAGCATTTGTCCATCTCCTCCTGAGTAGAGAAGATTACAAAACAATCATCTATATATCTGCAGTAGAATAGTGGCCAGAGGTTTAGGCACTCTTTTAAGAGAGCCATAAGCTGCTGAATAGACAAGCCATGCATGTGTATTCTTCATGTTCAACAAGAAGTTCGTGGATGGCTTGCATTGCGGAGTCATTCGATACGTTGGTGTAGATCGCGGAAACATCGAAAGACTCCATCACGTACGCGTTGTTAGGAGACGCGTTACGTAGACGTTCTAGGAACATTTGGGTGTTCGTGAGGTGAGCTGGAATATGGCTAAGCAGTTGGGTAAGTATTTGGCCTAAAATCCATGTTGTTCTATCGGTTGGCCCGTCTACGCAGCTGGTAATGGGTCTAACCTTGTAGGAGAGTGGATTGGTAGACGCAAGATCAGCAACTGATACTAACTTATGTGTTTTAATAAGTAAGTATAAAACGGGACATGTTGTTCGATCTAATTTCAAATACGAAATAACGGATGGTTGTAAACCCGCCGCCTTTGCCATTGTGACCCACTCATTGTTAAGGTTCCGGTATTGTCTTTTGCATTCCTTTTCAGACGATGGCCGATAAAGGGTGACATCACTAAGATGTTCCTCCGTTTTCTTAACATCTAACTGTCGAGGAATAACTACGAAGTCTCCCCCTTTATCACTAACTGATAGTCTAATGGTCTTTGAATTTATTAACTCTCTAATTTCTAGCATGCCACGTTTTTGCGCAGCTGTGAGGTTAGAGATATACTTCCTATCGCGATAGTGGGAAAGGGTTCTGAGAACATCGTCCAAAAACATGCGAAACTTTGTATCCATTTCGACATGGGGGTCATACTTTCTGAAGAACGCTCTGGGGAAAGGAGGTGGTGGTAATAGCGCCGTTTTTTCGTTTTCATTTTTATTCAGTGCTTCTTTTTTGGCCTTATAGCGGTCCAATGCTAAGGTAACCTTGCAACGAAAATTCGAAAACCTTTTGAGTAATTTACACATCTCAGCTTCAAGAAACAACCGCAAACAAATTATTTACTCTTCTGATAATAGTCGCAATAGGGTTGATAATGCACCAAAAACATCTAGGGTCACAGTAATTGGAGGCATGACCTTACCTGAGAACGCGCGTTTACTACTTGAATTGGGTCCAAGTTTTTCAACATCACAACCCATTTCTAAAGTAACTGTGCATAGGATCGCATGCAACTTGCATGAACTTCAAAATCGACTACTGTTGTGTTGTATTGTATTGTGTGTTATTGTATGGAGGTAGATGTATGCTGTATAACAACCTCGCGATTGCTGAACAAGAAAACTACGCATTCGTATCTCATTATTTTATTGATTGAGCCGTCCGTACTTTTCATTAGTGTAGATAGTAAATTTTCCACAAACTTAGCTGAAGAAGTGGAATATGATTACAAGTAGAAGTACGATCGCTCCGCTGCATGAGTTTTTCAACTGTAGCTGTTTTCCTGTTTTTATAAAAAAGTTATGTGCAAAAGAGGTGATTATCTGATCTCATGCACTTTAAATAGCAGGATTTCATGCTCTAGAAAAAGTCCACGGGTACTACACTATCTATGTATATGCAAGGACTCCTGTGTAGGTTTTTACGGCTATGAATGCACACACGAATAAACTATAGGTCAATCCTGCACGGCAGAGTCACTGAATCTTTCTTCTGATTCTTGTTGGATCTACTTGGAGCTTGCAGCACTTCCAAACAAGTGATTAGATAGATAGTATTATGCAGAATAACGAACTGACGATCGTCTTCGGTTGAGTGGCATTTCATTATTACACTGTTGAGAATCCCTCGATTGAATAAATTTAATCTGTTTCTACACAGTTATTGCTCAATAGTCAAATAATTCATGTAAAATACTGAATGAAATTATTTTGAGCGCATAAGACATTTATTGTCCTTAATTCACCAAATAGATGAGTGGAATTCGACGCTGCTTCATTTTTATCTATTCATCTAACCACTTTTCCTATGTCGAGCGATGCCGTACAGTAGAACCACTCCGTTAGTTTTCGTTCCATCTATGGGCTTAATAAGAGGTTTGGCATGGAGGCAGTTAACAGATGAAAAATACATATGCCACTGAAAATCACAATTCCGTTTTAAATCGTTTTGTATATTCATGTTTGTTGCTTTGAAATATAACAAGAGTTTCTGACTTCGTTATATTGGCTCACCAATCTGTTTAAGAGCAAAGGCAGATATTTTATTTACTACAAAACACAGAGACGCTGACTGCATAAGATCGGGCGTTGTACACCCAAATTCCTGTGAAATGTTTCTGGAGGAAAATGTTGTCGAGCTGTGTAAATCACTATGCAACCGTGTTAAAGAACATCAAGTCCGTGAATTTAAAGTTAAACTGGAAATTCTAGATGTTCAGAGCTTCACCCATGTAAGTTTCTGTGCTGCTGGTCAGCTACAAATAACTGCTGGAACAAATAAATCTTCATAAAGCAAGCAGTCGCATTTCAGTAGTATTCTCGGTCATTCAGTATGCACAGGTCTTTCCATCTCGATAAAAGGATAAAAGATAAAGCCCTCGGCGTCGATCAATCCCTGAGGGATGCGCCATGCATTCGACTTTATTAAGTATCGTTAGAGTTGTCTGAATGCATATCTGGCCTTTACAATGACTCGCGGTGGCCTGCCGATGTATCGAGCCAGTGCTGCTATACTCCCAGACAAGTCTGGTACCAATTTGCTGACCCCGGAGGGATAGAAAGCTTGGTGGGCCATGGGCGCAGGGATCGATTTCAAGTGCGTGTCGCAGTGGCGCCTCCAACCACTGCGCCACACGCGCTCTTCCATCTCGATAAAAAGAGTAAATTAGTGTATTGGTGTCAAAGATGTGTGGATTTGATTGAAATTCTTGAATAGACCACTGGATTCTATTAAGGTCCTATTATATGAAGTTGAAGAAAGAAAATGAATGGTGCTATGAAGATAAGGTAATAGGTTGTTTCACTAATGAGTATTTCTCTGTAGTTATGCGGACCACATATTTGACTATTTTATTGTGCTAAAATCAACACTACAATATTGTGCCACATCGTTTTTGTATTTGACCAATCCAATCATCTTTAGTATGCACTACTTGGAGTGCCCTAGTGGTACTGTAGGAATACACTGGCAATTTCAAAATGATTTTGTCCAGAGAAAGTTTGCTCCCAAGAAGATCGCCACCTCATTTGTTCATTCAGTAAAAAAATCGCGTCCATGCTAACTAAGCTGCTGCATGCACTAAGGCGTGTCACCTGTATCACCTGTAGTCCCGTTGATCGTCGAGTGACTCGAGCGGGCGCCAGTAAATACTCCATTGTTCCCTATCGCGTGCAAGAGTAGCCCAATGGGTTCTCCTCGCTTTAGGGACTCGTCGAGCATCATATCTTTCTTCTAGACTTTTCGTGAAGAACTCTGGCCATCGGGTCGGTGGTCTTTCTGCAGTACGTTTAATATCCCGAGGAATCCAGTCACTAACAGCCCTTGTCCATCCGTCATCATTCATACGCATTACGTGTCCGGCCCACCGTATCTTCGACTGTTTGGCGCATAGAACGGCATCTTTGATTTTCGATCGTTGACGTAGATCGGAGCTTCGGATCCCATCCCTTACTTGTGCGAAACGGGATACTCCTAGCATCGTCCTTTCAAAAAAAACTGTCGCATGTTCCGAGGAACAGTTCTTCTCCAGTGTCATAGACAGCGTTGAATGGGTGGCGTCGTCTGTTCCCGGCGAGGCCGTAATACCTTATCATTCTTGCTTGCTTGAGCAAGTCTATCGACGATTCGGATCCAAGTATGCGTGCATTGTAGGTGCAGATCGTCACCATAGTTCTTGATCCAGGCTGCTTCCATTGGCTCTGAGATTTTAGCAGCCTCTCCGTACTCATCCTACCCAACGCTGCGAAATTGGGGCTCTTTTGGGATCAGAGGAATGAAGCCTGTTTTTTTAAACTGTATTTAGCATTTTTGATACCCACGTATAGCTTGCTGGGCTCTGAACGTGGGGGCTGGTTATACTCACGGGTAGCTTGCCAGGATCTCCCAGAGTGGACATAGAGCTTATTTGTTGGAGGCGACTCCTAACCGCCTCCCATATACTTCCCTGTCACTTGATTGCAGGCTTTTGGCCGAATTGACTCGTAGAATACAATCCGCATAAAGCGAGAATGCACCCACACACGCATGCATGAATACGCCTAGCAAATACAGAAAGTATGTGCCAAATCGGCGCAGCAGAAACAGGGAGCCCATCCCCTGGATCCACCTGCGTCTCAGGGAAGCAAAGGTCGCTTTTGGTCAGCGATTAACCCCCTATCCGCCACCTGGGGACGCGCCACGTAGCCTCGCGACTCACCGGCTCGAGACCTCATATGAGGGAGATCCGTGGTAGGCGTGTCATCAAACACGAATGGCGAAACACACGCTCTTTCCACTTGAATCGTTCCGGGGTCCTCTTGTGAAGAAATTACTACGATCGAAGCTGCCTTAGTGTCTGAACTTTGCTACGGTTAAAATCTCCAACTCTCTTAGGTTTCTATCGCATTTTTAATTATCTTTATCCACTACACAGAGAGATTAAGCTCTCGATTGTTCTTGTACTGAATACTGATTTTGTACCAGTATTTCTGTTAATATTTGTGGATTTACCCACATTCGTTTAAATATATATTGGGTAAATGCGAATAATAATAGCGAAGAAAAGTGGACTGAGATTATTTAGTAATTTTCCGCGTTACAACCCCAAATTGCAATTAACGAAGCTTTTCCCATCTCAATAGCCGCATCGTTATGTGGCTGGATCGGAGATGAATAGAATAGATAAATAGACTGAATTCGATGCAGACGTATTATCTCGCGTAAGGCAGGGATGTGAACCATTTGCTAATCAACAACCATAAGTTGGATTTAATCGATTGGTATTGAGTTGGTAATGAATTAGTTACTAATGAAACATCCATCTTCCTGGACTAATTGTAGGATAGGCGTTTGTTTTACTGCTAATCTAACCCACTGCCCAAAACGGCAACCCTAGTTGTAACAGTTTCTCCGATCAACATGTGTTTACACTGTTGAGTTTACACGAGGTTGATAGATATGTTTATTCGCCTAACGTTTCTACGACTTCGTCTTCATTAGAGCTGACGATCCTTGTCGATGGTTCACAGTTGTTCCTCATCTCGATATGGCGTCTTCGTCTTGCATCGAACCGGATCTTCCTTAGTTGAACACCTCGAGCCATACTTATCCAGCAACGCTCTTTCATACAGGACTGTTGTTGTTGAGAAAATATCCGATAATAATTTTAACTCATTATTTACTACCTACTCTTTTAATGGCAAGGTCTGGTTCGAAATATAGCTTAACGATGCTGAGATATTTGCAAAACTCCTGAGCGCAGGTGTCTGTTGTGGGGAACGAACGCGCCACTATCCTTCCCGGGGGTTGTTGTGTTCATCACCACACCATCCAGGTCCTTCGTTTCACATGTCTCTCAGCTGGTTCTATCGATTTGCGCTATCAGCAATCACCCGTCAGCAGGATTAATCTGGGGACCCAGATCGGCATCGGCAATAGCGCGTTCGTTCACCACTGCAGAAACTTGCCGTCAGGAGTTTTGCAAATATCTCGTCATCATTGAAGTTATCAGTTGATAATAATTTGTTTTTCAGCGGATAAACCATCATGCACCACTCGGTATTTTTTTAGCTAGAACATAGCGAATAACAAAACAATACTTTTGAAATTGACCGTCATTTAACGTGCTATTCGCTATGTGCTAGGTGAGAAAATATCGACTGCTGCAGGGTGGCTTGTCCGTTAGAAAACGAAGTATTATCAGCGGATATTCAACTCAACAACAACCGTACTGTATAAAAGAGCGTCGCCGGGTGAGCATGGTTCACCCGAGATGCTCAACTGACGAAGATCCGGTTCGATGCGAGAGGAAGACCCAAAATCGAGAAGAGGAAGAGCTGTGGAGGGTCGACATTGTCGGCTCTGATGAAGACGAAGACGTCTAAACCTTAGCCTTATAAACGTATTTATCAACCTCGTGTAAGCTCAACAATATAAAAACATGTTGATTCTTATGGTAAGTTAGAATTTCTCCTATAACGTAATAGTAAACTTATCTGAATAAAAGGCATGACAGAAACAATCATTCAGTTAAGTATTATCATGAATGTTTTCAGCAGTAAAAGTAGAAATCTATGAAAAATAAATCAAACATATCCGCTAAAAAGTTGTAAGACGAGATTATCAAAAAAGTGCTGTCGTATCGTATTTTATTACGTTTAGGAAGTGTTAATCAGTATGGAATCGAGTGAGCGACCCTGGCTCGATATGGCTTCGTTGCATCGCATTATTTTCCATCCTCAGTTCAATTAGATTTCCGTTGCCTCGACGGTTAGATTGGGATCGTATACGGGGTTTTATTGGTCCTGTCCTGATTTCTAAAGTGCGTAATCATGAACTAAAGCATTGGACCACTCCAATGAGTTTCGTAATATGACTGCTATCGCGTTGCGCGAATTTGTCATGGTTTCGGTTTATAACGAAAACTACAAGTCTAGTCTATCTAATCCCTACAAATGATACTCATTTTAAAAAATCATATAGAAGTTGCTCCCTAAATTTAGTGACCATCGGCAACTTTGATAGGCACTTTTTTACGGAGTTTCCAGGTGTAAAAAAGTAACCTTTACACAGTAATGCTTAGTAATATGCTCTGATTTCAACGATTCGATTTTGTTTCTATAATTATACTCTGTAATTTTTAGTTACAAGAGTTTGCAGCATCTCGCAAACGTTCTCCCACACTAATCTGAGAACGCTCATCTTCGCTATCTCCAACATCAGCAAGGGAATGGACTCGAGCAACATTCTACGAAATTCACAAGGAAAACGAAATTTTCAAGCAAGAGTAAAAACAATATGGGTTAGAAGGCCTTTGTGGGCGAAGAATACGAAAAAAACTAATGGATGCAAAAATTTCCGGGAAAGCACAAAAAATTATAAGAGTTCTAGGACGGTGTGTGCACAAAAAGAGAGCAGAAGGAAGAATTTCTGGGTTTGGAACGTAAAATAGCCAACTGCAGTGGCTACGAAATGATAGCTACTTGGAATAGTTTCAGAGAAAAAGCCAAACACCAAACGAAAAGTTTGGTGAAAATAAGGTCGTGTTCATCTTTTCCTTCATTTCAAACCAAATAAGTTCAGCTACATATGTCACTTGGGCGTGTGGGACGCACTGGTTGGAGGTGTCCTGCAACACACACGTAACATCGATTTCTGCGCCTATGGTCCAACAGGCCTTTTATCCCTCCTGAGTAGGGAAATTGGTGCCAGACTTGTCTGGAGGGTTAGCAGCACTGTTCCAATACGCCGGTAGGCCCGGAAGGCCACTGCGAGTCATTGTATAGCCCAGATATGCATTCGATCACCTCCAATCGATGCTCAATGAAGTCGAATGCATGGCGCATCCCTCAGGGATTGAACAACGTAGAGGGCTTTATCCTTCATATATATTGCTTAGGGGATAGATGGCACAGTGGTAGTGATGTTCGT
Organism: Angiostrongylus cantonensis; assembly: GCA_009735665.1. Taxonomy (NCBI): domain Eukaryota; kingdom Metazoa; phylum Nematoda; class Chromadorea; order Rhabditida; family Metastrongylidae; genus Angiostrongylus; species Angiostrongylus cantonensis. Next base: position 77,786 of record MQTX01000308.1, read on the forward strand.
CACCATGAGCGTGGTGCTATTTCGATTTCGCTCCGTGCCAACCAGGCCTCTCATCCCTCCGGGTCGGGAAATTGGTACCGGACTTGTGTGGGAAAAAACCACTCTCTGCAATCCAATTGGGAATGCTACAGCGCGGCTGTTTCAGGACTCAGGAAGAATTGCTTGACCAGTATCCTAAAACATTCATGATGAAAAGAAATTTCTCAAGCAGCAACCGAAGCCACACATAGAGTTGGAAGATCTTAGTGGACAATGGATGAGAGGAAACGAATTGGATGTGAGAAGTCTTGGAATCCGCACAGTAGGCGTGAAGGCGGATGAAATATAATAAAATAAATAACAAAACGTATGTTGCCTAAAAACAGCCGATTAAGATAAGTTGGAAGCGGTGATTGAAATGTCACCGAACACTCTAAGACACAAAGGTAGTTCGTAGCCGTTCGTGTGGTTGTCTATAAGCAACACAAGGCAGCATAAATTGTCTTAACGGTAAAACAGTAGTTGTACGAGTTAAGTTACGGTGTACCTATAACCTTGTACAATATGTTGGAACGAATAGGCTGGCTGAGGGAATAGAGTCCAACGTGTCCACAAGAAAGATGGTTGGGTTATGTTAATGAAATTTGTGCAGTGATACCTCTTTTGCCTCCCAACAGTTTAGCGTCTCATTATGGCAGGGAGGTGTTCATGGATGTCGGTTTGTGATGTACAGCGGAGGATTAATCAACCCGACAGGGTCTTCCAAGCTGAGAACGAGTCTGGACTTTTCATCAGGAAACCTAGATAAAAGTAAACTAATACCAGGTTCCACTGCCGTCCTGGTATCAAAGTAGTCGTATGGTGGCAAATCTCCTTCACAGCCACAGGGATATCGACTGCTTGTGGTGGTGATGATCTGGTGCATACTTTGGTCAGGCTGAACTCCAGGGAAATACAATGGCTAAACCAGCAAAACTCCGAAAAATGGAGATTATGCTGGTGCCTGCATAACCAGTGAAGACAGGCCGTCTAAGTATTCAAGTAGGATACCTTTTTTACTTACCATCTACTACTATTTGTCGCCGCAGGGATTATATGAAATACAACCACAGTGATATTGGATATTTGCAAAACTTCGGACTACATGTGTCTGAAGTAGGGATCGAACACGCTATTACCATTTCCGTAGGCAGAAGCGTTCACCACCACACCAAGCACGGTCTTCGTTTCGTCTTTTTTTCCAGCTAGTTTTCTATCTATCAGTGTCATCAGCAATCACCCCTCTAAGGAATTGATTCAGACAATACCTTGCTGTGAAAAATTGCAGAAGACAGCAAATAAAAATCTCACTTTGTGACTTCTACTGCAGCTTCAGATTAGCTGGGTTCAACTGAGGTCTTTGAGTGACCTTTCTCCCACAAAGTTTTTCTAATCTAACGTTTCCATCAGCAATCACCCGTTAACTAAAACGATCTGGAGAGCTGAATTCGGAACTGAGCCAAGTTAAGACGTGTGATAGATAAGAGAACTAGTCTTTTTACGCGACCAGTCTTTCACATCTACGGTGCCAATCCCAATAGTTTCGTTTTCGATTTATTTCCTGTTATCCATCATCCACGAAGATTTTTGGGCTTTTACGTGTGATCTCGGCTGCCGCTTGAGAATTTTTCTTTGATCACGAATCTCGCTAAAAGGCCGTAGAGTTGATCTTCTCCGGATTCTTGAGATAGCCGAGATAGAGCGTTCCCATTGGTACCACAGAGAGTCAACTTTTCCTAGACAAGTCCGGTACTAATTCCCGTACCCCGGATGGATGAGAGATTTAGTGAGTCCAAATCGAGGTCTAAGTAGCACCGTGCTTATGTTCACTTGGCATCACTACCAATGTGCGACTCTCTTCTCGATGGCACCACTAGAATAAAAAACTGGCTGACGAGAAGAGAAAAAGGGTCATGGTTGGCGTGGTGTATACCACGTAATCCAGCTCTGTGAAAACTCAATCGCACATTCGAAGCACAACAAAGGTTTCAAGCTTTATTTATATGTTAGCATACTCGCGATTGAAATATATTTTATTTCGTTGAGTGTAGTGCTGCCAATGGTTCTTTGTCGAAAAATTTTTAACGTGCTAAATAGTTTGTCTGTTGGACCACCTAGATGAGTTAAATCAACTATAGAATCAAGATGAACGATAGGTTTACGTGTGGCATAGGTATGGGCTTTCCGTTCATTGCAGGACATCCAGTCCAGCGAAACATCTTAAAAAGGTGGTACCTATTTTGCAACAAAAACTATAAGACGCTGACTCACCAGCATCATATCGATGGGCGGTCGTTATCATGGTGAGTCATCCAAAGTGGGCCATTTAAGAGGATGTTCACGCTATCACTGAGCACTGTTACTCACATCTCGTCGCTATGCATGTTGTTCACTACCCGGTTTGTTATACCTTGCTCATTGATTCTTGAAAATTGAAGACGTTCTTTGTTCAGTTTATATTTTACAATCCTAAACATCAAAATCGCCTGATTTAGCCGGTGCCATGTGCGATTCCAATCCATGAGCAGTTGAGGGATGGATGTGAGATCGACATACATGGGGAAGTTCGGCATGGACATCACAAGTTCGTTTTCTTGATTTACCTGAAACGACTATTATACTAATCTATAAAATATCGAATTTTCTCAGACTCGAGTCAGAGCTCAGAGCATTTAAAGTTTATGACAAAGAAGTGATGAAACTGTATCGCTTCTAGTTAGAAGACGACCAGAGGTACAAGGGTATTGTTCTTCCAGGCTAGAAGCGAAAAGTTTATATGTAGGTGATAGGGTACCGCCTACAGTGCACTTTTAAGTAATCTGGCACCTATTTTTCAAAAGAATCAAACCATTAAATGAGTATGTCACCTGTATCACCTGTATCACCTGTAGTCCCATTGACCGTCGAGTGACTCGAGCGGGCGCCAGTAAATCCTCCATTTTTTCCTATCGCGTGCAAGAGTAGCCCAGTGGGTTTTCCTTGCTTTAGAGACTCTTTAAGCATCATATCTTTCTTCCAGGCTTTTCGTGAAGAACTCTGACCATCGGGTCGGTGGTCTCTCTGCAGTACGTTTGAAATCCCGAGGAATCCAGTTACTAACAGCTCTTGTCCATCGGTTATCATTCGTACGCATTACGTGTCTGGCCCACTTTATCTTCGACTGTTTGGAGTACAAAACGGCATCTTTGATTTTTGATCGTTGACGCAGGTCGGAGCTTCGGATCCCATCCCTCACTTGTGTGAAACGGGATACTCCTAGCATCGTCCTTTGTACTGCGCGTTCGATAACGCTGAGTGATCTTTTATCCTGTTAACGCAGCGATCAGGTTTCTGACGCATTCGTTAGAGCAGAAAGAGCCGTTGAGTCAAAAAGGTTGGCACGGATTTGGCTGTTCTTTGCTTTCTTCACTACATCCTCGATGCTCTTGAAAGCTCCCCAAGCCGCTCATTTTGTTCTGCTCAGCTCTGGAGCTAAGTCGTTGATCATATTGATTTCCCGACCAGGATAGCCATAACTGGAGTATTCGGAGAAATTCGTTTCGATGAGCGTGAATGGGGCAAACCAAACCAACCCGTTTTTATGAACATGGTTTTCTAGAGATTTAGTCGAAGACCAATCTTTCCACACGCTTTTTCAAAGTCCGCAAGCATACTTTCCGCTTGGCTAATGTCTGGTGTCATAAGGACGAAGTCACCGGCAAAGCGAAGGTGATGTAACTGCCGATCATCGATTTTCACTCCCATGTTATCCCATTCCAATGTTCGCATGACGTTTTGGAGGGTGGTGGTAAATCATTTTGGCGAAATGGTATCATCTTGCCTAACTACCCTTTTGACGTAAGTGTTAATATCGCTGTAGAATGGTGAAATCTTGGTTGTGAAATATTTATATAGCTCATGAAGAACCTTTATGTACTGAGTGGGGACTCGTTCACTACAAAGGGCTTTCATGACTGCTTCTATCTCAGTTGAATCAAAGGCCTTCTGTAAGTCGATGAAAGTGAGACAGAGCGGTCTCTTGCACTCTCGCGATACTTCAATAAATGTGGTCCATCGTACTAAATCCTTTTCGAGACCCTGCTTGCTCACATGGCTGTCCTTCCTTCAGTGTACTGTCAATCCTGTTTAGGATGACTCCAGTGAAAAGTTTGTAGACGACAGACAGCAATCAGATTGGGCGATAGTTGCCTATATCGTGTAGGTCGCCCTTCTTGAGCAACAACACGGTCTTGCTGGTCTTCCACTGAGTAGGGCCTTGCATTCAGACAAGTAACGTGTGAAAAGCCGAGCCAGTGTGCTTACGAGCACTGGAGGAAGGTTCTTCAGATGTTCTGATCTTATCCTGTCCGGACCTGGTGCTGTTCGATTTTTCACCGACGAAATGGCACGTCGGATTTCGGTAAGGAAAACCGGTGGAACAGCATATCCATTTTCTTTTATTTCATATGACGGGAGGTGGACGTAGCTCTCAAAGAGATCTGAGTAGTATTCGTAGATGATTTTCTCCATTGCCTTTCTGGATGCTGTTATTGTTCCGTCTGGGCGTCGGAGTGCAATCATCTTGGTCTTGTAATTGGCGAAGCTTCGGCGGGCTTGGGAGTACTTTTCCCAGCCTCTGCAGTTTCGACCATTACTGCTGCTCTTCTCTCTTTAAGATCTTCTTTTATCGCCTTTCTGCATTGTTTCGAAAGCTCGGACGTTAGTTCGCGGTTGCCTGCAGCTCGTGCGATTCCACGCTGGCGTATTAGTTCGAGAGCTTCTGGAGACAGACGTCTCTTGGTGATCTTCGAACTCTCAGCTTTCATAGCGCTGGCATGATGATGTTGAATGGACCGGTGGTATTCCTCGTCAATGTTGTCGACAACGGCATCTTTCCAAAAGCCGACGAATGAGTTGAATCTGTCCCAGTTTGTGGTGGTTCTGGGACTTCGGTTTTTGAATTTAGCGGTTTTCCCTCCTTTCCCCGAGAAGTAGAACACTGTGAGAAGGAGACGATGGTCTGATCCTGTGTAGAATTTTCTGACAACAGCGACATCGGTTAGGCATTGTTTAACCGATGCCTAATGAGTATGTAGATGAAGGTATAGAAGGCAGAATTTTGTGCTGTGAAATAGGAAGCTCGCCTGTTTGAAGCTACGTGCTGCTCAAAAAACAGTATTGTTGCTTTGATCTAAGTTCCTTCTGATATTATCCATCCAAGAGCAGGCCGTCTACCATAATCGGTTTGTAATCATTGATAAGAGAGATCGGTAGGATAACAAGGTGTAATTATAATAGTGTTATTACATTTTCCGAAGATTTCAATAACATCTAAAGCTGTCCTTATTAAAGGTGGAAGGACAAGTGCAAAGCTACAGAATCGATAACGATGCTACTTTCATTTCTTAGTTATCCTACTAGTTTTTTCGTAGGGATTTTGCTGTAGAGTTGCTGTCTGGACCGCATATTGTACTTCATATAAATTTTCGTTTTCATCATGAGCACACTGTTGTTATGAATTCATGCAGTTACGGATCATGGGGACCAGAGGTATGTCAATATTTGCGAAAACTACGGAACTATGGAAAAATCAATACATTTCACTGTTTCGAAGACTATAAATTTTTCAATGAACAAAGAGAACAACATGGAGAAGATATTAATGAATGAATGAAAACCATAGCGTTTATTTAGGTACGTCACCATAATCCGCTTCATAGTCACGAGCACTTTCATTTGCATATTTACGTCCGTCAATGTCATTATGATGTAAGCACAAAGTGATTATATTCAAATGTCGGTTTATAACACAATAGAAGAGCTTCCTAGCATTTAAAATATCAATAGTTTAAAACCCGACTTTCATCAAACCTCGGTAACACTAATCAATAATTCTTTAGATTTAGCTGACTCGAGGTTAGTATTAAACAGCTAGTTACAAGCTAACTACATGAAAATTTTATTGCTTGTAACTCGTGTTTAACTTCGTTGTACAACTAAGAATGTGAGATAAAATCATGAAAAATGAAAAAAAAACAAAGTCGCTCGTAACTATAAAAATAAGGCATGCCTACTTTAAGAAGGAATTTCTCAACTTTTGTTGCTTATTGTTTAACTAAGTAGATTGCTGATGAAGCAACATCAACTTTATCTGGAAGAAAATTGTTTGCTAATGTTGATGACAAATTAGAATTAAAACAAATCCAGATTGAAGTAAATGGTCATCATCTGGCATCGTTCAATCATCGATTTCCCGCGGAATCTGTTCAAGCAATTGGTTTGAAGGGTGATGTTTACATCGAAAAAGTCAACTTCCGTGGCTTTCATTTCCATAGAGGTCTATATTTATAGTTCATAAAGATTCGTTAATCAATTTGTAGTTTCTGAAAGAACATTGATATCGATTAATGTGTTGTAGACTGGAATGGTACCCCCGATTATGGTCATTCCGGATATGGCGGGTACGGTACGACTGCCTACATGCCTCCAGCGGTTGGTCTTTTATCATATTTCAGAGAGAGAGAGAGAGACCACCAGTTAGTGGGTAAATCGATCACTAAGTCCTAAAATTGTGAAGACCAATGATTTCAGTTTTCACCTGGACATCACTTTAATGCATATTGGTGAAAGCTCATTGGTACATCCACCACTGCATGAGAGGCGATCACACTGTTAATGTCGTTCGGTGATAAATGCTGTTTTTATGTTCTTTTTTGTATTCTATCGCTAATGATGACACATTGGAGGTAAAGCATTTGAGAAGGAACGAAAAACTGGAAACTGAAAATGAAAGAAAAAATGAAAATGAAAAATAGAGTGAAAAAAAACGAAGAATGTTCACCTGCCTAACATAAACACTTCTAGTAATTGTTACGACCTCTTTCACTACATGTGCTAATGTCACTTGCTTTAACAATGGGGATGCTTTCTATATCATGTGTGACTACCCTGCTCTCACAATGAGCCGTTAGGCTGAAGGCCATCAAAGCGCCGCAAACGCTTATCACTTTTGCGTCCTGTAACCTCGCTTTTCAACGAGTCACTCTCATAAACATTAGCAAACTTTTTTTTGCATATAACCGTCATGAATAGCCTCCTCTTACTAAAAAAAGACGAAGAATAGCACAATTTTGGTACATAGTCATCGATTCTCGGAATGACCAACGTCGGCAGATACAGTTAGAGTCAGATCGGCTCTATTGGGTTTTATTGTAGAGATTGGTGCAAGCATAGATGGGCACAGGTTTTGCAGACTAAAAAAAAAGGATATGTCTTTTTCGAAAAAAATCTTAATTGTCTACACCTTCTATGTCGTCTAGTTACTTGATTGTAGGTGTTCAGCCAATTTGACGTGTATTGAGCATTCCGCAATTGCACAAGTATGTCAACAAACGTAGGATCAAATATGATTACGTGTATACAGAAGATTTATGTCTGTCTGATTCAGCGAAAACAGAAGCAACAAATCATCGGAACCTTGTAAGAAGTGGATGTAAATAAAAACTATGAAAATACAAGCAGAGCAGCCAAAATTTGCAAATAATGAAGAGTTTGTGAAAGAATTACGAGCAATAGTTGGCCGTCGGGTAAAGGATAAACAAAGGATGAAGCTTTAGGCTTTATGGAAAGCTTGGTGGGCCATGGGCGCATGGATCGGCTCTACGCGCGCGTCGCAGTGGCTCCTCCAGCCACTGCGCCACACGTATACTTAGAGGGACGAGGGTCTCACCATTGAAGGCAAGCAGGAACACAAGAGTGGCCGTCGGGTAAGACATAAAATTCGGTCTACCGTTTCTAGCGCTGTTTTTGCGTCTTCGCTTAGTCATAAAGTGTTATAGCCTAAAGTGCCACATTTAACGCTTTGTTTCATCAGAAAAGAAGAAAAGAATTTCAAACTGACTGATGAACTAACTTGTTTTGTAAAAAAGTGAATTTTATATATTTTCAATAGTTGAAGAACGGTTCATGCAGTATTTTCTTTTAAAGGATATTCCAAGGATTCAATCGTTTAATCGCTATTAAAAGCCGCCTTTTCAACCTTCTTAAAAAATTGTTCTCTAAAATATCCAATATTACATAGCACATACATTGGACAACACGGAAGAGATAAATAAACAACATTATTTTGCGGTTGAATTTAAAGCTCACGAAAGACCAATTTCATATTCCAGTGATTGAGAAATTGAAGTTCTTGTGGGAGAGATTTTCTTTATTATTCATGCAAATTGTCTTCATTATTACTATTTACTTGATTTTTTAGAACCAACGTCTGAGAATGTTATCAATATAGAACTGTTTTAACAATTTAAGCTCAAGTATGGGAAATCCCCGACAACGTATTAGAGGAAGGGTTGGTGTCCTCCAGGACGACATCTCGTTTCTTCAACTACTTCGCTGTTTGGAGTCTCGATGAAATGAACAAATCAGAAAACGACGAAGGAATCAGGGAACTCATAAAATCGAAATTTCATCTCGTTAAGAATTAAGACATGTTTTTAGCAAAAAAAATTCTGCAAATGTTGAGATTTTTATAGCAACTAGTAAAATTCACAATGATCTTAGAAATCTGGGCTTTAAATGAGATGGAGTGTAACTATTTTCAGGCACTAACGCATTGAAATTAATGCACAAAGGTACTAATGCGAACCGACAAACAATGGATGTGATTTTAACTTTATCGCAACCCAATGTTTTCGTTGTTGTTGTTACAATAGTACTTCATCATTACAATTCAACAGCAACAGTTCAAAATTGCGGCAGCATTGTCAGATACTTTTTTCTAACTTGGTTACAGCACCCGTGCCCTTCACCTCAGTGAAAACAAATCCACGAAGAAAAAATATGAGCGAATTCTCTGGAATCTCGTAAAGTATCTAAAAGAAAGTTTGAAAAAAAAAGCTGGGATATCGAAGAAAATATCACCACCGGTGAATAATATGGAACACTTGCAAGGTGTCCACGAAAAACGGAGAGTTGCAAAAGGTTTCCTGCTATAATTTTCATGATAAGAAAAGCATCATCTACCTAGAGATAAAAAGCTAACCACTGAACTACCCTTTGATCGTTTCGTTGTTTTACTTAGTTTAGTATTTTAGTTTCAACTTATACGAGTGAAGTGATAAGCATACGATTGATCACGGAAGCGATATTCGGTGGGAGTTTTACAAAGGGAAAGCTCGAAGGTCCATTTTCTTGCAACCGAATTGAGAACAACCTGATCTCGCCAAGCACAATGTTAATAAGTAAAAAACCAATAAAAAAATGTAGTTCGTTTTAGAAAGAGTTTTATAACTCTTATATTATATAAACTTGGAAATTGACTTCATGAGCAATTTTACCCATAGAATGATCATTTATCAGTTATGTTCTGCCGGATGTGGGTCGTTTAACAATGTTTCACCGGTTTCAGTGCTTTTAGTTCACTCTTTTTTGTTCAATTTGATCGACGCTAGGCTCTTAAAGGATATCATTGTCGAATATTAGACGCTCTCAGGATATGTTGTTGTGATTCTTCTCTTTGCAAACGACGATAGCCCTTTGATCGGAACATGGAAATGCCAACGACGTGATTTTCCGATAACGAATCATGAGCCTCGCTGAGTCAGCGATTTAGTCTTTCTCCGTATTTAAGCACTACTCACACACTCTAGCACTGATTCGATCCGAGCCGTCATCACCGGCGGCGATCCTCAAATGCACGACGTGTACTCACCTGTAAGTCTTCTTTGGATTTCCTTTAAAAGAAAAAAGCCCGTAAAGCAATGCAAGTGCCTATCATATCGATTGAACTTCCATTATCATTCTTGTCCAGTCATTCCATTTATGGGCACCAATCGATAGTAAAAACTCTTCAACAGAAAGCACACATTTGGTGTAGATTAGGTATCGTTGTCTTCAGGTAAGCCTTTGTGTATCAGTGATAGTTTTAAATATTTGCGTGTAGGTCACTATTTAAAGGATTTTCGTTTTCATGACAAATTTCGTTGAATATCGGTCTAGTAGAATCTTTCTGGAGGCCTGAGATAGCAGTGATAAGGCGTTTCCATGTAAAATCGAAGAAAAGAGTTAGTTTGAGACAGATCTGGTAGTCACTACCGCGAACGGAGAGGTGGGAGGTTTGGTAGAACTGCTTAGAAGTCCAACCAGAGCATTGGTAGGTTGGCGCTTTTGCATAATGAACACGATCACTACCACGGCGTTACCATATCCCTTTCGGAATAATTAAACTGAATAAGACTGATATGGTTCAGACTTGAGAATAACTGAAAAGTCTTGCTATTGTTAAAAGTTCAATGATATTACCGAGGGCTTTTCCTCAACAAACCTCTCTGCTCTGCTGCCTTTTAAAAATCCATGCCGTTAGTGGTTCTCACGACTTTTCTCTACAACATTCTTTAAGAAACATTCGAAGACCTCATTGATTCAAAGTTATACTTATAGCGATAAATAGCGAGCAGTAATAAGAGGATAGAGCTCTCGGCGTCGATCAATCCCTGAGGGATGCGCCATGCATACGACTTCATTAAGTATCGTTGGAGGTGATTGAATGCATATCTGGCGTTTACAAAGAGTCGCGGTGCCTACCGTGTATCGAGCCAGTGCTGCTATCCTCCCAGACAAGTCTGGCACCAATTTACCGACCGCGGAGGAAGGGTAGGTTTGGTGGACCACGGGCGCGGGAATCGATTGCATGTGTGTGTTGCAGAGGGTCTCCGACCACTGTGCCATACGCGCCCTAGCACATAATAAGCATTGCTAGTGGCAAATGAACGGAAACACCGCATGTTAATCTTCTTCATTACCTCTGTTCAAACAGTTATACTTAGTTATGTTTTGTCTAGGGGATATCTTTTCTGAATAAAGAAAATTTTCGAGTAAAAATCTCTTTTAAACGTTTAAAAATTGGGTTAAGCCAATTTTATTGTAGCATATCAGTCGATAATTGAACGAAAAAAGACTCAGAATAGGTTACAACGTTTAAGAGAACTGATTTCAGGTTCTCCCCGGAGCAATTCCAATCAACGAGCCGCTTAGATCTGGCTGCAAGATCGACATCCATGGCAGAGTGGCCAACCATCAGCATAAGTAAGTCCATATACTAGCTTCTTCATAGTAGCTTTAAGTGAAAAGTTATAACACAGAACGCGATATCGTCTAAAACTTCCAGCAACTTCTCCATCGAACTTCTATCAGGGCCACACGTTGTCCTTCATGTGGACTTCCGCTTTCATCACGAGCATGTGATCGTGATGAATTCGGCAAGTTATGGAAACTGGGGAACTGAGGTACTTATCACATAACACACGATGACTTTCTACCTCATGTCAATAGTAAGCGCTATACGAAAGGGTATTCCCAGGAAAAAAAATTGGCTCTGTATTCTAGGTAAGACACGATAATCCGCTCCATCACGATGATACTTTCTATCTCCATATTCATGCGCATCATGACCATTACAAGGTTAACTATCCAGTTTTCTACTACAAATATTGTTTCATAATATCAATTCACTCAGATTGAACTGAATGGTCATCTTCTGGCCAACTACACTCATCGTTTCCCAATGGAAGCTGTGCAAGCTCTCGGTTTGAAGGGTGATGCCACCATCGAGAGAGTTCACTTCTCCGGATTTCATTTCAACGTCGGTCGGTCTTTTTTATAAAGGTGTTCGATTCTTTCTTGATTCACAGTGCTTTGATAGATACCTACCAATTCTAAATAGACATATGAAGTAGATGTTTCTGCACCTAACTTTTCAGAGCCGATCTATTTGAAAATTCTCACAGTCACTGATCAGATACCGCAATCAATAAATAGACAACAAGCGTTTTTGAGCTACTTTCACTGAAATACCTATTTCTGTCGTTATTTTCGAAATATAAGTAAAACGGAATTCAGATTAAAAATCGGTTGGGAGATGTGATTCTGGTAGTAAAAAAATAGTGCCGTGAAATCATTTGATGATGTGGACGAGCATTTTAGTACTACTGACGACTAACTTTGCAAGCATTCAAATGCATAATGAATTATAAATACTGTTATATATGCATATAAACGTTTATGCTCTTGGAATTCTTGAAACTACTTTAGTTTGCAGACTGGAACAGTGAGCACGATTATGGACATCGCGGTTATTCCGGATACGGTACTGAAGATTATGAACCGCCTTGCGTAAGGACTTTTTTTCAGTTTTCGCATTGCAAGATGGGTATTGATCAATTTTTTATTGAATATCAAGACTTCTTACGCGCTAACTTGTAAAATAGGTCAAACGTGTTGAATTTCGTGGTCTAATTCCTTTTACAGTTTGACCCGAACCACTCCTACAACGCCTACTTCTAAAAGGGAACGACGGAAAGAAGAAGGAAATACGCGCAACATTTGGCTTGTTTTGCTTTTGATATTTGCTTGACTAAATTGCTCAGAGTCCAATAAACGCTTGCTTCGAAGCAAATAGATTTAGTTATCTGGCTAAAAAAAGCCAAATGAGTAGAGAGGACCTTATTCAATATGCCTTACGCAAAGCGTAGTCTGCTGCCTTCTTTGCACTATTATTAGTTGGACAGCGTCGTGTCCGCTAATATAACCGTTCCACAGCGAGAACAGCAAAAAAAGTAGTTACTACCTACTTTTGTTATTTCAAAGCAGTTTATAAGACGTTTTGGGAAGACAACAAATAGTGTTTCTAGCCCTCATGACTGAGTTGCACCAGCAACAACTGTATTAATTACACAGTTATTGAAGAAGTAAACGAAAGCTGATAAAAAGCTGAAATGGCTTGAATACCTGTTACTCTATAATAAGTGAACTTCTTCTTTCTTCTAGCCAGATCGACAAGGCTTCTTTGCCCTTGAATGGGTTTACTGAACGAGGATGGTGATAGTAATCAATCTCTCTCGTTTAGCTTTGAATCTACGATTTCGGTTCCTGTTCGGTTGATTCATTTGTTTGTTGAATTTCACTTAGTCAAATTCTAGCAAAAAGTACCAGATTTCTGCTATTTCTTATACCAATGTCGACGTTCTTTGCACTATGAGAGATAACACATGACAGGTTGATAGGCCGCTTAGAGTGTAGCTGATAGCTGATGCTTTCTCATTAAGACCGAGGATCGTTTATTCTTATAACTGACAAAATGAGTGCTGTTAAAAATTTCAGAATCTTTGCATCTTTTATCATTAGCTTTTTGATTTAATACACAAATTTTGGTAGCCTCCAGCAATCGTATCAGCATCTTATCTTTTTTGATGGTGAGTATCCTCGTAATAGTGCTCAGATATCTTTTGCAAACATCCCAACACCATTGTGGGTATATTTCATATCATAAAAGGATAAAAGACAAAGCCCTCGGCGTTGATCATTCTGAGAAATGTGCCATGTATTCGACTTCATTAAGTATCGTTGGAGGTGATTGAATGCATATCTGGCCTTTACAATGACTCGCGATGGCCTACCGATGTATCGAGCAAGTGTTGCTATCCTCCCAGACAAGTCTGGTAACAATTTGCCCACCCTTGAGGGATGGAAGGCTTGGTGAGCGATGGGCGAGAGGATCGATTCAACGTGTGTGTTGCTGTGGCCCCTCTAACCATTGCGCCACCCGCGACTTTTTCATTTCACATCATAATCTCCCACAAATATCTCAACATAATTGAGGCTATATTTTACATCATACCCTGTCATAAACAGAATGGGTAGTGAACAAAAAAAGTTAATATATCTTATCAGTATTTCCACTTCTTTTTTATTTGAGGCTTCTTGCATCTCAGTTTAAGGGGGTCGAATGTTGGTGTTCCAGCAAATGGACGTCGAGAACAAGATTGACTGTTGTCGGTTGGAGTAAAGGGTTTTTCAGACAAGTTTCCACAGAAAATTAAACCCATGGGTTAATCAAGATAAATATTTAGCTCACATACGTTTATTTCTATACAGTAACACACATACAACACAATCGTAGCTGACGTTTCGGCGGAATCGCCTTCTTCGGAGCCGTTTTTTTCATCTGTCTTTCACCGAGGAAGAACAGCCCCTCAGAGTCCCATATAGCTGAATTCATAATCCAATGCCGAGGTTAATACAAAGTCGATCCTGGGTACTATTTAGCTCACACTTTTATTGATAACCGGGAACACCTTGCAGCATTCTTTATTTCTAGTTCCACAATTCTCTCGCTATTTTGCCAGTTACTGATTTTTCTTCCTGGAAGGACATATTTAGAGTTATATTCATGCCGTTTTTTTACCTATTGACGACAGCGCTGGTTTTATTACTAGCAATGATAATTCTTCGATAATTAACGCACCTTAAAAGACTTGACAATGGAATTAAAGAGACTTTGTGCCGAATCTAAAAGAGACATCGATTTGCCTTGAAACGTTGAAAAGAGATTTGTGAGGATGCTATTAATTAAACACAATATTAGAGAAGTCATTCGAAGAAATGCACAGCTTTTACTTACTGCCCACTATTTTTTTTCGCAGACAGGTATTATGCGAAATACAACGGCAGTAATGCTGAGATATTTGCAAACGATGGACCCTAGGTCAGATTGAACCGCGACAGCATTACAATTTACGGGTGCTCAAGTATTACGCGCAGCAAAACTTGCCTTGCCTTTCTCTCATCCAGTCCTTTTACCTTTTAACCCATTCTGAAAAATTTTAACATCAGTTGATGAATCTGAATATTGACGCGCAATAAAAGGAAAGGATAAAGATCAACTCAAGTGAATCTCGTCTGTTAAATCACTTTGGTACTTAAGAGCACAATTTTCGAAGACAAAAGAAAGGACAAATTTGTGAAACTCGAAAAGCCAACTAGTTCATCTCAATAGAATAAGGAAGACTGCAACTGGGTGGTAATGAAGTGCAGATTCTAATGGTATTAAGCGATATTCATTCACTTGAGTGACTATTCTAACCACAACAAAAGAGAAATTTGGTTTTTCTATGAAGTTCAAAGGTGACGGTGGATCGAGAACACGACGTTATGGATTGACAGATGACGAATATATTTGTTCAGTCGGTTTTTCGCCATTGATTTGTTTGCAATCATTGACAAGTCAACAACAGTCACATTCATTGATATCAAAAGCAATAATGATGTTATCGTTTTTTTGTTGGTCATAAAACGGAGCGTAAAATTCTTTAGTGAAGCAGAAATGTTGCATTTCTGAAAGAAATACAAACGATTTAAAAAGAGTGTTTCCTAATGCTTTTAGTGAGTCTTCAAAATAACGGTTACAAAGGAGATGATGATCAGTATCATGATATTAAGAAAAGTTTACTAAATGTATACTAGTAAGAGAAGGGCACGTGTGGCGCAGTGGTTGGAGGCGCCACTGCGACGCGCACGTGAAATGCGCCCATGGCCCACCAAGCTTTCCATCCCTCCGGGGTAGGGAAATTGGAACCAGACTTGTCTAAGAGGATAGCAGCACTGGCTCGATACATCGGCAGGCCACCGCGAGTCATTGTATAAGCCAGATATGCATTCAATCACCTCCAACGATACTTGATGAAGTCGAATGCATGGCGCATCCCTCAGGAATTGATCAACGCCGAGAGCTTTTATCCTTTATACTAGTAAGAGACATGAAAGAAACTAAGTACGTCACTGACACGAAGAAATTGCATCGATTTTGAAGATAGTCTGAAAATTCCATAACGAACGAAATATCTCAGGCAACCGATAAAAGTGGTAGATGAACCAAAAATCTTACAAATTTGTAAAACATTATCATATTTGAAATCACAGTTTAATTATCTTCTTAATATCACACGCTTCCTGTTTATGAAAAAAAAATCAGATGGACTGATAAGCTGGAAACGCAAAAGATCATTTGAAAATCTAATGAATATCCTGTAAGATCAAAGTAAAGCCTATGCTATCCAATACGGCAGGCGAAAAATTTCAGAGTAAAACAGTTAAGAGCCTATTTTGTCATTCAGAATCCATTAATTCACTAAAGCAGCTGTCTGAATAGAACGGAAAGGCCCATTCCAGAGCGAAATACTTTATGGAGCCGTCGAGTTTTGTAATCCTGTGAGAGGTATGGCGAAATCTGATCCAAGAATAATCATAGAATGTAACTGCAACGATGCTGAGATATTTGCAATACTCTGGACTGCAGGTGTCTATGGTGGGGAACGAACGCGCTATTGTCTTTTCCAGGGAGTGACGCGTTCACCACCACACCATACGGGTCCTTCGTTTCGCCTGCCTCTCTGCTAGTTTTATCGATCTCTGTCATCAACAGTCACTCGTCAGCGGGATTGATCTGGGGAGCGCAAATCGGCAATGAACCCAGCTAAGCTGATGTTTTTAGTTATAATCGCAATCTTAACCGTTTTATTTACTGTTTGATACCAGGACGGTGGTGGATCCTAGCATTTGTTTGCTCTTAGGCTTTCTAATGGAAACCCCGGACTCCTTCTCAGTCTGGGAGATCTTGCCAGGAGATGAATCCCCGCTATACAACGCAGTCCGACACCCAGGAACACCTCCCAGCCACGACGAGGCGGTAAACCGCTAGGGAGAGTCATGGAATAATGTTCTGAAAAGTGTTTTCCGGACATTTTCAAAATTATTTTTTATGCGGTTTACCAATTGCAAGATTGAAACACATGAGTGTACTATAATTGTAAAACAGCGTTTCCTAGAGTTTCTTTGCACTGATAACATCAAAGAGAACCAGTACGGTGTCACTTTTCCAATAGCAATCGTGCTGTCAATATAGGGACGGAGCGTTATCGATTTGTCAATTGAGATACATTTGCAAAAAGAGGTCCTATAAAATGCCCTGGTGCTAAAGAGTAATTCTTAATACTTTTGACTTGTGTAATATTAATGAATGAGCAGATATACTGAAATCTACTGCATTCCTGTTACAGTGGCGGTATTTGATAAATGGTTAAACCTTCGGCATTAATCTATCTAGTTTCTAAAGAAATTCTATGCATTCTACTCCATTAATGATTGTAGAGGTGAATGAACGCTTGCTTGGGATATAAAATGACTTGCAGAGTCTATCTCTCGACCAAATCAGTGTCTTTTATCCATATAGAAGAGTATTATTTGAAACTGCTGATATCAGAGAATTAAAGAGCATGGTTTGTTCGTACTGCGGAATAGAATCAAATACCAATTGTGTATTGCCGGGCACCTCAAATCACTGCGCTACATGTACCTTATATTGGATGAAATATACGATAGTGGCTTAAAATAGCTCACATAAACAAGGATTTTCATTGAAAAGAATATATTTGCAGCCTTCCAAAGTTGCAGCACCTTCCGTTACACTGTTTTGAATAAAAAACCTTAGTGGGATTTCAGTTCTCACATAACTAGCTCTTGGAGTTTTTTTATTGACAACGTAACCCATGGCTCAAATGCTGATGATAGATTTGAGGAAACAAATCAAATGAAAGAAATGCTTGAATCCGCGCAGTGTGATGCACGCAAATACTGCGCTACCAGCTCCATGTTATAACACTCCGAATGAAAATTCCACTCATCTTAGGAAAAGTATTTCTTGGTTGAATTATCTTTTTATCGTGGCTACTCTTGTTTCTGGGTGTCGATGAATAGTTCAGTGTGGTGGTTCAACTTATCAACGCGATCTTCCAAGCGAAAAAGGCTGACTATAATTCAAGGGAAAATTCTGGTTCCGCAGTGCGAAGTGGCGAACCTCCTTCAGATCCACAACGACCAATCTGTGATGACAACCTCTGGACGAATATAACACGGTTTCCTGGGGCTCCATAAAAAAGAATTTTCTAAAAGCGAGAACACGCGAGTTCAGTGTAAGATGTTTTGACGCTTGTACGGTGCTCACAGAAGACAAGTATTAAACTGAAGTCAGGAAATGTGCGGATATGAGCAGGTTCTGTATGACACCTTAAAGTAAGGTCTCATTTATAAAGAAATTACCTGTGAAAAAAATCATAATATTCTGACCCATGTAATGACTTTCATATAGCGAATTATACCTTTGTTGAATCTCTGCTAACTACACGAACTATTCGTTCGATGTGTCCAATTTAGCACCACGGTTATGGGTTTAGTGTAATGCCCACATTGTCATTGGTTCGATTCCGCGCTCGGAGACGACCAGTACCTTATTTCTCTGGGGTAGGCAAAGTAGTGCCTGACATGTATGCAATGACGGAAACGACTGAAACACAGCTTTTGTACATTGGCAGGCTTCTCAAAGCTATCGCATAGGCCAAGTATATATTCAACTATCTTAACGTTTACTAAGGGACTCGAATGAATGGATAACCTTTAAGAGGTCGGCCTCGAACACTTTTCGATGTTTCTTTCTTTAGTCAATGAAGAGATAGATAGAAGATAGAAGGTCGCAATATACCCTGCCATTAAAAAGAGTAGGCGGAAAAGCGAAACGGTTAAGATTGTGATTATAACTGGGGCCTCAGCTTAACTGGGTTCATTGCCGATTTGTGCTCCCCAGATCAATCCCGCTGTTGGGTGATTGCTGACGGCAAAAAGATCGATAGAACTAGCTGAGAGAGAGAGGCGAAACGAAGGACCCGCATGGTGTGATGGTGAACGCGTTACTCCCCGGAAAGGACAATAGCGCGTTCGTTTCCCACCATAGACACCTGCGGTCCAGAGTCTTGCAAATATCTCAGCTTCATTAAAGTTATATTTCACAACTCAATAATGTTGAGACATGTCCTTTTTTAACAGTTAATTTCAATCGCAAAATAAATTTCATCACAGACAGTGATTGGTAAATTGTTTTCCTCACATCTGGTAAAAGACTGTAATTTCTACTTTTGTATATCAGTAGTGCTACAGAATGAGATAGAAGGATCCATGACCAGGTTCAAAACGTTATATTGTGATGAACGCAGCTTAATTAATTAATTTTTTTTCCAAGTATGCAACCTTAGCATTATATTAAACAGATTTTCCAGGTTTTGATAAAATTTCGAGATTAGAAAGCTTTTAGCAAAAGTTAAATCTTGTTAAGAGATTTTTAACATGGACACTTAGATATTCTACTCGTCTTTAGTACACCATACCAAAATTGCCTGCAGTGGAATCGCCTTTGAAACCAGATTAGAGACTGCAAGAAATTTACGTACGTTGTAAGCCACACTTCCCTGCCTTCCACAAAAAGTTGAAACTTTCGTTATAGCCTTGTTTTATTGCTGTCAAAAAAGATTTTCATATTGTGCCATACAGGCTTGGACTATGAATGAGTGAATAGAGCTCGATTCGTGTCCGATTTGTTCCCACTTAGACAGCAGTCATTAAGTAGACGAGTTGTAAAGCTTGCGAAGCTCTAATTCCGTCTTTTGTGTGTTCAATTGAATGAAGAACCATCGAATGCTACCGTAAGCTTCTTGAGATTATTGATAGGCGGCGATCGACGATAACATGACTATACAAACACAAGCACACACTCTCTCACATAAATCGCTTACACGATTAATCGTCGTGATTTGATCGAAAAACATGTTGTTGGAATTCATTCGAAGTCACCTGAGACACGTTTTCCGATGAAAATTTATCACAGTTGTCCGATTTGAGGTCTGTTCCTCTACTCATTGCTTTATGATGGTTTCGGTTACTTTTGTCTAGGAAAAGAGAAGATCTCACTTTAATAGCCATTATTCTTTAGACGATGTTGTTAATGATAAAGTGAATGACAACTGTGTTTGATGATAGCGATTTAATGCTTCATGACACATGCAATGTTTTCACCAGTGGTCACGTATGAAATGTTTTCGAAAAAAGGCAAAGAAATATAGAAGTACATATTGTTCACTCTTTTAAAGTTTTTAGCGACTAATGCTATGACCGTCAAAACTGTTGCAATTATAACAGTCTAAACATGCGCATATTAAATAAAATCGACGACTATTACTAGTTCCACTAAAATGGACTTTATTTTTGATGGTTACCCACTATAGCTTATCCAAGGTATTGAATTTAGTCGGTAGTTAGCGCGAAAGTCATTCAACACCACATCGTACACCGTAGTGCATCAAGCGTTTTCCTCTGAGCCATGCGGGCGCGAATGACAGCTCGCCGTTACCGTACCAGTGCCGCCCCTCAAACGTCTTCATTCTTCACTCAGAACATCACCGAAACGGAAACATCAACGTGCATCATACCAATAGTATACAACTTTTATTCGCTCTCAAACCCTTCTCGTTCAACACTCTTTTTCAATGGAGCAGAAATTTTCCATCGACATGCTATTGCAGTCACCAAGTTTCGGGAGGCTAAAAGAGGTAAGTCCTACAGAGGTCTCGTTGTCCAGTGGTCTGGTAAAAGCTATTATTTGTTGTATGCTATTCTGGTAATAAAACCCATTTAATTAGCAGAAAATTCATTGAAGGAACAAGAATCTCCGGAGCGATCACGCAGCTGTTGCTCATCGGAATCAACAACATGTTCAAACAATGAAACATCTCCACTGGCTTCCGTGACTAATGGTAATTGTACTTAATAAACATTTTCGATAAAGAAAATAAAAGTGTCGAAACGCTCTTGACAGCTAGCCAGCATACAAGTAGTTCTTCATTTACCTCCATGCAACATTGGGTCCGATTGAGGGACTTCCTTTCATTTAAAATGAAAATTGTACATTTTCCAGGTCCAAGAAATATGAAATCACTTTTATAACTACATCTCATTGCGTTTTTTAAAGTGTGGGTTTCTAAGCGAGCATACGCCCAAGTTTTTGGAAAACTTTGTTTAAAAAATTTAATGAGGCCGCCTGAGCATATTTGGAATACTTCCCAAATAGAATCCACACAACATAGCGAGGTGGAAAAGTTTGTTTTTTATTACAGCTATTTTTATTAAAGATTTTAGATTTTTATTATTGAGTTTCTTAGAAAGGAATAATATGTCCGTAACGAAAACAATTTTGCTTAACCAAACAACGGAAACAGAAAACATTTCATGAAATTCTCTTGTTGAGGAACATTTTCCCAACTTTTTCTCCTTTTGCATCTAGGAACATTCGGTCATCCGACATGGTACAATGCTGTCAACTACATGAATTTCACCCAACAACTTGTAGCTGCACAAATGGTGAACGCTTCACATGCAGCACCATCACTACAAACACAAATCACACTATCTGGAAGTAAGCCATTCTTAGACTCATATTAACACTTTTTATCATTCTCAGTTTGTTTCGACAATGCGAATCACATAAAATAATAAATCACAAAACCGTTTGTGAATCAAAAGAGTGGTAAACGCTTTTATACTTAAAAAGAGCAAGAAGAAGGGTAAGATAAAGGAAAAACGCGGTGCGGGTACCTAAACTCTGGTGACGTGTGCTTAAATGTGATGATTACGAAAGAAGCTAGAAAGTAATCATTTATGAGTATCTAAAATCATAGATACCAACTAAGGAGTCATCGTTATCTTTTGTTGTCTTTCCAGGAATACGCAAATAAACGAAGTAATCTGGTTAATCTCATTAGTCGTATCGTCTAATGCTAACAACATACTACCACTGCGAGTATTACACTCGACGTTCACGGTTGACGTATAAAGGATTATCTACACTGAAAATATCTTCTATTACCGCAATCGTCTCCGAAAATGTAATCTATATAAATATAGATTAAGATTAACAGGATTATTCGGTCGCTATCTATCCGCTATGAATAGACATCACCGGACTGCAGTTACCGTAGTATACTTAGGTAGTGTTTGACAGTAACGTCTTTAGTATAGATCAGAAATATTTAATCATAGTGAGAATCCCTCATTAATGAGTCTTTAATATGTTGCATTTTAGATTAAACTTACTATTTCGATAGAGCCTCTTCATTCTAAAGAACTTTCATTTGGTGAAAATTTTTAAGCATGATTTCCTATCGACTGCTTTTCCATAAATATCTTTGTAGGAAAAATCCTGCTGAAATAATATTCAAATTACTTAAAATAAGTGTTTTGCATCTCTCTGAAGTCAAATGTATTAAACAAGGAATGTTAAAACATTTCAAACATTCGTTCACTTTCATAATCCACTTCAGTCCAACGGATTTCTTCTTTCGTAAGCGTGGTGGCTTAGAAAATTCCTCGAGCAGGTGTTGGAGGTAGCACGTCTACCAAGCATAAGTTAGCAAAATAATAAAGACTCAGTTCTCAAGTTCGACTTTCTATTAACCTCGGCAATGGATTATAAATCTGTCATTCTCTCTTTTTTTACAGCAATCACGAGGTTGTTATTCAGCACACGTTTACTTCTATATATAAGACTCACTTTTGAATTGTGATTAGTAAAGCTTCAAACAAGCAATGTGAACTTGTGGTTGGCCCCCTAAGGAAGTTATAGTGCACTTTGCAAATTGTCCACTTACGAGAGAAACAATTGAAGAAGCACTCTACATCCACTAGGAGTGACAGCCGCCTATGGGATAGTTAAGGGTCAAGTTACTTATATCGCACATTATCTCGTTGATAACCGACTTGTCCATACAGGAACAAGTAATATCCTTATCAGCTTTTGTCGGAAGCTAAAGACGATACGTAAGTTTCGCTCACTCAAAGGATATAGATACCATAATAGATTTTAGCATGAAACCATTTATTTGTGCTGCTTTTCGTCGAGAAACCAGCCATTTGTATTTTATCAGTTAGCCGTTTCGTGATCAAGGTTTGCTCTTGAACGGAGCTTCAGTGAGAAATGCCAAGCTCTTTCTCGGCTTGGGAGACCTTGGTGTGAATTAAATCGTTGCCTTGCACAAAGAACACCTCTACAGGCTCAATGTGATGAAATAATGGCTGGGGTGGAAGTGCTATTTACGAAGCACTTGAAAGAAATAATGCGAGTATGACCTTTGCTACAGTACTATGACTGCCTGGATAAGCTACTAATTGCCTACTGGAAATAACGTAGAACTCTGAAGAAATATTCTTTTTTCCGTCCACTAACGGAGGGTCGTATTTAAAGTGTGCTGTGTAAAGAGTCGAGCGAAAAAAGACGCAGGTTCAATTGCACTGTTCTCTGTTGTTTGATAGCGTCTTGGGCTTTTTTTCCGTATTCAATGAGCCGCTAAATCAGTGTCTGTGTTTTTCGAAGAAATCGAACTCGTCGAGTGTCGGATTTGTAATGCGATCAGATCGGGTTTGCGGTATTTTTCGTTGTCAACACACACTTCAAGTCGCTCTCTTAAACAATTATCAGAAAGGGAGCCGCTAAGCCGTCCGCCAGTCCGTACAGCAACCATCCATACACACACACACACACACACACACACACACACACACACACACACACACACACACACACACACTTG